>WFKH01002636.1:41194358-41236241 GCA_016163765.1 Magallana hongkongensis
AAAGTAAAATTTTTTGAACTATCTGTTCTTTTATCATCCTTGTTGTTTTCTTGAGGACACATTGTCATATACACAGTCTCAAAATCCATATCATTAAATACATCACAGGTACTATTGACTGTAGCATTTGGTTGAACATTTGTTTCTTCACTAGCCATATTAGCAAGGTTGATTCTTCTCATTGTGTTTTCAATATGCTGTGTAAATGAAAAGAAAGTAAAATCCATTTCACTATCCATAATATCTCTTTTCTGGATAAATGCATCCTTTGCAGTTAAATATGGTTGTATCAATTCAGTTTCTGATCTATGGGGAATAAGTAAAAATAAGTATGAGTAGTAATGTTCTTCTGAAAACAATGGAAAATTTGGAGTGCGAACAACACTTGGATTTTTACTTTTCCTCATCCATATCTCAAACTTGTCAATATAAATTCGCTCAAGACTTAGCTTTTTCTTAGGTGGTGGATCATAACATTTTGAATACCATGAACAGAATCTGTAAAGACACATTTGTTCCAAGTCTGAAGGTCGATAATGATAATAATCAATCAAATTTGATTGAAAAATGTCTGTAGAATCATTTGATAAACTTTCAATATCTGTTCTACTTTTCAAAATTTTAAATCTTTTGTTTGGCATTCTTGTGTTGAGATAAATAAATCTGCGACTAGTGTGTATTAATTTCAAATTGCTTAAACGATATGCTGCTTCCTGACTACTCATTTTACGATGCCTCAATACAGTAAGACCTATTTTAAGTAAACGTTGATATTTTGGAATTGTTGGATTATCATGAAACACCTGACTTATAAGCTGACCTAAAGCATTTTTGAGTTCGTCGGGTTCAGACTTGCAGATATAGCTGCAAACATAGTAAGCTGCTCCTTCTGCATTGCATATCATTTGGATGTCCATATTTGCCCTCCAATGACGCAGAATAGTTGGATTGTAACAATTAATCATGGTTTCATTTTTACTTCTTTTAGTAAAATAAAACTTTCCTTTGTTAACTGAATTAAAATCAATATTGCCAAGTACTTTTGTTTGTGTACAAATGAGCTTTGGAAATCCAAACCTACAAGAAGCTTTATATGATTTTGTACAATACGTCGTATGACTATGGGTTTGTAATTTTTTAACAAGATAATTCAGTTCTTCATCTTCACTATCTGGAAGACATGATCTAATTGTACTATTTATATATGATACTAGATTATGAACACTTTCATTGGTTATTTCATTTGGAACACCATCAATCCACAAAAACATATGTATATGTGGGCTCCCTCTATTTTGAAACTCTACTCTTGCAAAGTAATCACGTACCATACCAAGAGGTTGTTTTCCTGATAAAACAATATTTTTCATCAAAGCATTAAATCTCTTTTCAAAATGGATCGATGTTAATAGTGGATCTTTTCTCATGTCATCCAAAAAATTGTTATGAAGTTTAGCAGATTCATAATTGACATTCTTTAACAACATTCCTAATTCACACCAATGGAGATCATCAGCGGATAAAGTCATAAAAAGAGTTGGGGGACCTAAGAATTTAAACATTGCCAAAAGATTGTATAATTGGTTTCTAAAGTATGCTACTGTACCTCTAATGTTTTTCATGAACATATAAGAATTTTGATATAACATACTATTTTGCTGTAAATTCTTCACATCAAAAGCTGTTACAAATTCAGAATTGTGTGTACTTTTGGTTATTCTCATATTAACATTGATCTCTGACTTCAGCAGCATCAGGTCCGTGTTAACTGCAGCATGTAATAAGTAAGTCATATTTTTTCTAAAATAACCATGTCTGTGATAGAGTCTATGTTTGAAATACATTGCACGTGGAATTTTCATTTGTCTAGGAAAGTTATATCCATTTATACCGTGAGGAAAGAGCCAGGGAAATGCCATCTCTTCTCCTGATTCCATTTCATATACATTTACAGGTCCTTCCTCAATTTTAGGAACTTCTATACACCCTTTATTTATAAACTCTTGTATATTAGCAATTGGAATAGTTTTATTTACAGGGGTTGCAGTATATGACTCTACTTCAAGTACTTCATTCAGACTGTAAGCATTATGAAATCCTCTATCATGGTGATCATATTCAGATAAATCTACAGAAATATTAGCATAAAGTTTGTTATTTGCTTTTAACCAATTCAAAGCCTCTAAAAGTTTTGACGGACATGCAAAATATTTCCATTCTTCATCTGCAACATGACTTTCATGTAAGTATTTTACACCAATTAAATTTACATCTCTTGTACTTTGAGGCAACTGATTAGCTACAAGTTGGACATTGGAAGGCAAGTTAAGGACAAGACCTTGCTCACCATACTGTCCACCTGGCAAAATTAATAGACTCATAAATATCTGAACCAGGGCAATCAGTCTCCTTTCTACAAGACTAAGACATTGCAATTTTGCAGGAATTTCACTTACATTTAAATTATTCAACTTGCATGACAAATAAGGAATTTGTTGTTTACTCAATGAAGTGTAGCAAAACTTACACAAATTGTCATCTTGGTTAATTTGCAGGTCATCTAAACTGACAGTTTGACTCAAATGATATATCTGATTTGAAAACAAAAATCTTTCACAACACATGCAATAAAAATCTGCAGACTGTCTAATTTCTTCCTCAAATTTTCTAATGTGATTTGAATCGCTTAAATAATCAATCTTCTGATCATTGAAATCACTATTCTCAACAATGCAACAATTAGAAACTAATGTCGGTGCACCATCATCATCGATAGAAAAAAAGTTTTGAAACTCAATACTAGCCACTTCTTTGTTTACTTCTTGAAATACATTAAAGTCTGAAAATTTCAATTTCTTATTTTTCTTCTTTTGACATGCTTTCTGACCATTTTTGTTAGTTTTGCAATAGTTGTGAAATGAAATATTGCCCTCTTTTTTAACACCATTCAAATGCTCAGGTGACAATTTTTGCTTTTTATTTTCTGTTGAGGGTTTGTGACTTTTTAAGCAATTCAAATTTTTACTCAACCTTTCTTGCTTTTGCTTTTTAGCAGAGTGTGACAGTTCATCACATGACCTGTTGTTAATGGAAAACCATCCAAAACGAACAGGTGTTATTTCAAACTGGTAACCACCGTAAACGCTTATTGTGTACCTTATAAATTCTTCTAAAGATTCAAATGTCAGCAAGACAGCATTGCCATTTGGACTAGACACCCCATATTGATCCCGTTGGTGTGAATCAAACAAATGTACCACATCATTGAAATTGTCATAGTATATTGCTACAGTACTATCACGAAATGTAACAAGATGGAAAGATGATATGTCGAATGCTTGTAAAATTGCATCGCGGAAATGCATTAGCCCTGCACTCCTGTCAACTGCATGTTGTGAACTAACTGGCCCATAATATCTGTCATAAAAATATTCAACTTCACCATAATCACGATTCCAGTTCTGCAAATTATTAGGTAAATCTCTGTGATACAGATATCCCCCGGACCCACCGTGATTTTGAATGTACGTATATAAATCAGTCCCATCTCTGAGAATGAGATCAAGCTCTTCGCTAGACAAATTTGATATATGTGGCATACGCTGCATAAAGACAATTAAAGCTATGAGTGCAATTGCAGTACACTGTACACCATTGTAAGGCCTAAAAATACTGCACCCTTGATGCATATTAGCTAAAACGCTCCTTACCATTCTGATGTTTCGTGGGGAAATCCTCAGCATGTGCCGCTATTGAACAACAAATATGGATCGTTATTCCTGCAATTACGTTATGTTTCCCATTCATAAAATAATCCTGTACTAAACTTTGAACTTAATTTTTTGAATAACTGTGATTTAGAAATTTGAAGATCATGACTTCTGTATAAAATAATTAATTTTTACAATTTTTTAAAATATTGCACGAACATGTACTTACAACGCACGGGCGATTAATTTTAAAAACACTAACTGTCACTCGTACTTTATATGCTAAATCTCGATCATCCAGACGCTTCTTCAATTTGTAGTAAAAGAGTCCGAAAGAGTCTGGATGATAATAAGTTTTTGTTGTTGTATTTTTGCTTCTTGCGAGAAAAAAAATATTATACACGTATATTTCCCCAAAATACCATAATTTTGTTTATTTTAATTATTAAACTTTATATTAATTTATTAAAAAAAAACACCTCCGCAACTTATGCACAGCTCCGCAGTAAATCATGCGACTTTTCTAAACTTATTTCATATAATGGGCCGGCTCGTGCCGGCCCATAATGATTGACTTCGAATAATAGCCTTATTGTTTAACAATTGACCACTGTAGTGAAAGCACACTTCGATACTCAATAATATTCGATAACCTTCGATACATTCTACTCAATTACATAACAATTGATGATCTGCAGCCATAAACATAACCCGGCTGGCGCTATAGATGTTCTCAGCTGTGTGCGCTGAAGCGACACAAGGTTATCGGTCGCACGCTGCGATTGAATTAACACAGACTGACCGAATAAACAAACGGTGGGAAAGTGAAAATGTTACACATAAGAAGAAGTCGCCAAAAAATGATTTTCGTCAAATCTGATTATCTGTTTGCCAATTAAAACAAATCCGAATGCCTCAATTCAGGACATCCTTTTATCGTGCCAGCACCTACCGCAAACATTAAACATGGAACTTTGATTTGTGCGCAATCGTATTAATCATTGCTAAATCAACTGTACATGTAAAGTAAATTTATCTTATCATCTTAAACCAATATCATAGTTGAAATCATAATAAAAGAAAATAGTTGTGTTCGTACAAAAGTCTGAAACATGCACGCGTGATAAGGTACATGTAGAAGAACACAAACCTGTCCACTCGCGCGGGATCTCCTAGGCCATGTGCGAGGGATGATCATCATTTTAAAGTTTTAATATTTGTGGTTTGTTTGTTGATTTAAAACAATATTTGTACAGATTTAAAAACATTTTAGACCTACAAACCAACCATTAATTTAAGTCTGACGAAGTTTCCGATTTGTAGTAATATCGCCTTTATAAATTTTCAGAACGTCTTCTTAATTTACACTCTAATTTTTAACTAAATAAAAACAAGATGGACAAACTCTTATAACATGAAGAAATTAAAACAGATCTTGTATTTTATTTACGGGTATATAAACTAAAACAATTCTAGAGTTCGCGGCTAAATAAACTCATATATGAGAGACGCAACTCTCGTGTATTAGATAACCGCTGACCGCTAGTTAGCCCCGTCGCGACCATGGTGACCGATTTTCTAGGCTGCGGGTGAGGGATAGCTCACGTAACGGTACACACACAGCTCTGATTCAAGGTAGATTTTAAATGCATACAGTATGAAAACTCAAATGTAATACATAGATTTATTTTAAATCGGTACTTTGTCTTTTACTACAAAGGAAGAAGAATGTTTTGTTTTCCGATTCTCGTTTTAGGGATTGTGCACTATAAGAAATTAACAAAACTGACATAAACTCTCAAAAAAAAATCTATTCTTAAAAAAAAATTCCTGTATAAACCAGCATACGTTCTGTGGTAACTTTATGCCAGTTGCACGCACATAGACTTTCGTTAACTTGCCAAATGAAACGAGGTACATGTTAACATGTTAATCATTTTTCACTCATACAACACAAATCACCAACAAAATAACATTGTAACGACCTTTATGAGATCCCAATAAACAACTTTTCCAGCGACAGCCATATCGAAATTCTAACCGTTTTTGAGTTAATAAGCAAAAACTTTCAAGCGCTATTGGCCCTTAATTTTAGGGGCCAGCCCTTTTTTATTGGTGTCAAATGAAAGCCCTTAAAATTCTGCACAACTTTTATTCTACATGTCTTAACAAAATATTTTTTGTTTAAAAGATACAAAGAAAAATATGTCTAAATTTTCGCACTTTTTGGAATCCTATTTTTTGACCCCCTACCTTTTTCTAAATAAAAAACGTAATCCAAAAACAAAAATCGATGTGCACAACTTCAATTCTCTGTTATTCAAATTCGCTGGATTCCCATTCCCTGCTATCATAGTCTCCGAGCCTTTGTCTGGAAACCAAAGGCCCTAAAAAATTTTAAAAGGGGAATAACTCGTTAACGGAAGAGGAATATTAAAGTTTATGAAATGTTTTAGATAGTGTTTTGAAATGTCTATAAGCCCTGAAAATTTGAGCAAAAACCGTTCAGAAATGTGCAAGATATGAAGCCTCAAAGTTCGCGTCTAGGAAGAAAAAAAAGAAAAAAGAAAAATAAGAATAATCTTACAAGCACAATAATAGTAAGGTCTTCCGTTGGAAACGGAAGACCTTAATAAATATGTGCTTTGATGGATCTTAATGTTAATGTATTGCCTATTCATTCTTTAGATTAGAACAAGGAAATCATCAAATATGTTTAACTTTGGACATGGAATGTTAATTCAACAAGATATAAAATAATAGCCACCCGGTAGTAAACATTACTTTCAAAATAAATTTTATTAATGACAACTGCTACAAACTGGATGTTGTCATAAGACAGAATTACCCAAAATAAAGGGAGTGGGTCTAAATTTTACTCCACTGCACATTACATTGTGTTTATTACAGAAAACAATTACAAGGCACAATTAATGTGTTTTTACTACTAATTTTAATTAGCCTGAGCATAAAATGCTGACTTAAACACAATACCAGTATGCCTTTTTTAGTATGCGATTTACAATTATCAGTCTAGAAATAAAGTTTTAATGACCTTGACACTAAAAGAGAGCATATTTACAAAGATGTACACAAAATAACAATACAGGTTTGTACATAATCATCTTTTACATTTTAAGTAGTTATTTTTTGGTTAGCAACGTTAATGTGAATTTGTAAAAATTTGTAGTTTTATTAATGTAAAAATATGAAAATGGGTAAAGTTATGTAAATGTAGGAAACATATGGTATGAAACAAACTTTTCATTGCCAGTGTTACATCAGTTAACCCCTATATATTTACCCTGTGATTTTCATTTGCATGTGGTTCAAAAAGTGATACATAAATTATTGTATGTTTATCACAAAGAATTTTCCCATATGTAAAGGTTATTACCACCTTTTTGATATTAAAACTGTCAATTTAATTTGGTTAGTCTCTAAACATTGTGTTCTTATAGTTAATGCCAAAAGAGCCATGTTTTTCTAATTAAAGCAAAGAAAACATGCATGTGTATGTAGTATTTTATAGTTTTTGGGTGGAACAGGAAAGACGCTTGTCCTAGAAATAAACTGACCGTCATCTTTAAACTAATCAAATGGATTTTTTAAAACAAATCCTTTGCAAAAATCATACAAAACACAAAATAGTGGTTTTAAAACTTATTACCTTTAAATAACAGATATATTTAGAGGAAATATTTTTTAACTTTGGACATGTTTTAGGAAACGTTTATTCCTATCTTATATTTTGGCTTTAACAATTACTTTGAAACTGCCACAGCAAATATTGATGTTGTATGTTTCAATCAGCACTAAACAAGTCATTGAAATAACTCTATAAAATTACTCATAAGATATTTTGGACTTGAGGAGCATACAACCTTATAATCAAGCCCCGACACGATTGATAAAACAAAGTTAGTATTATTAGCCATAATTGAAAAAAGTTCATATTACAAATTTCATAAATTTGTAGGCTCATTTCATTAACTAGATCTTGATTTTAACAAGAGATGATAAACTGATAGCCACCCAATAGTAAACAGCACTTTAAAAAACATTTTAGAACTACACCACTACGATTCAGAATAGTACAAAGAGGTGCAGGCATTATTAAGAGTCATTCTCTGTAAGCATCAAAAATTCTTAAAATAGTGATGGAAACCCACATACACCGATTTTGATGAAATTTGGCATATAGGGATAACTTGATATCCTTTCAACAAATTTGACTGCTAATTACTAATTTTAGGAACCGTTACGATGGAAACGACAACCCCCCAAAAATGGCGTCCAGAACCCAAAATAAAATCACTCTATTTCTACCATATTTTGATTTAAAAAATCAAATTCCACGATTTTTATTGTACTACTTATTCTAAAATAAAGATTAGTTTTAGTACAACAAATATAAAACCCAATATCAACAAGCCATAAATAGGTTATACACTATTTTATTTGTTGAAAAACTACCATTTTAGTGTTTTAAACATTTATGAAAAAACAGTTTTGAGCCATTTTATGACATCAATTACCAAAAAATGCATGGACAGACATTAATTAAATTTATATATTCTTTTTATTAATTGTTTTATGTATAAAATATCAAAAAACTGCAGATGTGTTTTTTTCCTTAACAAAATTACATGGCTTTAAAAAATGGTTGCCATGTTAATTTATGAAAACTTCATATTTGTGGTATATGTGTAAGTTCATCATAATTTATAAATATTTTACCAACAAAATATCATATTTTCATATTTTTAAAGTTATATTATATTGTACCTTTACACTTTATCATCCAATGTTAAAAAAAACCAGTTGCCATAGCAACAACCAACCCTTAAAATACATGTATGTTCAATGAAATGTTAACACTTACTACAACATATAATTGAGGGCAAAAGTTTAACATAAGACTAAAGGAACAAAAACACTGCAATGGTACACTATGTCAATCTAAAATTTCTGACAATCCTCATTTACTCCCTCCCTCCCTCCCTCCTACCCCCCCCCCCCCCCCCCCAACCCCCCCCCCCCCAAAAAAAAAAAAAAACAACCCAAAACCAAAACAAACCCGAATCAAAATGGTTGTCACCACAATATCAAAACTATTTCATATCATAAACTTGTCATTTTAAAACTTTTCAACATCAACATCTCATCATAATCATTAGTCTTATATCATTTAATACTCTACTTTGAAACTTTACAAATCGCCACAGCAACTCCATACTGATGCTAACGGTCTCCTTAGAACAGGTTTTTCTCAGAACTTATGACATGGTAAAATGGCATGCAAAATGAGCTCTACTTGACTAACAATTCTTAAAGTGGCAAACAAATAAATGAGTATTTCAAGAAAATTTCACAATTACATGTAGTAGTTGAATTAGTTGCCATAACAACCGTTCAATGTTTCATCAGATATACTATCATATAGTAAAAATATGACAGCAAAGTTCATGCTCATATGATAACAACAATCAGAAACACTGTGAAAACAATCCACAAAGTCATTCCTTGTTTTCTGTAATGAATACAGGAAACAATATGTTACAGATTTTGATGATATTCAGTGTATTGCACTGAAAATAACTGAGTATTTTATTTCAGTTTGACATCTGGTTACTATGGTAACAAATGGTGACCTTTATAATAAATGCAGAAATAGTACATGAATTACATCACATCAACAATAAAATCTTGAAAATGTTTGGTACTGGTATATCTGTTTGTACATTTGATTGAGAAACATAATTCTATATTTACATTCGACATTTTTTGCATGTAAAATGTGTGGAAAACTACTGCAGTTATAACACTGTAACACACACAGGGTACTAAAAAGTTAAATGAAGAGTTTTATTATGACGTAACAAACGTGGAACGCTGTTAAAGTGCAACAAGCAAAAATCAAAGTTAACCCTTGTGGTTATTACAGTGGTTCTTCCATTAATTTGAACTTACCCTTAGTATTATACAGTAATTTTGAGGTATAAATCACATTTGCAGACAAGAAAAGAAGTTTAAAAAAACGTAAATATAAGCATTGAATGTTTATTTTTGTCTATCGTCGGTCCTATAACACACCCAGCCGTGCAGACAAATTATCATACCGCACTAGCGCGCAGTATTCAATTTGTCAGCATGGCCTGGTGGGTTATAGGACCGATGACATTCAAAAATAAGAATTCAATGCTTAAATCACAGTCTGCAACAATTATAGTGTAGATACGTATAGCTTAAAATGCTTATAAAATGACCTGACAGTGCATCTAAGAATACCCTGACAATACATAAAATTCAAAGCATGCTGTGAATGCTCTCAAATAAAGACTCGCTGATTGCTGATTGGGACTTCTTGCACATTATCGAAAAAATCCCTGCAATTTTCTGTGCTGTCAGGAGCTCTTCATATGCAAAGACTCTTTCTCCATCTACATTTTTCAAACTTCTCATTTCCTCGGAAACTGACACAGGATCCTCTTTCCGACCAGATTTTAAGCCAATGTTAAATTTGATTTCAAGATATGATTTCTGCTTTTTACTAAATCTTGCACACTTTCTTCCTTCTTTTAGCCCCCAACCCTTTTTTCTAAGATATTGTCACATGTCCTTTCTTTACTGATACAGCTCAATGTATAATGCTCTTGGTTTTCCTCCTGTAATATTTTAGCATATTTCTGGATGACCAAGTCATTGCTTCTCTCTTTTTCCAATTTCAAGTGACAGCCTCCAACTAACAGATGTTGATCAAGTTCTTCTGCTCTGCAAAAGGTTTTCACACAGCCTTCATGTGTACATGTGAAAATGTTTTGTTCCTCCGGCTTGGTTTTACGTTTGCAGAGAAAGGCATGGAAATGGACATCAGAATTATCTTCCTCCCATATTTTCAAGGAATATGGCATAACGTTTTGCAACTTTGTTCCAGGAATGGTACTACCTATTTTCATAAAATAAAATTCTCGCTATGATTTATCTTTAAATGAAGTGTATAAAGTTGTAATGCTGTAATGGGATGATGCAGCTCATACATGTATATTTATCCATGTAAATGACTCAAAAAATCTTACCAACTCCAATGCCATAATGTCTCCAAACTTGCAATCTATCAACAAGGAACTCGAATTTGTTGAATGTTGATATGCTTGGGATTGGTTTAAATTTCTGACGCTCTGTGGTTTCCAATCCAACCACCTTCACTCTGTACTGTACATTCTTACTGGTTTTCTCTATTGCCTAAAATATCAAAATATGTTTGACATTATCCTATTAAATCAGGTATGAATTGTCAAAAATATTATGAACATAATTTCTTCGTATATTTTGAACTATTTCATAGCTATAAGTACCTGCTTCATATCCCTTGCTGTTACGACATCATGTCCTTCATTGACAAATCTTCTTATGTTTGCTTTTATTACAGCAGCTGTCCTGTCACATGCCCCTTTCCCATCCTGTGCCTCACAAAAATCAAATGAATGAATTGCCTTACAATGGTGGTAGATTGTTGATATTGTTTCAGAGCTTTTGTAACAACATGCATTATCTGACCATAGATGAATGGTGGTGATATCTGGGTACTGTTGATTAAGACTCTTTACCACATCTAGTATGACTGCTGTTCTTACACTGGCATCTTGGGAGATTTGTCCATCAAATATGTGTAGATAGGTCAAACCTTTCAAAATATCATCATCCTTTGTAAATACTACTGCTACATGCCATGATATACCTCTCTTCCCAACCCAATCCTGACTGTCCTCTCTATACTTGCGAGGCAGAAATTTCATGGCCCAGTCCAAGACGATGCAAGCACTTGAACTTGATAAAGACTTGAATACTTCCTGTTTTGCCTCTTCCTGATTTTTTGCTCTTAGTAGATGTGATTTCCAACTGGAAATGCCCAATTCAGCATGCATCAATCTGAATATTATGTCATCTTTGTCATCCCTGTTTGTAAAATCAAACTGATCGACCAGTTGCTTTACATCCCTGACCACCTCTTTGATTTGTTCACAGAACTCACAAAAATGATTATGGCTATGACTGTATTGCAAAGAAAAAAGAGTGGAGTCATCACTAAGATCATGCCTGCGACAATGATCAGCAACTTCTGATGTTTCTGCTACATGAATCTAAGATATACAAAAAAAAAAAAAATTACAATATTAGTCAGTAATTACACATTATCTCTCAGATATTCCTTCAAATTGACCAGAGGGATTTTTTTAATTACTATAACAAAATGATAAACTGTTCCCTTTAAGCCATTCTTGACAGAAAATGAAATATCTCCCAAAAGTGGCAACGCATACAGTACTGACCAGACACAACCTACATGTAACACCAAGGCAGACTCCAAAAGCTGACTTATGGTTCGCTATGTGTCTGCTTTGGGTCTGGTTTTTAAAAATTTGGGTCTGCTCTGGGTCCTGGGGGGTCAGTCCTTAGAGTCCGCTTTATGCACTGAAGTGTGAGCAGATCGGTCTTTTTTTCTTACCCTATGTAAGCCCCACCCTTTGTATATTACAAATATACATGTAAAGACATTTGGGGTTTTTTTTCAGTAGCGATTTCAGGGTCTGCGTCTGAAATTGGTGTCTGCCATAAAACCCAGAACCAAAACAGACACAGAAAGCGAATCTGGGGTTTGGTTGGTCTGCTCTCTGTCAGGTTGGGTCTGGTAAATATTGTACTAGTTATTTTTTTCTCTACTAAAGAAAATTGCTTGTGATTAATACTGACACTGATGTCATAATAATAATAATAATAATAATAATAATAATAATAATAATAATCACATTATTTCCATTTACAACTTCAAAAGCCATCATAGAAAAAGTTATCATCATAAAGTTAACTCAGGTATCTTTTTGAACTCATTGTTCGTACTAAAACAAAACTTCCTTTTATTAATTAAACACCATCAAGAATTTCTGGTATATTCTAGTAGTTATTTCACAAACTGTGCACGTGCTGGATACTTGTAAACAATCACAACCACAAAGCAAAACGAAGGAAAAAATAGGTTAAATAGTTTTTACGTCCATTTTTATTATTAGGAAGATGATGAGAAACATAATTAGGAAATGTTGACGGCAAACATGTACATGTAATTGTAAGACAGACCAGTTTTTTCATTGGTTTGTTAATATTTTTTTATAATGAGATTTTTTAGATGATAATAAAAATGTTTAATTACATTTGTGCCACAATGCAATTCATCACTGAATGTACTAAATGTATGAGAAAAAATAGTCCACTTTATGCAGAAGATGGAATAGAAATCAGTGTTTATATTTTGCTGATTGTTTGTATCATGATCATTGGAAATACAGGTATTTTAAATGCTAAAAACAAATACCACATCCTAATCACAATGCTTAAATTTCTGTCATTTAATGAATTTTTATAAGAATGACTTCTGGTGAAAAGAAATGACAATATCTGTTTACAGATCTGGTGTCAAGAGAGATGATCATTTAGATATAGCTTACAAAAAATAAACCCTGATTTGTTTAGGTTGCACTATTTTTCTCAAGACTCATAAACTGTTTGCTGCAAAACTTTTTAAAACCTTTTATTGAACAAGCTGAATTGGCGTTGAATGTTTAAGACGTTCATTTAGAAATCTAATTATTTGCATGTAAGGAAAATAAATAAATTCATTCAGAATAGATTTTATATGAACATGAATTCTATAATAACAGTTGATAGTTAAGCAGACAAAAAGATAATAATGATATGAGTCATACGTTGATCTTTACTGCATGGTGAAACTTTTTTTGTCATTTATGACAATAATTTATAATGACAAATTGTGAAACGTGTCTAAAACTGGAAATTTTTTTTTTACAAATTTTATTTGCAAAATGTAAATTCTAGTTTTAATATACCGAAAAATTCACGGTTTTTCCGTGTTTGATAATGGTAAAACTAACGTACATTTCAGAAAAATTAACGCTACTCCAAAAAGCTCCTTATCCAATTTCTGACTAAGAGTAATGTCTTAATTCTAAAATTTCTTAAATATAAAAAGCCAAGGTTTTTCCACCGATATAATTCTGGATGCAGATCTAGGCATTGTCTGCCAACAGGTGTCAATTGTTGTGATAAATCGCATGAAGGGAATTGTTATTACTTAAATATATATACGCAGTTTAAATAAACCTGTTTATAATATTGTTTGGTTGTAGTGTAATTTTATGATTTACGAGGTGTGCATTTATATAAGTGGATTGATTACCATTCAGTTTATTTTGCAAAACATAAGATAAGCCTTACTTAACGTCTTCATATATCTTAACCAAGTAAATAAAATCAAATTTATACATCTCCACCAAAGCCAACGTACTTTAGGGAATGTATTGTAAACACTCTGTTTGTCTATCTGTCTATCTTTGTCCGACTTGTTCTAGAAAGTCCAGAAGAAACTAACACTTTTTTTCTTCTTAAATTTGCATTTTCTTTTGCTTTTGCATCTATCTATCTATCTATCTATCTATCTATCTATCTATCTATCTATCTATCTATCTATCTATCTGTCTGTCATTTATTTTATGAAAATTGACCAAGCGTTACTTTTCCTTTTTTTTTTTTTATTTCTTATGTAACTTCGGGTAAACCCTGGATTTTTAACCATGACTCTATCAATGTGTTTCATGTGAAACATTGCCTAATGTACACTCGCAGTTTAAACTAACGTATAACCAGGCATTCAAAGTGAAATGTTTTCCTGATCTATATTTACTTGCTTTTTGTTCATTTCAAATATTCATATATGTTATTCAGAAGGTAGATATAAACTAGACACTAACTTGTTTCGAGCAACAGGTATGTCGTCTCTATATTTCCTAGTAAGATGAAATATGTTCTTAACTGAGTTACTTGTAAACAATTAAACTATTTACATTTATTTTTAATTTCTTTGAATTTTAGTGTTTTAAAAGACTTAGTTAAAAGATTTTTAATATCTGCGTAAGAAATACATTAAATACATTTATATCCATCTGAGGTTTTGGATTTTTTTTGTGAATAGATTATAAAGTAAAGAAGCTAGTCGATAAAATATATTTTATAAAAATATATTATTACTTATTAGGTTAGTTACTGACTCACTACGGAAATATATAGGGTTGATCAATCTCATAGATGGCGAGGCGAAACCGAGCCGTCTAAGATTGATCAACCCAATATATTTCCGTAGTGAGTCAGTAACAAACCTAGTAAGTGTTTTGTTTTCCCGAGGACTATCAAGCGACATATTTATTCACAAATAGCGATGATCTACGCAAAGCCATGTACAAGACGCCTAACATCTTGTCCAATTTAACTCATTTAAACTCTTCAAAATTATCAAATACTCTTTAAAAATCTTTGCTTCACCCATGTTTACATACAACGTTTTGTTGCTATTCAATTTTAAACGTTTTCTCCCTTTCCTCTGCAGAGATTTGAGCGAATTTTAACGCTGCCATTTTGTTCTGCTCCAGACACAACAATGTGACGTCAATATTCAAAGTGCAACTACTCTAATTTTAAAGAATTTCAAAGGGCAACTACTCCAAATACTTTAAGAACTTATGGCATGAGGTTTCTGTTTTAAATTCTATGAAATGTCGAAATGAGTAAGCGAAGCAACGGCCAATGACGGCCATATTGCTTAATATTAATTCTCACCGAACCTACATAGAGATATATGAGGCAATCACGTGCTATGTTTAAACCAATAAAAGTGTGACATTTCAGTCCAAGGGAAAACAATTATAAATATATATCTCTTTTGTGGTCAATTATGTTTTTTCCGTAATCATCCGAGTTGCCTTTTTTGTTGTTTTTGTTGTCTTCAATATTTCACCAATCACAATTTGTGTGATTTTATCAAGCTATCAATTCTAGGGGTACCGTCACATAGGCATGGATGGCAACAACAATTACAAGGTGGTTCAAACGTTGGTGGTAGCTTCCGTGGTTACTAAGAAGGCAACTTTATGGGAATCAAAGGAGGTATTGGTCGGTGTGGAGGAGTCTGGGTTGGTACACCTGGGAAACCTATGGGGTTCAAACGTCGGTGACCTATGAACTCTAGTAAAATTAACTGAATATTAAACACGGCTTTATAAAGGAGAAGTTTTGAAATAGGATCTAGGCAACTTAATATTTTCAAACACACAATAAAAAGAGTATCTAATAAATAATTTGTATAGAAAAATATTATCTCAATAAAACATATTATTGTATTTCAATAAAAGAGAGTATTTGACAACGGACCAAATTTTTGTCAGCCATTAAGAAATATGAATAAATAAATAAAAAAAAAATAAAAAAAATATAAGTAAATCAAATTTTAAACATTTTAATGTTCTTTTCACTTGTTTCCGATTTTCAAAGATCATATTTCATCTCATACTTTATGAAATATTTATCAATAGTACATACTTTTACTAAGTCCATTAGTGAAATCAATTTCCATCAAAGATAATGCAATCAAAACAATTATACTGATTGTCCTTTTGGTATTCATTTTCCCTTAGACCTTCCTTGACGTGTGTTCAGTATATACTGTTAACATTTGACTGTTTTCTTTCCGTTTATATATATCATGAAAATCTAGGGATATGTCAGCAGTTCGGGATCAAAGGGGCAATCTTCCGATTTTTCATAAACTTATGCATTATTCGTGAAAAATTAAAAGGTTTCCCTTGAATTCAATTTGATGCCATACATATTTACAATAGAGAAAGTTAGTATGGTAATGTAAATTGTGTTTTGATGTTAATAACAGTGCATTTGTACTTCAATAAATGCCGCATGGTCAATAAAACGTATCTGTTTAGGTGATTAATTCGTTCCGCGTTTCAACTGTTTATTGCTGTTATGATAACAAAAGTTTCTTAAATTTATACAATAACTTTGATATTTCATACATTTTTGTGTTTGATTTCTTGTTTGTTACACAAATTTTGAAAACAGAAAAAGAGTCCGATATCTTGAAACAGTAAAAAATGTCTCAATGCTGATATATCAACAGCATATATCAAAAAAATCAAGTGAACATTTTATCAATGATTAAAAAAAACAAACTTGGAGGGTTTATATCAAACATCATATTCATAACAATATTGTCAACAGCTCGAATTGTTTTTTTTAATGATTGACGTATTAGTGACATTTGTATATACCTACAGTTAATTCGTTCTAGTTTGCTGCCCTGTTCTTTTAAAAAATAAATAAATTTCTCAAATTTTCGATCGATATTTAATTAAAAAATCAATTGTTAAGAGTTAAAAGTGGCCCAGTGTTCGATGAATAAATAATCAGTCAAAAATCTTTATTTGGTAATAATTAGATCTTATGAGCTGCGGGTTTTCGTCTCAACAAGACTAGCGTGATAATAGGAGAATTGTATCGAATTTCTTATTCCAATGTAGCCAACATAACAGCCAGGAACCTGATCATTCAAAGTGTGAGATAGTATTTTATGATTAATGGTTAAACTTGTGATTTATCTTGTCGTCAGTGGACTCGTCGTTACCTGAAAAAAAATTTTAACAAAGTTTTAATAATTCATTAGAAGTTCCATGCTGTAGCCACAAATCCATGGTAATCTAACACTCAATCCACGTTACTGTTTATTCTTCTTGGCGTTTATATATAAAATGGAAATCTAGAATTTTAAAGGAATATATCAAAGTGCAATCCTCGTTAATTTCTGCATATCATGTCAATTTAAATTCCTTTTCAGACATATATGCGCAGCCGATGCACTTATCACGATTATTTAATTATAGTGCATGATATTTATGATGTATGAATTTTAAATAGATGTATAATTTGCAATTTGTTTTTATATCTAAATAACTCTGCATTATATAACGTGTTTTAAAATTGCCTATTCAATTTCAGAAAATCCGAAGATAATATTAGAATATTTTATGCATTGCGCAATATCTAGAAGTCATTGGTAACTCTCGATATTTACAACGTCCAAAAAATTACAATTAAACAAATTAACCATATTTCTTACACAAAATTTGGACTTAAACAAAACATTCCAAATCTTAAAAACAGTTAACCAATAAGAACCCTTGACACATCCAGTACTTGTTGCCAATCTTTCCTTGCACTTGGAAATAGTTAGTTTCCAAAAACAAAAAACTTTTTCCTCTGGATCGGTTTCCAATTTGCTTGAAGCGAATCAAATAATCCTGTAAATAAAAAAAATGACATGTTCATCAAACCACTACTACAAAATATAAGAAACATGAATAAACACACCGTTTATAAAACACTTTACAGTGTAAAATTGACATTTTTATGCTAAAGTACAATGCACTATAAAACAATTCTAGATGTATGTGAATCAAAATGTGCAGACATCACGGTGTTTTTTTGCAATATATTTTAGAATAATACTACAGTGATTATATATGGAAAATGAGGGTACACAAATAGGCAGTTTATCAAACAGTTTTTTCAACGACCCCAACATGTTTATAAAATAAAAGTTACAATAAAAAAGCTTCAGTAATATGCTACATGTATTTTAAATACACAAAATCACGTTTGTGACTATTATACAAGCCAAGTCAACGTAGATCTAGTAAATAAATATAATCATAAGGTTTTAGGTGACAAATAATTTTATAGAAATAAATTCTCTCTCTCTCTCTCTTTCTCTCTCTCTCTCTCTATCTCTATCTCCCTGCACATTACATTAATATTCTTTCTTAAAATAGTTAAAGAAAAACAATCATATTATTCTGCTTTTTTATCGACCCACACTTATATTCATCGTTTCATCTTTAATGACCAACCTCTGTGATTTAATTTTTAATATTAAACGGTATGAAACCTCCTGTTTATTTTCTTAACATTTATAAAGCAAAATGAAAATGAACAACTACAAACTGCATTCGAATAGCAATGTATTTAGAAAGTAGAAACATTAACATTGATATCATGACAAATAGAGGATTACGGTACACATTATTTATATTTTTAGGTCACTTAAGGATGACGTTTACTCAGAATGAAAAACCATCTATTGTATGTTTTAGACCTTTGATTGTAGTGTTATTTTTCGCTTTCAAAAAATAGGTTTATCTACTTTTTGAGTTAATGGCCTTTGTATATTTTTTGAAGAAATGAAGAAAAATATCTCAAAATCACTATGATTGAGATTTGATAATTTTGAAAATTTTACAAACAAACTATTCTCTTTAAAAAAATGAAATGCAATTTGTAAATGGCAGTGTTGCTAAATAGATACAAATCATTAGGTTTTCACTAACTTTTTCTTTAATAATATTAAAGTCCGAATTTCATCTAATAGTTTTTAAGTCTTTCCCATTTATGATTCAATTTAACAAAAATCTGAATGATGATAACACTAAAACATTAATAGTCCTAAATTACTTGTATTGTCCTTATTCTGCTGTCATAAAATTTATATGACTTCAATGATAAACATTTTGAGATATGCTGGTTTTTAAGCATTTTTCAATATTTTTTCAGTGCGTGCCTTACGATTATTTTAAAGAAAAATTGAGATAAAACCAACAAAATCATGCAAAACGTTATTGACTAACAAATAAAATATTAACTTTTATTTTTATAGTGCAGCCAAACGTGTTTAATTGGAAAACAAAATTCGAAATAAAACATTTTATAAATACTTTTTTGTATTTGGAACAAATTTTACTCATGACATTGAACTTGATAACAATCCGAATTTGAGAACTCAAACCCTAAGTAAACAACATCCGGTGACCTATTGCTATCTGTTTTCGTCCGTCATCATGCGTTATGCGTCGTGCGTCGTGTGTATATGCATATGTAGCTTCTTCGTCTATAGGAGAAGGGAAACATGGATTGTGAAATTCATTACCCCCACCCCCAGGAGACATAACTGTACAGTAAAAAATATCAAAATTGATGCAATTTTAAAGAATTCTCTTATCTACAATTGGACATTTATCAGACAAACTAAGCATATTTATCAGACAAACTAAGCACATAGTAATTATAAACAAGGAAGTATCTACCAAAGTCAGGGAATTTATTGCCTCAATATCAGGGCTCTGAGTGTAAGGACGGGACTCTAATAGTCATAAAGTCAATATGCATTTTTTCTTTAAACTCTTCCGTTCTACAATACTTCCAGAAGGCAAACATTTGTGCAAACTTCATTTTTTGGTAATCTGAAATAGACAGTTACTACATGTAGCACATTCTATCAAACCATTAAAAATTTTACTACAAAGACATTATAAACTTTGACGTCAAACCAGCTTACACGCCTACAGATTTTGCATTATACAAGAGGAAAAACTATTGTTTGCTCAGCTCTTTATAAGAAGTACAACTATATTTTGTGTATAACAAAGATTATTCTCACTTCAGTTGTTTTACATTAGCTTTAAATGCTAAAAGTTATCTTTAGGAAGGAAAGACGAGGAGTGCCTTCTTCATGTAATCGATTAAATGATATATCTAGTATTTGACGGCATCTTTGGTTGTACACTGTTCTCTTTCCTTTTCAAATGACGGTATATCATTTTCATGCGTATTCACAAATATTTCAATTTTTATCATACTGACTTCTTTCTAAAAACAAAGTACAGAATTTGTAAGTGATAAATATTTTGAAGTGCGTAAGTGTCTTCGTGAAAACAAATGATTATGTACACTTATAAAATTGGCAAATTCTCAAAAACAACTGGAATAATAAAAGCATTCTGAGTTTATTGCATAAGCAATACATGTTCCCATCGAAAACCCCAATGTCGATTTATGTGCTAAATATGTTTCAAAAAATTTGGTGATTTTTTTTTAAGAACTCGGCTTGAAAAAACCCGAGTTGTTCAAATTTTATTTCTTCATCATCTTTTGATTAATCTTAACAACACCCAAACTTGTTCCGTAGTTTCAAATCAAATCTCAAAATCATAACGAAAAATAGTATAGAAATCCAAGTTAGGAAAGAATGACGAACAGACAGACTGAAAGACAGCAATAAAGACTATAGTGCCACCGGTTTCACCGGTAGGCAACTAATACAGAATAGTTTGCTTAAAAACGCCTGAATAATCAAAAGAAGTATGAACTTTGATAATTTCTATTGCAAATTTTATTTGTAAGTAAATGCAAAACATAACAACAACGATCCTTGTACATAATCTCGTAAAAAATATACATCGCCGATTTATTTTTTCCCCGCAGATTTTGGTATTATTTTGTAATTGATGGATGTGTACATTTTGTTCGGATTTCTCCATGATAGTTGGTTTGCAGTTGGCATAGATGTTTCGCTGACACAGGTTTAAATCGTTGCTTGCAATGCTCCATCTACCGTGACAGAACGTAGTCATGTCTAGTTTGATTTATGTGTGGTTTGTTTTTGTTTCTGGTTTATGTTTATTAAATCACAACACTTTAAACTGTAAGACATCTGTCTAACGGGTAAATCCCGCACTTGAGTACAATTTTAGGGTTAATTAATTGGTTATCTGTTCGAAACAGACACAACTTCTAGATATCCTTAATTTTGTTTTCTTGTTATGTATTATTTTTATTTTAATAAAAAAAGAAAATAAATACTGTTATTTATTGATACCTTAATATCGACAGGACACAAATAAGCAACAAACTTGATTAAGAATCCAACGCGGTGTATTTGCACTGGACCAGTTATCGGCTAAAATTTACGAATTTTTACAGGAATTGTCAGGGATTAAACAAGACATACATGTATTCTGCGTTAAGTTTAATAAACATGTAGACTGTAAACTTCAATATTCATTGTTTTAGAAATTAAAAATGATACGGGTTATTTACTCGTTTGTTTAATCAGGTTTCTCTATAATTACTTAAAGAAATTAAGCATATCTGTGGAGTAGATCTCATATACCATATATAATTTAATAAGGCAGGCTGTGCAACTCACGACCAAATTTAGTTATGCTTATTATTTACTAGGTACCACATATTTAGAATTAACGTAATAACATGAATAATTTGTTCATATTGTTTAAAATAGTAATTGTGCCTATGTGCGATATTTTCTCTCTTTTCGAATGCATTTCGTCACAGTTCAAGACACAACTTTTCAACTTTTAAAATGGAATGTGATCGAAACACTTTTCATTGGTGTGACTACGCCACCGCAAAAATATTTTAGAAAAAGAATGCGGTGTGCAGAGATTGATTTCATGTTTGGAATGTATGTTTCACTATTTATTTTAAATTAAATGAGAAAACAAATATTCCATATTATGACTCTAGATAAACCTACTCCCTACCCCATCCGCGAATCAAAAGCTTATTCTTGCATTTAAAGAAATCGCTGGTGCGCTGTCCTAGCTATATTCCTAGTTTTCATGTGTTCTATAAAATGTCTTTTTATTCTTAATACATCGATGAACAACGAGATCCTTTGTAGAACTTGTACACTTCTGTCAGCCGTAAAATACTAATCCGCTCTATTTAATAAAATCTATGTAAAGCGGAAGCTCAGGTCGTGGTGATTACAAAGTTGAAATTTATTCCGGCTTAAATTCCGGATTTCGGCTGATAATTAATTATTAAATGCTTAAAGGAAAAAATTAACCCCGATTGGCATAATTAAGTTGGTAAAATGTTTATAATATCTAGAACAATCGACCGTTCTCACCCGATATCCCGGTATTAAAACAGAAAAAACCTATAAGTCTATTATTTTTATATATAGTAGTATTGATAAAAAGCTTGAAATATATTTGCATGAATAAAGGAAGAATGTGCCAAAGTAATATTATCATTTTTATTGTGAACATTATTTGTAATTATACAGAAAACATTACTACAGCATATAATTGTTAAATATACACTTCGTTAATAGTTTAAATAATATAGTTGTAATTGTCCCATTTTGATCGGATTTCTCCATGATAGTCGTTTTGCAATTGTCGTAAAATGTTTTGCAGTGCGTCACAGCCGTTTGTTGTGTTGTCAATATTATTCCATTAGCTGTCGACAAGTAAGGGTGGATATATGTATATCACCATTGCGTTGATATATCATCCAAAAGGAGGACCTCTTCTATCACAAGGACAAGGAAGACGATAGCATATGCAACCTGTTGGAATCTTTATTTTGTCCCATGGTCTTCGGCCTAAAAAAACAGCAACCAAACTTTCAATAAATGGAATAAAAATTACCCCCCTCCCCCCATATTTATCCACTAATAGATCGTATTTACATTCATTTCATTTTTATCACATCATTTACACTTTTGCAAGATCAATGGTTATATTTTCAACCATCAACCACAACCACCTGTAGCCAATAAACATCTTTAATAATGCACTAAATAAGAGTGTTAATGACATATTAAAAAACACCATTACAACAATTTGCCATGCAATCAGGAATAACGAAAAATGCAAAGATTTTATAATGAGAATGAAATATCAAATCATGACTTGTAGTGTTTAAAGGAGTAAAAATTAACAAAGCTGCAGGACCAAGATGGAACTAGTTTCCACACATTTTAGCATAAGATAAATGGAGGACATAAATGCTATTAAGATTCTTGAAAGACATAATTTAGATTCACTGTCATCAGTAAGTATCTGAAGAAAATAAAGCGTTTCCCTTAAAAGTAAAGAATCTTTCAATGTGGATTCTTAAAAAAAAGGTTTCGATTGTAATTTTTGTCACATGTCTATATTTTAACATATTACTTTAAGAAATCAAATTCAGTAAATATATAAAACAATTTATAATTGTTTTTGTTTTTGAATGGATATTTCTGTAAAAAAAATATTTTCTTTGAAATAATCAAAATAACAATGTATCTACATACCGATATAGAATCCATTTGTGAATTCGATCGCAATAAAAGAAAATATTATCAAAACAAGAAGAAGACTCAATGTCGTTTTTGTATTCATTTTCTCTGCTACTTCGGTAACAACTGCTGGAGTAAATATATTTTCGTCGAGTTTATATATTATAGAATCCAGGGGTTTTCCATTTGGGAAGTCCTTGTCATTTTCCGCAACCAGTGTGTATTTTTCGTGACGCGTCCTTTTCATTTGACACTAAATTTTATGAGATAAGTTTGCAATACAGAACGTAACCATGTCTGCTTTGATTTATTTGTGGTTTGTTTTTGTTTTTTGTTGATGTTGATATAATAATAATGCGTCCAACCTTATTGCGTTTGTCTGTAGTACAGGCAAATACTGCAGTTGATTAGAATTTCATAGTTGATTCAATCGGCAAATTTTAAATCAGTTAGAAATAAACATAATTTGTACATTAAATCATAAAATTTGTTTTCTCATTATGTTTGTTATCCGGTTTTTTTTTTAAAGGTAGGTATAACAAAACACATCTTTGTTTATTCGTTTATTTAGTTCTTTAGGTTTCGCAACATGAAATAAAAGATAGGACGGTCTTTTGCATTCAAAATTTGATAAATACCGTGCATGTCAAATAGCAGGTTGTTTTTATCAAGAAAAAAAAAATTAAAATTAAAAAAAAAGGACAAATTTTATATCGGAAAAATATTTCTGCAGTTAATACAATGTATTACAATGCTCTTTTGTTTGATATATATCAATCCGTTTATAGAAAACCTATTCTTAATTGTAAGTAATCAATAGAACGGGGGAGTTAAGGACTATGTTACATCTTAGTTGTAGATTAAACATCTAGTTTCCTTATTGTATTGACTTCTAGCAGCATTACATCATATGTCACTAGGCCTCCCCTCTTAAGACAGATAGATTGCTCTGTAACATACACTCATGAACTTAAAGTGCAAATTAGTAAACGTCAGATGACTCTTTAAAAATATCTTTAATGTCAAGGCTACTCATATCAAAATAAATAGAGCTAAGGTAAGTAATTATTTATTAAAAGAAACACACAACTCCCGGTATCATTGAAGTTTATAATATTGTCTTAGTGATTATTTGCTGTATATTTGTCATAATTTATTTTTTTTTTCATTGATTGCGTTCAACAGAATTATTTGACAACTGATTGAGTTGCTCGATTTCTACGATAAAATAGTGTATTCTACACTCTATTAGCTATGGTGGCATATTTTTGCCCCCTACATGCAAGATAAATTATGTCAACATGCAAGAAAAGTATTTCAACATGCAAGATAATTATGTCTACATGCATGATAATTATGTCTGCATGCAAATTATAAATCTTTTAAGCGAACCTGATTTTTATATGGGTAAAATCGCTTACTTACGCCCGTATCTACGGAAACGTTTAACCGCCTCAGTTTGTTGCGTTAGAACGCGATATATTTACATAAATACATTGTCAAATATGATTGTTTCAAACTTTAGCAATTTAATTATGAAAACAAACTCTATTTAGTGACACTATTTTGACGTTTTTGACGACTTAAGAACCTTTATTTATTAAAGTCGAATTCCGAATGTTGCACTAAAATAACGCATATAGATTATGCCACCCAAATTAAATGTCGCAGATCTTCTTGCAACATATTGTATATAGCGAATTCACGTAGGCAACTTATCTAAATCAGAGAGGATTAGTTTACTTAAGGAATGCTATGATATGGAGAGGGGAGGGTTAATACGGAAGCGTATCGGGGCCTACACTTGTTGTGTTTCAACTTATAAATTGTCCTTCTTTTTAACTGAACTTTATTTATTTTACAACGATTGATAAACAAGTTCTACAACTTATATTAATATCTCTCGTTGGCACGGATGTTAGCGCGAGGGGGTCATTTGTGTGGGAAGAAGCCGGAGTACCCGGAGAGAACCCACGTGTCCAAGCGGGCGACCCTATCACATACAACCACTGTCGATCACGGGGATCGAACTCGGGTCGCAGCGGTGATAAGCGAGTGCATTGTCCACTACGCTTCTTTTTATTGCATTGTCAACAAAAAAAGTATTGTGACCTCTTATTTATGTAAATTAATTGAATTCTATCTTGTGATTTCTATATAATTTAAATCACCTTATTGAAATTTACCAGTTTTATTGCTATCTGCGTTATCGACTTAAAAAAATATGAAGTTTGAAATGTTGATTTATAAATGTGAACTAATTATACTGAGAGAGAAAATTAGACAAAGAACAATAAAATAAATACTTAATAGCCATGTCGATATCAATATGTTTTCATTTTAGGGAACACATTGCGAAAATATTATCGAATGAACTTCGCGGGCGCGGGAGTTCTGAAAGTGACGTCACTGAATTCTGAATATAGCTGTAGACGGCACATGTAGACTGACATTGACATTTTGATATAAATCAGAAACAAAGAACAGTAATTACTTTATAATAATTGCTATTAGTATAAGTATTTGTTATCGTAGTTAGAGGACTGCTGTATGATCTATATTTGAGCAGTTTGTTATGATCTTCTATGTTTGGGTTACTCTCCAATAAACATGTGATATGAGTATGGAGACAGATACATGTAATTGAACATTTAAACTACATGAACCCCTTTACTAACATGTATTATATTACCCCCCCCCCCCACCAACACCACCACCACCAACACCAAAAAAAAATGTTTTATTTACCACAGCGTCGACAACACTCACATCAAATCATGGTAATGAGAAAATGCAACGCTCATGCAGTTAGTTCATGCATGATAGTATTTGGTATCGTAGTTACATGTAGATTACATTGTAGTTGAGAGGATGGGTGATTCATCCAATAAAATTGCTTTGAGATCGTGTAATATCAATTTGAAGACGAAGACAGATGGGTGAAACATTGTTTAGCCTCATCGATGGGAAACCGTTGTAACAACGTGATTATTTAACCATGATCATAATTTGGGGGTAAGACTGCTCATGTCTACCACCCCTAACTACGATTACAAATGCAGATATTTGGATGTTTGACATTAAAAGAAATATCTGAATTTTAGAGTTTAAATTCCTTTATTGTGGATTGAATTTCATGGGGCCAATATTCGTAGATTGGTATTTTTTAAATAGGTTAATGGTAACATTTCGTGGAATTACTTGTATTATAAATAATTAATATATTTATACTATTATTCATAATTCGTTGTGGATTTAAATTCATGGATGACGAAAATTAGCATTAACGAAATCCATGAAAATTAAGCATACCCGAATTCCAATGATTCCACACATGTCATTCTACATGTGTATCCTACAGTTAAATTCAGAGTGAGGTGACGCACCATCAGAACTCCCGCCCCCGCGAAATTCATTCGATAACAATATTTTCGCAATATATTCCCAAGAAATGTAAACATATTTATGTCGATATACCTATAATGTATACATTTTCATTGTTCTATGTCAACATTTTTTTCTCGATATGACTAAAACTCATTTTTAAATTATCATTTTTAACTCCGTATTTTGTTAAGTCATAATAGCATATAGTAAGAAAACTGATCAATTACTATAAGGTGATTTAAATTATGTTAACTCACCTCAATACAATGCAAAATGTTTGCATAAATAAAACGACATAATAGTTTATATGTTGATAAGACGATAAAAAGTATGACAATGTATAAGTTATAACACAACAAGTGTAGGCCCCGATACGCTTCCGTAGTCATCTACTGGTCTGTTATATCTAAATAAACTCTAATATATCATTACCGTCATGAAGACAGATAACATCATTTGGCATTTCGATTTGACGTAATAAATAATATAACAAAGACATTATTTGTTCTTTATGCCAGTGTCGACATTCCTAGTGAACTGTTAATGAATCTGTCGAATTATAAAAAAACACAATAATAATCATAATAGTAAAAACTTGACCGTATTGTTAATTGAATGATGATTTAATTTATGATTAATTTAGAAATACGCCATTATAAACTAGTCACTGTTTCAACAGAAGTGGTCGTCCCTAAAACAAAGGTCTAATTTTACTTTAATATTTTTATTGTAATCCGAACGATTTTTTTTTCATGTTGTACTTTATCTGCTTGTCTGTCTGTCTTTTTTTTAATCATTTGTTTATGCAACCGAAGATAGTTTAATATAATACACAGGATACAGTTCTGCCATTCAGTCACTTAAGGCGACTAAAATGTAAGTAAAAGTTGACCAAAAAGCTTCGCCCTACATGTATCTCTCTATTCCCCTTTTAAGATCATTTAAATATTATTCAGTTGACTTAATGACACAGATTCATCTTGTGTTACTTTGTTTTATTATTTACAACTTGAAACATTTTTTTTCTAACCAGTTATATCCCGTGCTCTCCGACAATAGGTTGCATACGTTTATCAATATATTTTTCGTCTTCATTTGTTTTACATCGACAATAACGAACCTGCTCAAACACATTGCGGTATCAAAATATGTCGGGTGACATCCATGTTCTATTGAGCATTTTACAATAGTATGCTTTTCATCTTTGCTGTAGAATGTTAAAAATTAAGATTTCATGAAACAACATTCATCTCTAAGAATAGCTGAGAAGTCGTAAGTTATTAATAATTGCATTAGATCTCTAATTAAATTATCAAATAAGCGTGAATAAATTCGAACTGAGTAAATGATCAAATTTGTTAGAATACGAAGTGCTTTGCAAAATATGGTTTGACAATTGACAATTGACAATTAGACTAAGGTTTTTTTTTTATATCATTAATAGTTTATATTAGTGGGCAAAACCTAATATGGCTTCAAAGTAGTTTTACTATTTTTCCATCTTTAGCATCGATTACCATGCCAACGGTTACCCCCAGCAAATCGATGGATCTGATGTTCTTTAACTCGATTTAAATGAATTTAAAATTTAAAACAAATTTCACATTCTGCATTCATAAAAGCGTATCTATCAACTATCAAAATATAACAGAAAAATATTAAATACAAAAAAGTTTAAAATATTACGGTTTCTTGTTACCATCCAGTGACGATCGGAAGGAACGATGGGTGTTTATATATAAAAAGGGCACTGCAGGTATAGACTCTCTATAATTGCTGAAATTTTGAAAGTTCCATCTTTCTATGGTGCCGAAACTATTTGAAAGTAAAAAAAAACCTTTATTTCTAATTCCATTTTATATTTACAAACTACTAATGATAATTTGAACATCATATTCGCCTTTTATATGCCAGCATTTACAAACAAATACAAGCAAATAAAATATACAATATAAATCTTGTATAGATGAACAAATAAAATACTAACACGAATCTGTGAATCATAAATATGTAATCTTAGAAATTACTAAGTTCGAGTAATTTTTTTACCATGAATTAATGCTAAATCAAGTGTTTTAAAAAGAGAAATGCACCAATTAATGTTACTGTAACAAATTTTGGGTCAAAGGTTGAGAACTTTACGTATTTAATCGAAATTCGACACACCAAATTGCACAAATTTAACACCATGACTTTAGATGTGAGAATAATATCAAGTTTCAATTTCTATTGCAGCATAAACGTCCGCTGTAATCATGAATCGTCAATATTACGTTCATTAATGTTGAAAGCGAGTAACGTGTCACTTTTGATATCGAATTGCAAAAGAAATCTTAAAACGGCCGATAGTTCACACGTTTTTTTTAACACAATCATATTTCTAAATGTTAACGATCCACTATATATTTTCATTTTATAAAGCTTTTGGTATTAGTCCATCAGATCATATGACGAATTCAATGTGTTAAAATGATATTAATTGTTAACAACAATTCAAGTTATTCATTATTTGTACTATCTGCTGATCTACATGTATATACGAATGCGCCATCACCACATACAGAAGCCAGACAATATCTCTCCTCAGTGTACAATGTTGCAAACGATCCCTTTAGAAACACTCTTGAGAACTAAAATAAGTATACTGCTATTATTTAACAAAACCACGAAATTTTACAGTGTTTTTAAAAATAGGGGATGTTGAAGAGATTCCATTCGAGGATTACCAAGAAAATTCATTCGAAAGCTAATTTCTAGCATTAAGAAATCGTCTAAACATTTAAGGTACAGCTTGTGAAAATCCTGTTTGATATCATATAATATGGCGCAATCAATATTTTTATTACCGAAAATTGATTTTTTTTTGTTATCTGGAGTATGATTTTTTTCAGCTGTAATGGTACTTTAAAGCTTTTAAAATATGCATTAGGAGTGCATGTCAAAAAAGTGGACATGCGTTTTTTTTTATAAACCGATTTTTCGATTATTGAAATGATGAAAACAAATGCAATTTTTATACATCAGAAATATTTTTAATAAGTACGTTATATTCAAAACAAATTATAAGAGGATAATATTCTTAAAAATGAATTCAAATGAAAGTTTTATATAATTAAAAAAAAACCAAAATACCCCCCCCCCCCCACACCCCCCCCCCCCCCCCCCCCCCCAAAAAAAAAAACCAAACAAATTAAACCACAAAAACCTTAGTACCATTGACCAGCGTTGTACAGACATAATTCAAATCTCATTAAGAAAAATATGATCATTAATTTGAAAATAAGAAAGAATTAAGCTTACAATTTTTTGCTTATTATAACATTTTAATCTATTTGTTTTCCATATCATTAATTTTTCACAGTCAGAAGTAATTATCTTCTTTTAATAACAATATGCTGTAAAACATATTAACAGGCACAACAGTTTCTAGTTTTACTTTTTTGCCATACAAAGGCAAACTACTTTCAGTGATTCCTTGAAAGTAAACATAACTCTACAATTAATCGCAGAGAAAGCTTAGAAGGTCTGGTGAAGACGTCCGATAATTTTCGGTGTACTAACCAAGATTTTAATAAAGTAAGTAGGAAAGCAAAAAAAAAAAAATAATTGAAAGTCACTGGATTCTCTGCAATGTCAGGATACATCTCATTGAAATCAATATAAGTATTAGGAATCAACATTTACTTTCTATTCCCACTTATTCATGCAATGCTCAGTTGATGTTGCGTTGACTCAAACTGGAGATTTTGAAATGGCAAATCAGTTCGTAAATCATACTTTTAAAATTATTCTTTTTTGAAAAATAACGTTTTGTAATAAGTAAAATGTTGTAAAAAAAAGTGCAAAATGTTGGAAATAAATAGGGAACTTGAAAATGAATAGATCGTCATGGTCATTTAAAGATCATCTTAATCTACCAGAAGAAGTGTAAGCTTTGTTACAATTATGTTTTCGTACAGATTTATCTTTCCTAACCTGCATTTATCTTTTATAATGTGTGACTTTTTAGTTTGAATAATGTTACACGGTTTAAACCTCTTTAGTTATGGATTCTCCGATTTGCAACACAGGTCATACTTTTGAAATCTTGTGTAATCAACATGTAATTACGATGAATACTGATACGTACATTTATTTTAATATGAATAATGATCATTCAATCCTAATAGAATTGAAAGACCATTTTGTGGTCGTGATACATCATGTATCTAATTAGTTCAGTGGGTTTTTTTTTAATTTCTAAGGAATATCTGCAGTTCATTATTTTTAAACATATAGTTCAATTTCTTTTAGAACATAATGATTTTACATTTAATGATAGAAACTAGCTCAAAATGTAGACTCCTGTTCAAGATCATGAAACAATTGCACCGAGCACCACTTAAAAATTGTATTTATTCTGGATGTGATTACATAAGTTTCAAATATATACTGTAATATTGAAATGATAAGTTAAAGAAATTTATTAGTATCTTTGGTTTACGATTGTTAGTCTGAATTTGATAATGAAAAGCTTGTTGTAAAACTGACTTAATTATATATTTCAAATGGTATAAATAGGGATAGAAATTTTTTTTTCTCAATTTTTAATTATATCTGTATAATGATAAAAAAGGGAAAATACCCAATGTTAAATGATTAAGTTGCAAAGATAAATTTTATCATGACTTTGTGTAGTTAGATGTTTAAGCTAAGAGATTCAAAATTCAACAAAAAAGAAGGTTCGTTATTAAAAATTATTTTGAAAAATAATTTTAAAAAAAATATTAAAAAAATAAAAAAATATATAAAAATAAAAAAAACAACAAAACACAATATCAAAAGATTATGGCAAGACTTGTTATCAAACCCATTCTGTGACATTACCGATGTACAGATAAATCATAGTAATTTGAACAAATATAGGGCATTGGGTCCAAATTAGTTCTTTTTTATCCTGGATATCATACATTTAACTGTGGACCGGGGCTTTAAACGTAGAGAATGAAATGGCCGGAGGGGTTTCATTCGCTTCTCGCTTGAATAAGGAAGATCGACGAAACATAGTCAATACTATGGCTCCTTTTGAATATATCGAATCCTGTACCTCGGCATTATTTACATGACGGCGTGGTTGGAATATTTTATCGTATTCACCTTCTAGAAGTTCTTCATAAGGGTTCTTGCCATCCTCAATTGGTTCATCGTTGCCGTCTAATTCGATTACGTCATATACATTGGTCGACTATTTTGTGTCGTATGCAAACGACCATCGTTCCTATCCGTTTGTCTTAAATCGGTGTTGTATATTCTAAACATCAAGCAAGTAAATATTAAATATTGAACTCAACTGATAATCATATGGAGTCATTTTGTGATGTTTTATCCCGCATTGCTGTTTTATTTTAATTCATACCTTCGACGTCTGTGTTTTACTGCTAGTACTCCAACAATAATCAACGTCAATTCCACAACACCAAGTCCAACAAGCACAAACACTATGTGAAAAAGAATAAAACCAAAACATGTAAATAAATGTGACGCAATTGTTATATTTAATAAGGCTTGTTTAACGACTTTAAATGAAATTATTTTATATAATGAATTTAACAAGTACAGATTTTTATTTTAAGAATTATGTTGCAATTGGAACACGATAGCCCAAGACACATTATCTTTTTTATTAATTATTGGTGATGTTTAGAAAGTATAGGCATTTGTATAGAATGAAATATATATCAAACTTTGAAAGTATGTATTGTGTATACGTGTATGTTTTGTTTAAATTTTTAAAATAAACTTTGCTGTTGACTGCAAAACAAACTGTATGTTTCTAGTACTTATATGAAACATAGATAAGGAACAAATTAGCGATCTCGTTGCATTTTATATGAATAAAGGAAATTCTTTGTTACTTTGCCGATTGTTTAATTTTATTCATTACCATTTCGTGACAGCTTTTAATAGGTTCCTAATATTCTTATACACTGTATATCATTTCATAAGAAAAAGATTGTTATTAGTCCCAAGAAGGCTTTAAATATTAATTCATTTTTTTTAAAACTGATAGTGGTCTATAGTACTGATCATACATGATACAATCATTGCATTCAGCTGGTAGGACAGGGGTGTTAAGCCTTGACTTGTCTCTATAGACGAATGTTGGAAGTAATAAATAAGACTTTCGTTACCACCAAGGTAGATTTGATTGAATTCACATCAAAGTTATTAACACCGGTAAATGTTTAAATTCATCGAATAATTTACTTTGTAAATAACTTAAGTATGGTGTCTGAATTGAAACATTTGTATGGACTTTTTTATGATTTGCAATTTATCGGTATAACTTTTCAATTACAGAACGATCTTTATTATTTGTGAAGTCTAATGCAAGCTAGAATAAAATTTAAAGTGTTAAACAATCAGTATTTGTAGGAAACATTATTAGAGTTTATTTTACAAAAGAGATAGCATACAAAATTATACCTGTTTTGTATTCCAAAAAGATATTTGATGTTGGATTTGCTGACACGGTATCTTGGATTGACAATGTGGTCTCTTTCATGTCTGCTGTCGTTTGTAAAAGTTCATAATTTTTTTGAAAAGGAGAAATAATATTTATTAACATGATATCATATACCTTTTATTGATTTGCAGTGAATACTACATGTAAAATCGCGGTCTACATTTGTCAGCAAAACATTATATTATATATATTATACAATATATTATATTAATATCGTATTATAAATAGGATGAATATCATATCAAACCGGTGAATCTGTCCAGTGAAATAGAGATATCATCTGTTGTTGCATCCATCGTTGTTACATGTGATTTACCTTTAACAATTTTTAAAATCGGCAACTAGTGAAATTTAATGATCTATTTACATAGTACTATCTCTTTACATAAGAATCAAGCTATTACCGTAGTGTGTTATTGTGTAATGATATGTCATCAAAAGAGGAATCGTATACACTAATTAAATTTTTGTACTGAAACCTATAGCTGAACAAAATTGTGTCCAAATATTTGTGCTTTTATTCCATCGAACTTCCAGACAATGGTATTTATCATATAACTACATTGTAATCTCAAAATACACTTAATATGTCTTTACTTTGTGGAAATGAAGTTATCTCTATTTGAATATATATCTTAGTCCGATTTTGAATGTCTCACGTTCTATACCTGCAGAGGTTTCAGTTGTCAACAATAGGGTCGGTATCTTCGTTGCTGATGGTGTCAATGATGAGGGATCTGTCGTTGTCTTGCATTCAACTGGTGTTAAGCTTATAAATGTCGTAGGTCTTTCTTTTGTCATTGTTCAAATAAAAAAATGTTTGATTTTTAAGTATTTCATTGCTTTATAAATTTTCAAGTTAATGGTGTTATTATATGCAAAATCAAAGTCAAATTTGTTGTATAACACTCTAAAATTGAAATATCAAGAACATTTAATGAAAAAAATTTAGATATCAAGAACAGTTAATGAAAATAGCAAATTTTAAGAATATGCACATCATGAATTATCAGTTAATCGTATTTTGTTTTCCATTCACAAACTATGTGTGAATAAACGGTTTATCCCACTATCTACTTTACCACATATTTTATCATCACATGATAAATTAATATTTTTTAAAGATATTCTTAATGACACTAAAGAAGTCACTCACAGATTAAATTTTTAAATGTGAATAAAGTTAAACAATCTTATTATTGAAACCGTTAACCAACAACTAAATCGATTCAATCATTGACATTTGTGCAGAAATATCCATAGTTTGTAATATATGTTGAGTCGTTTAATACTACGTATAAATGGACTGGCGCCAGAGCTTTTATGCTGTTGTCGTTTTATTCTTTTAGCTTTCATTAGGTCCTAAGGGCGTAATGTATGGTCTATACTCACTTTTTTGTTTAACACCCTATTAGTACATTGAAGAAAATAAGTTGAATACACACATTATGTATTAAAGGGGCATGGTCACGATTTTGGTCAGAAATAAAATTTTCTATTTTTGATGTTTACAATGCTTCCATAAGGCGTTTCTAATAAGCTACCAAAATTTAAGTGTCAGTCGACGCAGAGCTCACAATTTTTTGTTATGTAAACAAAGCACAGGTCATGGTATTGTTTGCATTATGAATGCTGACTGGAAATTTCCAGGTTTTGACCTAAAATAAATAAAACAAACACTAGGAATTGTTTACGAAAACGAATTAGCAGATAGGAAATCAACTTGAAAAAGAACGTTTACACAGGTATATTAAACCAATGTAAACAAAAACATGACACGAGCCATGCTTATAAAACAAAAGAATTGTGAGCTCTGTATCTTGGTTATAACTGTACGACGGACATTAAAACATTGGTGGACCATTAGAAATTTATTACTAAAGCATTGAAAACAATAGAAATAGAATAATAAATTTGACCAAAATCGTGACCATGACTCTTTAAAGCCGATTCTCGTCTTAGCATATTCAATCTAGCAAATCTAAACAAAAACGTCAACACGAAGCCTTAAATTTTCCATTCATTCATTATTGATCTCAAAACAACCATGCATCTTTATGTTCTTGATATATAGCTATTAGTTTTTATATCATTTTCAGATTACGAACATTTACTTAGTTTTTATACCAGTAGATGTTTCAGGCGTTGTCAACACTACTGTTGGTTTTGTTGTCGTTGACGATGATCCCAGTTGTGAGGTTTCCATCGATATCAAGTCTATGGTTGTTGATGTTAAGCTTATTGATGTTGTTGCTCGTACTTTTATAACTGTTTTCAAATCAAAGAGTTATGTTTATTTAAAACTACTCATTGTTAGATGATAGTTTGAATTACTAATTTTTAAACATTAGTTTTAAAACAAATCATACGCGATGTATTTTTAAACATTATGACATGTTTTGCTATAACATTCTTTTAAAGAAATAAACGATTTAAACGTTTGATCCTTTTCATTTATTCAGAAAGAACACACGCAATATATTCATGAAACTTTAAAATTAAGATGGAAAGAGTATTATGTCTATGTGTATTCATTCCTGTTGTATTTTTCTGTTTTCGTTTTGTTAAACAGAATCTGAAATTTATATTAGTTGAAAGTTTTACTGCGCAGGTTGATAGAGTTCTTTCAAATCTCTAATTTATTGGCTCGTACATGTATTGACCAATACTAATTAAGCTGTATCTATATTTAAGATTCCTATTATTCTAAGTAAATTGGAGCAGTATACCATTTCATGACTATTATATATATTGAGCATATATCAATATACCATATAGCTGGTTTTTTTGGCGGGGATATAATTTTGGCCTATTTTGGCGATTTTTGAAAATTCACCAAAATAAAAATCACCAAATTTAAGTACCTTGTATGTAAATTTTATTGACAAACGTGTAGTTTTTGGAGAATATTTTTTCATATATTTTTTGTGTGTGAGCATGATCAAAAGTTGCAATTGTTATATGCATATAGTGTTACAAATATAAATGTATATTTACTTATAATCAATACAAAACTAATGTTAATAAGTAACAACTAAACATTACTTTGAATTTGAAGTTGATTGTTTAAACAACCATATCGCTTCTCCCTGTTCAGTTATGTAATTAGCCCCAGTGCCAGGCCAGGGGTGCTAGCTTGTGTTGTTTTAGGAGGCATCTGATCCATTATCGACTCAGGTGCAGATAATTATCTGATTAACGGTTTCTTCACTAGCAATTGAAATTGAAATGGGTTGTTAATAAGATATACTATTTTTCATGCTTATATCAAGTGCCATTTAGTTATTTCTGTTGAAAATATTAGAGTACAGTGCATGTGAAGCTAGGGTAGGACATCAAATTTTACCAGCTTGTGGAATATAAGATTTTTGCGGAAGTAAACTTACTTTTCAGCTATTAAATAAACTGACAGTGGAACTCTAATAAAGGGTAAAGAATTCACCAAAATTATATCCGCCAAAATTAATGGTATACCTTGTAGCCCCAAATCCGCCAAATTTGTGTCCCGCCAAAAAACCGGCTATACGGTATGCTCAAACATTCAAGGTTATATAGATAAATATCTAAAACCCAAGAAGATTGTGTATCCGAGCAGTCAAGAAAATTGAACATAGTGATTGTGCATCTGATGACTTTATCTGTAGATTGAAATAATAGGCATTGACCTAAAAATGATACATTATATGAGAAAACTGACAAAATAAAGAAAAGAGATTAGCTATAATTAACCACATTATAAGTTTCATGAAAAATCAATTACAGTGCGTACTGTACAGAAAGTTAACATTTAATCTTTACAGACATATTCAAAATGTTGCAACTTTAACTGCAAATGAAATTTAAAAAAAAAGGTGTACCGGTGCATCAGTGACTCGAATCCGTTTACTTATATGTAGTAAATTTCCATGGAATCACTGCGCCAAGCATTTTGTTGAGTAACTGATCGATAAATTAACACTAGAAGAATAATTAAATTGGTCTATATAAAAGGCAGATTTATGTTACGAATAATTAACAAGTATTCCTTTTAAAGGAATGATCGGCATGTAATATCATTGGTCACCTCTGTTAATGTAATACGAATGCATTACGCTACATGCAATAAACTACATATAGCACCGTTTTATTGATTTCCGAAATAGCAAGGCATGAATAAGCTTTAACTTTAGTCGAATTATGCTTCCGATAAATATTCTTACGTATATGTGAAGAAAAACGTGATTTGAATCATTATATATGTAACTGTATTAATGCTTTATTTTCAAGGCCAACGGATAGGAGTAACGTTTTTTGTAATCTATGTGTAATTAAAGATTCAAATGAGGTTGTCATTTCATAGTAAATAAAGCAGTGCAATGCGCAGTGCGTGCGCAAATAGTAAAATTTGCCGGATGCCTGATATGGACACAACTATGATCGGCCGAAGCCGATCACAAAAATTCGGATAATTAAGAGATGTCGAACATGGCTGATGATAGGAGATCGTTAAAGACTTTATACAAAAGCAACAAGATAAATTAACAGGTTTCAATCAGTTGTAGAAAAGAGAGACGGGAAAGTTGAATTGAAAGCTTTCCTACTGTAAAAGGTCACGTATACCAAGTAAGGTGTGTTTTAATTATTATCATGAAACATCAAGAAAATTGAAGCCGTGTATTGATTCGTTGTAAACAAGTACAGCCGCAGTGTTGAATAAATGACCTTGATAATCTGTCATCGACGAGATTTTAGCAACTGGGTAGACCTTCTTTATAGTTAGTGATACAAAATATAATCATTTCTGAAAAAGAACAGAAATAGTTTACCTTTTAATTTTAACTCGATTTCTGTGGATGGCAATATGGCATTGTTTAAAACAAGTTTGATTAAAAGTCGATTTCCTTTTGCTGTTCTACTCTTTTCCATTTTCCCGCACTGACTGAAGACATTAAAGTTTTTACTTGAAGGATTGACTTCCATAATCTGTTTATTAAAAATAATACGTTTTAATTATCATATCTTCTTTTTTGCACTTTTTGAAAACATTTTACATACGAATAACAAGGGTTCTACACATCTTAAAATTAAACCAGGATGGAGATCCGCAACAGCAGAACTGCATTATCCGCCTTTATGTTTTACTATACCATTGGTTGAGTTTAAATCACCACTTTTATATTACTTATCGTAAGTACCAATGATAACTTAATTCTTTTGTACGTGATTGGTTTGAACAAAAACTAGCAACATAAAATAAAAAAAAAAAACCCTGTAAAAAGTAAACTAAAGATGTTTTAACAAAAGGCCCAAAGGCCACATCGCTCAACTGAGCAACAACAGCCAACAAATGCTTGAGACTGTCTTTAGAGTATCAAAAACTTAAAATTGTATATATATCTTACTTATCAGACTTTCAAATTTTTCTCAATATATTCTTTAGTTAAACATTGAGCTTTTTATTGTTGTTTCAGTTTTTTAAGATAAGTTTTTAACAGATCTTTTATTAATTCACCCCAATTGTGGCCCCACCTTTCCCCATGGATATACAATTTCAGCTTTCTAGCCAATTCGTTTTTTAACTATTTTAAAAGATTTTTCTTTACATGTTCGTTTGGAAAATTTTGACCTCCATTTAAAGCCTACCCTACCACCGGGGACGATTATTTGAACAAATCTGAATCTACACTATCTAATGACGCTTCCAGCAAAGTTACAGTTTCTTGCCAATTGGTTTTTGAGAAGAAGATCTTTAAATATTTTCTTTACATATTCCTATGTGAAAATTCTACCCACCGATGTGGCCCAACCTATGTCATGGGACTGATCATTCAAACAAACTTTAATCTACACTAGCACAGGATGCTTTCATTTAAGTTACAGCTTTGCTGGCCAAATGGTTTTTCAGAAGATTTTTCTCTAGATATTTCTATGTAAAAAGTTTCTGTATAAAAATTTCGACCCCCAAATGTAGCCCCGCCCTAATCCCGGGGATAATGATGCGAACAAACTGGAATCGGCAATACTTGAGGATGCTTCCACACAAGTTACAGCTTTTCTGGCCAAATGGTTTTAGAGAAGAAGATTTTTACAGATGGTTCTCAATATATTCATTTGCAAAAATTTGACCCCATTGAGGCCCTACCCTACCCCCAGGGATGATGATTTGAACAAATATGAATCTACACTACATGAGGATGCTTCCACGCAAGTTTCAGCTTTTCTGGTTAAATGGTTTTAGAGAAGAATATTTTGAAAAATACCAACAAGCTTTCAATTTAGATAATTGAAATTTTGTCCCCTTTTAAGAGGACGTGACCCTTCATTTAAACAAACTTGATTCCCATTCTCCAAATAATGATTTGTGCCAATTTCATTGGAATTGGCCCATTGGTTTTAGAGGAGAAGATGAAAAGTTTACGACGACGACGACGCCAACGAGAGAAACAGAAAATTTGTGCTCAAAAAAGCTCAATTTTAAGCTTCGGAATGTATGAGCTTAAAATCAAGTATCAAATAATATCCTGTTATATGAAAAGTACAAATAGATTTTATCATTCTAATAAACACCAACCTGCAGAAAGTCTTCACATGGGCCATGATTTGGTTTTGAAATATCCATTTTTATCTTGATAAATATTACTTCTGCATTGCTAGGTGCAACAACCAGCCATTTGTAGATTTTGCCAGTTTCGTATCTAACATTCTGGGATGGGATTATTAACTCTTGCGATAAGTACAGATTTAATTGTTCATTCTCCTCGTTAATCGATGAAACACCTGATAAAAATAATACTAGTGAATGTATTAATTGATATTGTATTTTAAAAATTGTAGATTTTCTTTATACAAGAACAAATTGACTAAGAAATTAAAAAAAACAAACTAAAAAAATATCAAAAAACAAAAACGAAATCCCCAGAAATATAATTTATAGTAAATGGGTATGCCATTTTTTCCAGAGATGTCTTTTTGATTAACTCGTAATAAGAAAGATGTCTTCGTAGATTTTGTTTTCGCGCTATTAAACCAATAAGAGTTTTTGTTCAATTTTCATGATTGCTTTGCACAAGAAAGGAAATTTTAATTTACCTTTCAAAACGACTTCAAATCCTTTGGAAGTTAAATTATCGTTGTTTGAAACAAATTTGATCCAAAGTCGATGTTCCTTTGATGTTATATTAATTACCTTTTCCCCACATTCCTTAAAAATAGTTGAGTTTCCAGTTGAAGGACTGATTTCCTGAATCTATCCATCGAAGAAAACTTTCAATATGTAGATTATCTAATTTATTTTAATCCAAAAACTATGGAGCAGTGTTTCATTTCGTTTCGTTTAAGTTATCTTATTTGGACGGATTGCACATTGTTAACTAACTTTAAAAAAAGGTCGAATCTAATCTTTGTAAAAACAAAAAATGACTTATTTTTTGCAAAATTTTTTTTCTAGCACTCTGAATTGTTTTGATATAAAAAACGTACATTTACATGTACAATCCCAAATTCAAAGAAAGCCTTTTCAATAATTAATAACTTTATTAACTTTTTGATTATTCGAAAAATTGTTCGAGATCGCCAATTAAGTTCTCTTATATTGTAAATGTATTCTGCCATTTTGTCCGTCCGTCTAAAATCAGAATACAAAGACTTCTCCTTTAGACCAGTGGTCTAATATCAATCACACTTGGTTGTTGAATAGATGAAATATTCTTTTGTAAGGAACTTCGGGGTTTCATTTTAATATTTTTAGTATTTATCAAAAAAATGCGAGCCTCTTCGTAACCTGAGATAATTAAAAGGGATTATAAAATGGTAGGATATTTTAAAAACGTTTCTCTAAAGAACCCCTAAATCCTGGAATATTCAACCTCTTAATTATGATGATTAATGGTTCACACGATTTCAATAAAATCGATTTCAGGGAGATACCTAAATAAAGATTGAAATTTTATAATTTTCTAAACAATTTTTTAACGACAAATACGATCGCTTTCTTTAATATCCGAGATCATTATAGAGGCATTGTCAGTACAGTGTAGCATATATCGTAAGATCATTCATGCTGTAACCATTTAAAAAATGGTGACTGGCTTTACCTATTGTTTAAATTACAAACCAGATCCTATTTCGCAGTAAGAAACTACGAAAGATATAAGTACGGGTATTTTAAAGTTTCCTGTTCTCGAGACCAAAAATGATGTGCTGACTTTTACATAATTTATGATATATACTAGATTTATAACTTAAAAACGCGTTTCTTTTAAGGTCAGGAATGGATCGGGTCATAATGTTGTTGAAAATCATCATAGATGTTAATAGGAGTTAGTTTTAAATTTATATAATAATCCTATTTCTGATTAACATAAAGGATGTAGTTTTTGATAAAATAACTATTAGCTAGCTAGTAACAATAGATAAGGGTTATCTTCAGAAATGGCGTTACCAGTAATCAAAGCAGGGGTAAA
>WFKH01002636.1:41245334-41256856 GCA_016163765.1 Magallana hongkongensis
AATTAATAAATTTTTTTACTGTATATATATTTTTTTTATTGTTTATTACTTCTTTTGATGTTTATTACATCTTGTTGTATTTAATCATAATTCTGAAAAAATACTTATAGCTCTGCAATTCACTAATAATACTTAAATTATTTATCAATTACATGTGTATAACTAGATCTGAATATTATAATAAATACTCATTATTTTTTATGTAACTTGACCTGCTTATATAAGAGAGGATATACATTGGCTGTGCCTGTTTTCCATTCCTTATTGATTTATTCAATTTAAATATGTTTAAACTACCGATGTTCCATATGAGTTTTTACTTCGGTTTGAAAGGAGTTTTCAGCTTTTAATGTTATATTAATATCATATAAAATACGTTAAACGAGATGTGAAGAATCAAAAATTGAATTAGTTCTTACAAAATAAAAAAAAAAGATACAACTTTTTAAATACACGATGTATCAAGAGAACAATAATGCCCTTTCAATTCTATGTAAAGCTGATTCATCATTACTCCTACTGAAATCAATTTACTTGTCAGTATTCATCGAAATTACATGTTGGTTAAAAAGATTTTAAAAACATTACATGTACCTGTGTTGCAGATCGAAAATAATCCACAACTTATGGTATTCAAACTGTAAAACTTTATTCATACAGAAAAGCCACAAATTATAAAAGTAAAGTACAGGTTGGGAAATAAATCTATACAAAAAAATAATTGTAAATACGTAACAAAGCTTATAATTCAGTTGCAACTGGCTCTGGCACCTTTTAACGAGACCAGAAAGTCAACAAAGTACCCATCCGATCTTCCTAAATAAGTAATTTTTTGTAAGCCAAAACATATTTTAAATAAAGTAAAATTTTAAACATGTTAACAATTCAAAAAGTTTCCTATGCCTACAAGTATATACAGATCTTTTTGTTCTAGGAGATTAATATAGTCTTTATATGACCACGACAATGCATTCTTCTTCATGTGTCCTCATTTTCCCAACATATTGCTTTCTATCCACATACCTACCATTTAATTTTTTTTTTTAATTTTTATAACATCTTACTTAGAACAAAATTTAATTTTTCAAACAAGATTAAGAATTTTAAAAGCTCGATTCACGAACTGATTTGCCTTGTCGAAATCTCCTGTTTGAGTCACCGCCAATATCAACGGAACATTCAATGATAAATGAGGATGGAGGGAAGCAGATCTCAAAGAAATATAGAAAATGGATGTTGATTCCTGAAACATATATTGATTCGAATGATATCTGCCCTGACATCGCCGAAAATCCAGTGACTTTCTGTCACAATTTGTGTTAAAAGCCTGGAAACTCCCTCGTTTATAAACTGAACCTCGAATAAATAAAAAGGGAGAACTGTGAAATAACTTTATTTACAGTGTAAATATTACAAAATCTAACACTCCACACATGCAATTCACACACGCAAGTAACTGAAATAAACATGAGGCTCATGGGCCTTATCGGTCACCTGAGTAAGTGCAGTGTCTCCTTTGCAATGTACATCCATGTGCATTATAATTATACAGTTAATGAAATCATTTTTTGTAGCTTTATGGTGAAGTAAATTTATCTCTCAAGTTTTAGGTTTGACCAACCTCAGCCTTTTTAAGATAGTAGTATGACCTGGACAGGGTTCTGTACATTTCAGACATATGTATAATTGATGTGCTAGATGAAAATCTCATCTTGAAAAATTGTGCGAGGAGTTACTAGTATCCAAACAAATGGTGTACCCTATATGTAATATTTCGCAAAGAAATGATTCAAATTAACAGAGTCTTTTTTCTTGTATTTCTCTAAAAGATTATAAAAAATCAAAGTTCAACAGCTGATCATGATATTTGTCTCACAGATTAACAAAAATCAAAACCTAAGAACTATAAACATTCTGATATATGTACAATTGATCTGCAAATAAAAAAAAGTTCAGATTTTAAACATAGGTAATCAAAGATTATGAAGCTCTCCTCGACGAATGTTATCTACAAGTATGGCAAATCTCGCATCATTTTTTTTCTAGTTAGTGTAAATCCCAAGATCAATATAATGCAAGTATGTTTAAGTAGAACTTATTGTTACTTGGAAATAGACCTGCTCAAAAACTTTTAACCTGTTTACTGATTAAGAAAATTTCGGTCAATTCCAACACCAAAAGCAAGTCTGGAAGTTTTCATCCTTAGATGCACTATCTATGCAAGTTTAATCATAACAGGCCATAATATTGTATAGCTACTCCAAAAACATTACCCTGGTCACTCATCTGAAAATGTTGGTCAGATTCAGAATCCAAAGCAATTCTGGAAGTGTCCATCCCTAGATACATATCTGCCCTAACACCAGAACCCCTGACCCATAGGCCATGAAATTCATAATTTTAGAAGAGGCACTCTTTCCCATTAAAACAATATACTAAACTCATCAGATTAATACCCAGGAGCAGAAGAGAAGATTTTCAAAGAATTACTACATTCATTAAGGGACCAACCCTAACACCAGAACCCCTGACCCAAGGGCCATGAACTTCACAATTTTGGAGGAGGCACTCTTCCTCATAACAACTATGTACTTAGTTCATTGGCTAAATACCCAGGAGCAGAGGAGAAGATTTGTAAAGCATTAATGCATTTTCACCATATAATCATTAGAGCCCCACCCTAGCGCCAGAACCCCTAACCCTGGAGCCATGAATTTCATAATTTTTGTAGAGAGCTCAATGCTTATTACAAACATGCCAGCAGTTTGACTGCATGATGTCCAGGAGTAAAGAAGAAGATTATTTAAAGATAGCATTAATTTTGATAATTTTAGCCCCACTACTTAGGCTGCAGTAGGGGTGGGGGGCAGGGGCCATGAATTTCACAAATTTTAATCCCCCACATCAATATATGCTATATGCTTGTTTGAAATTGGTTCAGTCGTTACAGAGAAGAAGCTAAAAATGTTCAAAAGTTTACTATGGACGAACGACGATTGACAAAAACAGATAGCAATAGGTCACCTGAGGACTCAGGTGACCTAAAAATCACACATACACATACACACACAAACAATATTGACAAAATAGACAAAATATAAACTAACCCCTAAATATCCCCCAACGTATATATAAACAGCATAAGTAACATGACTGGCTGATGACACTTATTAATACTTAGTCCGGACAATACACTCAACAAAACTTCTAAGTGTTCACCAAGCATAATGTATTTACTATATGAAATAAACACACTTATTTGTTTTGTCGTCGGGGTGACTGATTTCTACTTAACTTTCAAATAGTTTAAAACGATGTATTGACCTTGACCTCATATTGCGACCCGAGACGTTGACCTTTATTTAATATCACAAACACTTCCGGTTTGGTTGAATTTCGCTCAGAGATTTTGGATTGTTTAAAGTTGCTGATGGAAATGAAATTACACTAATGAAAGAGAAAATTATGTCAAAAAAACGTTTCCTTTGGATTGCTTAATATTTAAAACAATGTTGACGACCAAAAAAAAAAACCAGCAAATTTAAAGTGAGTACAATGTATCGTAAAAACAATGCAGACTCCAATATTCAAACGGCTCTTGCTGTTTTTCCAATTATCATTTTGGCCATATAAAGTGTTTTTATTTTTAACGTATCACCAAACACTAATATCAATCACAAAGAATTGACAATCATGTTAAGCATACGCAGAAAAATACCAATTTTATGTTTTGACGCTTCGTCAGAGGTAATTGATTTCAATCGTTGTTGTCTTATTTTATCTTTGCTGTTGATGAAAAGACAATTCAATTACGAAATGTTAAAAATTTCACATTATTTTATTTCCTAAGTTTTAAATTATTCATTTTATCAGGGTGAACACTTAGAAGTTTTGTTGAGTGTATATTGCTTTTGGTACGTTCTGTTCTGCATTAAATTTACAAATTCACACGCGAAGCAAGAACATGTATATTCGGGACCATAACTTACGTCGATCACTGGCGATAAGGATACGTCTTACATGTATAACGCATATTCGGGTACACTTGCGTGGACACACTATCATGTGGAACGCGCCTGTTATTGGACCATATCACCAGCGTCACTCTCTCCCTGCGCATCCGCGTGCGTCACTTTTCCCACGTTGACTAATAGTCGTTTATAGTTCTGTATCCACAGAGAATCTTGACCACACTCAGCTAGTCACCTAAAATTTATTGTCGGGTCCTCAGTGAAAAATACGACACTACACTGTTCAAATAACAAATTATATTCCACCATCTATTTACCATACTTTATATTCATATGCAAACAAACAAAAAAAGCATATCATTTAACACTTAACAAAGACAAAAATAGGTATTTACTAAATAACTAACTTAAAAATACTTCACACTTACTGCTGCTCTTTCTCTACACGGTTTTATCGTACTTTTACCACACAGGAATTCTTTCCAAACACTCCACACAGGATTGCATCTCACACAGACAGACATAGACATAGGCCACACAGGTCCTAAGACATTTTAACGAACACCACAAAGCTTCTTATTGAAAGACACACTTCTCTCATCAACGACCTGTCCAGAACTGACACGTGTATGAAAAACCGATCAACAGTCAATGACTAGATGACCGAAGGACTCTACAAACTGGAGCGCCGTTATGCATAAAAATTGATAAAAACTACCAACACTTTATTTGAAAATATGTATAAAATTGTGACACTTTTCCTTACTAATTCTTTGCTTTCCTAACTTCATCATGAAAACCTTGTATTTTTTGTTAGTACACCAAAAATTATCCGACATCTTCACCCGACCTTCTAGCACGTAAAAGACACTCTAAAAACATTTACTAGATCTTAACTTTAAATCTAATTGTAGAGTTATGTTCACTTTAAAGGTTTCACTAAATGTATTTTGCCTTTTTATTGCAAAAAAGTAAAACGAGAAATTGTTTTGCATGTTTACATGTTTTACAGCATACTGTTACAAAATAAGTCAGATAATTACTTATGATTTTGAAAGATTAATTAATAATTTGATAAGGATAACTAATAAATTACCTAAATGTTATAATTTATTAGCAAAAAAGCGTAAGCACTATGCTTCTTTTATTTCAAATTAATAAGCATATTTTTTTATAAGGTTTTACTTAAAAGTATCATTTATGTCTGTACAACGCCTGCCAATGATACTAAGAATTTTTTTAATTTTTTTTTTTTTTTTTTTGAAAAATTTTTTTTTTTTTCATTTGAATTCCTTTTAAAATAAATTATTAACTTATATTTTTTTTCGAATATTGACATACTTATCAAAATTATCTTAAAATGTATAAAGATGGCGTTTGTTTTTATCATTATATTATGAGACCTTGTTCCGGTATGGATGTTGATGTATGAACGATGGATGTGAGAGGAATAACGCGTGATAATTATGATTTTCCGTCTTTTCTTCATAACCGGAAACTGTTGTAACAAACTAAATTACAAAATGAAACCAACATGGCCAAACATTATCGATCCGGAATTCTGGTCCGACTTGATGTAGTACAGATAAGGTACAGGCCTACCGGTTAAGAAAAAAAATATCCACTTTTTTGACATGTGTTCCTAATGCATATTAAGCTTTAAAGTGCCATTAAAACTTTTTTAAAAAAAACATATCTAACCAGAAAATCATTTTTTCGTTATTAAAATATTGATTGTGCCATTTATTTAATATCAGACGGGATTTTCACAAGCGGTATCTTAAATGTTGAAATGTTTTTTATAGGTAGAAATTAGCTTCAGAGGGATGATAGTGTTTTGAATCGAAAAAGAAGTTATAACTTCCAATGTTATATTTGAAAATTAAACTACTTCTTTAGATACCTTTTAATTTTTCTAGTGATCCCACCTCTTCAACATCCCATATTTCTATTTTTAAGAATACTCTAAAAATCGGAATGTCGTAATTGAGGTTTGTAAATAAAAAGAAATATTCTTATTTTAGTTGTCATTAGTGTTTCAAAGAGACGGATTGTTTTGATTCTTTATCAAATACACTGAGGGAAGAAATTTTCTGGCTTTTGTATGTGGTGATTGTGCATTTGTATATACGTGTAGATCAGCAGACAAAATTATAGTTTTATTGGAACAGTTTGTGTATTATCAATTAAAAGGTTATCACTTCCCATTGATCCCAAAGGAGGTCGTTAAACAACAAAGCTCATTCTAGCAACATTGTTCAACCATCCCAACAATGTACATTTCTGACTAAATTGTTCATTGCTAAAATAGATTAGTAAAAGCAAGTTCAAAATTATCATTCAATAGACTTGGGCTCATTTATATGCTTCTTTGTTTGAATTTTGATGAAATAATTGTACAGAAGCAGTTTCTTTAAAAATGAGTTTAAACTGGACATAATGCACCGCGACGGAGGGTGGAATAAAAAGAGTCAAAAGAATTGACGAATGGTAGACAAACAAACCAAAAAGGCAAGATAATAGTATAAGAGAGGCGTAAAACTACACAAAAACGATAGAATATAACAGTCGTTTAAAAGTTTAATTTGCTGTGTATAAAGAATTATTTCTATTAATTTGTTTTTGATATTTTTCAATCAATATTCATTTTTTCGAAAATAATGAATAACGTAAATTGTTATTAACAATTAATATCATTTTAACACATTGAAATTCGTCATTTGTTCTGATGGACTAATACCAAAAGCCTTATAAAATGAAAATAGTGAAAGGTTAACACTTAGAAATATTGTGTTCAAAAAAGCGTAATAACTATCGGCCGTTTTAAGATTTCTTTTGCAATTCGATATCAGAAGTGTCACGCTACCGACTTTCAACTTAAATAAATGTAATATTAACGATTTATAATTCCAGCGGACGTTTTTACTTCTATCAAAATTGAACTTGATATTAATTTTCCCATTTCAAATCATGGTGTTAAATGTGTGTAATTTGGTGTGTCTGATTTCGTTTACAAACGTAACATTCACAGCTGTGCTTCAGTATCATTAATTGGTCCGTTTTTCTTCTTTTTTTCAAACTTGATTCAGCATTAGCGTAAAGTATAAAAGACTCAAACTTGATAAATTCTAAGAACACATATCTTTGTCTCACATATTCATGTAAGTATTTTAGTTTGTTTCAATACCTATAAATTTAAAGAGTTGTGTTGTATCTTGTGTTTGTTTGTAAATGCTTGCCTTTACAACTGGTATCTGTATATGTTCATGTTATCATTAGTAATGAAGTAGTAGTGAAACAATATATGATTATTTTTTTTTTTTTACAACTTTATGTACATTTACTTCAAAACAAAATCATTCCTTGGAAATAAGAGAGAGAGAGAGAGAGAGAGAGAGAGAGAGAGAGAGAGAGAGAGAGAGAGAGAGAGAGAGATAGAGCAGAGTAATTGTTGAACATGAGGGGTCAATGGTTAGAAATTGATTTTAAATCTTTATATAATCTTTATATAATCAGAGTCTGCTTAGATGTTCAGTCAAGTCCTAAGAAGAAAAAGTAAAGTTTCCCATCTCATATAGAAATAATCAAGACTGCAACTTCGGGTAGCTATCTATTTTAGAGTTGATATATTTGTTTTAATATCAATAAGTAATTCATGAATTCTCAATGTTTCATTAAGACATCTTTCCTATAGATATAGGATATCATAACCAAGAACATAGAATAAATGTCTGTAGAAATGGGATCAGGGTGTAGATTGAATATAAAGATTAAATGATCTCTTGGAATTACAATTCTCTTTATTTGACAAAATTCAAAAAAATAGCTGAATGAGTTCTTGAACATTAGAACACTCCCAAAGTACATCAAAAATTGTCTCATCGTGTAGTTTACAAAAGTTACTACATTCCTTTCCTATTTTAAATAGATATTTATTGGTTGTTAAAATGTGGTGGTTAATTCTAAATTGCAGCCATTGTAATTTGGAACTTTTAGTGTTGACAAAAGGTAACTGGTATATAGTTTATTGTTTATAGAAACAATATATGATAAATTAACAAGACAGGTTTTGGTTATCAAACATCATCAGCATTGCTGTTGTTTTACAGTTTTTTGTTTCTGGTGATTACGTATTTGTTTTCAAAAACAAAATTGTGCTACGAAACCATTAGTGAGTTTGATTTGAATAATTTTCAGATTCATTGAAATTGTTCACACGCATGAAAATACAGTTTTAATTTAAAACTCTTCAAAAAGATCAGCAAATAACGTGTACAATTTCGATAAAAGTCAACATTTTTCATTACAAATGTCAGAATTGTTGTTTTGCTTTTTGTTGATATGCATGTTGCTATATATTTCATTGAAACGGCGTTGCTTGATTTTATGAGAGATACATGTTATGTCGTTTGAAACACGATAACATCATAACCATGCAGACGAATCTCAGATAAATTTCAGAAAGAAAACTTTGAAACCTATGAATCACACGGACAAATTTTGAAGGTAGGTTTTCTCACAAGCAATAAACCAGCGAGCTATCTTAAGTTATAAAATATACATAAAATGATAAAAAAGTTATATTCTTCCCTGATGAATTCATTTCAATAATTAAAAAATTGAATTCGGTGCAGGTTTTTAAAAATAAAGCAAAATGTTTTGTCACATCCAAAAGTTTAATTGATACATAAGGCATTTTAACCTAATTAATTCTTTTGTATCAAATATATTTTTGTTGGGAATTTGAAGCATTAATAAAAAAGTGTCTTTTATAGTTTATGAACTTAACTTAGCACCTAAGTAGTGATGCGTCTATCAAAAACCATTTTAATTTTAAGAGTTTGAAAAGAACAATTTATAGATCGAGGTACATCAACGGTCAAATCTAATGAAAGAAGACAAATAGGAATTCGCATCTTGATTCCGGATTGATTTACATGTACCCATCCTGTGAGTTCTAACACGTGTGACTAAGAAATCAGTCTATATATGGTTCATTTTAACTTTTTTGCTAAAATGTTTTCCTCTGCTGTGATGTAACAGGTGTCAATATATAAGGAAATGTTTGAACATTTCAATTTATTGTTCTTCCCTTTTTTACACCATACGTATTCAATTACATTAATTTTATCGCCACATTCCATTACATAACTTTATCGATAGGCAGTATGAATATGTATATGTACAAGGATTACGTAAACATTTGCAGTTATGATGTGATCATCTTGTTACATATTCAGATTAATACTATCAACGATCCTTTTTTTTTGTTTATTAATTGGCTTTAAAAAACTTCCCCCTACCTTCAAGTGATGAGTTTTACATATATGTAGCCAGGAATCAGACACTGACAGATACACATTTCCGCAACATGTAACACTTGTTTTACAACTCTCCTGGAACTTAAGGCCTCTATCAGTATAAAACCACTGTCTACCCACGCCAACCGCTAAGTTTCCGTGTCACCTCATGCATATCTTATGTTACCTTCTTTAAACATAACCACTATAATCCCCTGTCATTCTCTGTTGACATTCCCAGTTAACCCTGTCCCTCCTGTGTTCTTTATGTTCCCCGCTGCATATCCCCGTACAACCCATTTCTTGTCATCCTCCTTCGTCTGTTTCTGTAGGTTCCTTTCATCTCATGCACGCACCTGTTATTTCATGTATCTAATTAACATCCCTTATACTTGCCCCCATTTCCTCCTCTAGCCGGTATTTGCTTGTTCATTAAAAAAGGTATAATTTTTATTTAGTTTGAAGTCAACTTATTTTTTTCTCAATAATCATTATGTGTTCATTACGATGATGCAAAAAGAAAACCCGCAAAAGATGTGGTTAATATTGAAACGGTGCCTGTTAAGATTAAGGCATTTAAAATTAACTATATATCATTTATTATTTTAATTATTATTTTCCCTATGTATCTTACAATGTACAGTGTACCTCTTGATTTCTGTTTAACACAGGAAGTTTTTTTTCTGAATTAATTTGTTCACCCTGTGATACAAGTTAAAAGTCAGGATAAATGAATGATATTTAATGAAATTAATAATGGTATGCATAAAAAAATATACAGTTTTCCGGCTTCACTTCCTTGTTTGTTAGTATATATTTGGTTGTCTCTTTGACCAGGAATCGTATTGGGCTTATTTTTTGTAAAATAAACTTAACTTGGTGCTATCCCCCGGTAAAATATGAAGATTATCATGATAGTGTTGATTGCTGTCTTTTCTTGTTCATGTAAGTAAATGTTTGAATGTTTTCTGAATAATACTAAGCAATGAACACAACTAGCTCAGAGTAAATGTTTTCTAAAATGAATGTGCAAATCTGCGACTCGCAACATTTTAATGACTGATGAGACTTTCTACATTTACAGTTACATGTAACTTTTAATTTTTTTTTATTTCGGTGTAGTTTTTTTTTTTTTTTTTTTTTTTTTTTCTGGTTTTTTTTTGCAGCTTGTTGAACTGCGATTGTTTATAAAAAAAATTAAATTCATAAGATAATCTGGTGGAATGTGGAAAATATCCCCAATTATTATGCCTTCGTTATGGGACAGGACGTTTAATAACAAATAACCCAATTGTATATCTGTTGAAGCTTAAAAGCAAGCTTATTTTAGAAGAATATTTTAAATATAAATTGCGTGTTTTGCACAGTATTAAGCCAATCAAAATGAATATTTTATTGTGTGCTCAACAATTTTTTCTTAGTTCTGTAAGTCTATCTATTATTCACTGTTTTCACAAGAAAATATTGAATTAAAGAATAATGATAAAAGTCATCATTCTTTAATGTCAAAACATAAAACATTAGTAAAGGTTATTTGCATAATGCATGTACCAAAATGTAATAACATCCTTAATAAAATTCTAAGTATCTAAAAACTGATTTTGTGAGTGTTGATATACTTAAGCACTAAAATCTTTTTTCTGCCTAATTATTGTTTATTAATTAAATGCGTTAACTATAAAAGATGAAAAAAGGCAATCTGAATAATTCCAATCTTTCATTTCAAATTCCTCTCAAATAAGAAAACTGCTAATATGCTTTTTTTCAACATGTGTTTAGTTCTTCATATGCCTTTGGTGGTTTTTTTTTCTTTACATGAATGATTATAATTATTTTATTTAAATGAGTTTTGCTGTTATTGTCAGGAACGTATATTCTTACTAAATACTTCCTTGTTATTAGACTTAATGATGAGTATATCTATGTATTACTAATTAATCACTAATTACTTAGTAATAAGAACTACGCTAATTGATTTCAGATGCCCAATTGGTCTTACGTCATAGCTTTAATTAATTAATTGTCATGAACTATTATATATAATACTAAATAGCCATTTTTATTTTGGAGCAATTTCCTTTCCATTATTAGATCATAAAGTTCGATGATAATTATTTAATAGCACAATTTGCTTCCAGTTTTATTTATATTTGAAACGTGAATTTTATAACCAAATTTAAAGTCGCTATATTCCTCCTACGTGAAGCGAGTTTCAAATTTTGCAGACGTTGTGATGCCTTTTGAATTAGGG
>WFKH01002636.1:41271158-41291119 GCA_016163765.1 Magallana hongkongensis
TAATGAACACATAATGATTATTGAGAAAAAAATAAGTTAACTTCAAACTAAATAAAAATTATACCCTTTTTAATGAACAAGCAAATACCGGCTAGAGAAGGAAAGGGGGGCAAGTATAAGGAATGTTAATTAGATACATGAAAAAACAGGTGCGTGCATGAGATGAAAGGAACCTACAGAAACAGACGAAGGAGGATGACAAGAAATGTTTTGTACGGTGATATGCAGCGGGGAACATAAAGAACACAGGGATTTACAGGAGGGACAGGGTTAACTGGGAATGTGAACAGAGAATGACAGGGGATTATACTGGTTATGTATTAAGAACGTTACATGAGATATGCATGAGGTGACACGGAAACTTAGCGGTTGACGTGGGAAGACAGTGGTTTTATACTGATTAAGGTCTTCAGTTACAGGAGAGTTTTAAAACAACAAGTGTTACATGTTGCGGAAATGTGTATCTGTAAATGTCTGTTTCCTGGCTACAAATATGTAAAACTCATCACTTGAATTTTTTAAAGCCAATTAATAAACAAAAAAAAAAAAGGATCACACGTTGATAGTATTAATCTGAATATGTTACAAGATGATCACATCATAACTGCAAATGTTTGCGTGAATCCTTGTACATGTACATATTCATACTGCCTATCGATAAAGTTATGTAATGGAATGTGGCGATAAAATTAATGTAATTGAATACGTGTGGTGTAAAAAAGGGAAGAACAATAAAAAAATTGAAATGTTCAAACATGTCCGTATATATTGACACCTGTTACATCACAGCCGAGGAAAACATTTTAGCAAAAAAGTTAAAATGAACCATATATAGACTGATTTCTTAGTCACACGTGTTAGAACTCACAGGATGAGTAAATGTATATCAATCCGGAATCAAGATGCGAATTCCTGTTTCTCTTCTTTCATTAGATTTTACCGTTGATGTACCTCGATCTATAAGTTGTTCTTTGCAAACTCTTAAAATTAAAATGGTTTTTGATAGACGCATCACTACTTAGGTGCTAAGTTAAGTTCTTAAACTATAAAAGACACTTTTTTATTAATGCTTCAAATTCCCAACAAAAATATGTTTGATACAAAAGAATTAATTAGGTTAAAATGCCTTATGTAGCAATTAAACTATTGGATATGACAAAAAAATTTGCTTTATTTTTAAAAACCTGCACCGAATTCAATTTTTTAATTATTGAAATGAATTCATTAGGGAAGAATATAACTTTTTTTTTATCATTTTATGTATATTTTATAACTTAAGATAGCTCGCGGGTTTATTGCTTGTGAGAAAACCTACTTTAAAATTTGTCCTCGTGATTCATAGGTTTCAAAGTTTTATTTCTCATATTTATCTGAGATTCGTCTGCGTGGTTATGATGTTATCGTGTTTCAAACAACAGAACATGTATCTCTCATAAAATCAAGCAACGCCGTTTCAATGAAATATATAGCAACATGCATATCAACAAAAAGCAAAACAACAATTCTGACATTTGTAATGAAAAATGTTGACTTTTATCGATATTGTACACGTTATTTGCTGATCTTTTTGAAGAGTTTTAAATTAAAACTGTATTTTTATGCGTGTGAACAATTTTAATGAATCTGAAAATTATTCAAATCAAACTCACTAATGGTTTCGTAGCACAATTTTGTTTTTGAAAACAAATACGTAATCACCAGAAACAAAAAACTGTAAAACAACAGCATTGCTGATGATATTTGATAACCAACACCTGTTTTGTTAATATATCATATATTGTTTCTATAAACCATAAACTATATACCAGTTACCTTTTGTCAACACTAAAAGTGCCAAATTACAATGGCTGCAATTTAGAATTAACCACCACATTTTAACAACCAATAAATATATATTTAAAATAGGAAAGGAATGTAGTAAGTTATGTAACTTTTGTAAACTACACGATGAGACAATTTTTCATGTACTTTGGGCGTGTTCTAATGTTCAAGAACTCATTCAGCTATTTTTTTGAATTTTGTCAAACAGAGAGAATTATAATTCCAAGAGATCCTTTAATCTTTATATTCGCGCTACACCCTGATCCTATTTCTACAGACATTTATTCTATCTTCTTGGTTATGAAATCCTATATCTATAGGAAAAGATGTCTTAATGAAAAATTGACAATTTATGTATTACTTATTGATATTAAAACAAATATATCAACTCTAAAATATATAGCTACCCGAAATTGCAGTCTTGATTATTTCTATAAGAGATGGGAAACTTTACTTTTTCTTCTTAAGGAGGTTGGATCCTGCGATCATAAGTCTTTAAGTATTTTTCTAAAGTATTTTTTAAAAATCTACATACATAGCTAAACCAAAATTCAAAACAAAATTTTGAGGTCTATATGCTCCTCTCGGTGCTACGGTGTATTTAGTATGACCTTTCTGCACTGAAAGTGCAAATTGCACATAAATCGCTTTTTCCTCAATAATTTTTAATCAGAATAAACCATGGCATCAAATACAAATTTATATTATTTAAAATTAATAAAAATAAAATAATCATAAAGATAAAAGTTTGCAATTTCTTCACCTTATTGATATTTTGACCTTTTTGCACTGATAAAACGCTGTTTGTATCCATTAACAATTCAACATGCAATAACATTATTTAAAAGTCTCAGACTTTTTTCTCAAATTTTAATAGATTTGTCAAAAATATCATACAAATTCAGAAAATAAAACCAAAAGTATGGGTCTATGATGTAAATTTTGAGATATGGCATGAAATAAGCTAATTTTAGGCTAAAATTGGAGTTCATTTTTTTCTTGACTTTTATGAAATATTAGTTATATGTGCCAATATACGTCGATAGAAATATTGAAATATTGTTAAAATATGTTTTTTGAATCAACACGAAGATAACCCAATGCAAAAACTAGCTGGAAATTTGGTCTGCACTGAAAGTAAGGAAGCAAAAATTACAGTACTCTAAAACAACTGAGTTATGAAAAATGTTCATTTTCTTCTTAAAAACCTTCCGCCACAAAATATAGTATTGCTTGACTCTGTAAATATGTAATTTTCCCTTAACTATTTTATTCAATATAGTTTATTTGGCATTGTAAAATAGGAATTTACAAGTAGAATTAATATATGACACAGAATTTCCAGACTAGAGGTGACCCAAAATGGCTACCCAAAATCAGAGGAACGAACCTCTTTAAGAGTTGACTGAACAACTAAGCAGACTCTGATTATATAAAGATTATATAAAGATTTAAAATCAATTTCTAACCATTGACCCCTCATGTTCAACAATTACTCTGCTCTCTCTCTCTCTCTCTCTCTCTCTCTTTCCAAGGAATGATTTTGTTTTGAAGTAAATGTACATAAAGTTGTAAAAAAATAATAATCATATATTGTTTCACTACTACTTCATTACTAATGATAACATGAACATATACAGATACCAGTTGTAAAGGCAAGCATTTACAAACAAACACAAGATACAACACAACTCTTTAAATTTATAGGTATTGAAACAAACTAAAATTCTTACATGTGAGACAAAGATATGTGTTCTTAGAATTTACCAAGTTTGAGTCTTTTATACTTAAAGCTAATGCTGAATCAAGTTTTGAAAAAAAAGATGAAAAACGGACCAATTAATGATACTGAAGCGCAGCTGTGAATGTTACGTTTGTAAACGAAATCAGACACACCAAATTACACACATTTAACACCATGACTTGAAATGGGAAAATCAATATCAAGTTCAATTTTGATAGAAGTAAAAACGTCCGCTGGAATTATAAATCGTTAATATTACATTTATTTAAGTTGAAAGTCGGTAGCGTGTCACTTCTGATATCGAATTGCAAAAGAAATCTTAAAACGGCCGATAGTTATTACGCTTTTTTAAACACAATATTTCTAAGTGTTAACCTTTCACTATTTTCATTTTATAAGGCTTTTGGTATTAGTCCCTCAGAACAAATGACGAATTTCAAAGTGTTAAAATGATATTAATTGTTAACAACAATTTACGTTATTCATTATTTTCGAAAAAGGAATATTGATTGAAAAATATCAAAAACAGATTCATAGAAATAACTCTTTATACACAACAAATTAAACTTTTAAACGACTGTCATATTCTATCGTTTTTGTGTAGTTTTACCCTCTCTTATACTATTATCTTGCCTTTTTGGTTTGTTTGTCTACCATTCGTCAATTCTTTTAGTGCGACGGATGGGCGCTTTTTATTGCGCCCATCCGTCGCACTACATTATGTCCAGTTTAAACTCATTTTTAAAGAAACTGCTTCTGTACAATTATTTAATCGAAATTCAAAGAAAGAAGCATATAAATGAGTGCAAGTCTGTTGAATGATAATTTTGAACTTGCCTTTACTAATCTATTTTAGCAATGAACAATTTAGTCAGAAATGTACATTGTTGGGATACTTGAACAATTTTGCTAGAATGAGCTTTGTTGTTTAACGACCTCCTTTGGGATCAATGGGAAGTGATAACCTTTTAATTGATAATACACAAACTGTTCCAATAAAACTATATCACTGTCTGCTGATCTACACGTATATACAAATGCACAATCACCACATACAAAAGCCAGAAAATTTCTCCCCTCAGTGTATTTGATAAAAATTCAAGACGATCGATCTCTTTGAAACACTAATGACAACTTAAATAAGGATACCTCGTCTGATTTACAAACCTTCGATTACGACAGTCCGATTTTAGAGTATTCTTAAAAATAGAAATATAGGATGTTGAAGAGGTGGGATCACTAGAAAAAATTCAAAGGTATGTAAAGAAGTAGTTTAATTTTCAAATATGGCATTGGAAGCTATAACTTCTTATTCGATCCAAAACACTATCATCCCTCGGAAGCTAATTTCTTGTAATAAAACATCATCATAACATTCAAGGTACCGCTTGTGAAAATCCTGTCTGATATTAAATGAACTGGCACAATCAATATTTTTATAACGAAAAATTGATTTTCTGGTTAGATATGATTTTTTCTCAGTTTAAACTGCACTTTAAAGCTTAATATGCATTAGGAACTCATGTCAAAAAAGTGGATATATTTTTTTCTTGACCGGTAGGCCTGTACGGTGTACCTTATCTGTACTACATCAAGTCGGACCAGAATTCCGGATCGATAATGTTTGGCCATGTCGGTTTCTTTTTGTAATTTAGTTTGTTATAACAATTTCCGGTTATGAAAAAAAGATGGAAAAATCATAATTATCACGCGTTATTCCTCTCACATCCATCGTTCATACCTCATCATCATGAATACCGGAACAAGGCCTCATTCATAATATAATGATTAAAACAAACGCCATCTTTATACGTTTTAAGATATTTATTTTAGTATGTCAATATCTGAAACAAATTATAAGTTGATAATTTTTTTAAAAGGAATTCAAATAAAAAAAAAATGTTTTTTCAAAATAAAAAAATTTAAAAAAAATCTTAGTATCATTGGCCGGCGTTGTACAGACATCAATGATACTTTTAAATAAAAACTTATAAAAAATATGCTTATTAAATTTGAAATAAAAGAAACATAGAGCTTACGCTTTTTTGGCTAATTATAATATTTTACTTAATTTATTATTTATCCTTATCAAATTATTAATTAATCTTTCACAATCAGAAATAATTATCTGACTTATTTTGTAACAATATGCAGTAAAACATGTAAACATGCAAAACAGTTTCTCGTTTTACTTTTTTGCAATAAAAAGGCAAAATACATTTAGTGAAACCTTTAAAGTGAACATAACTCTACAATTAGATTTAAGGTTAATATCCAGTAAATGTTTTTATAGTGTCTTTTACTTGCTAGAAGGTCGGGTGAAGACGTCGGATAATTTTTGGTGTACTAACAAAAAATACAAGGTTTTCATGATGTAATAAAGAATTAGTAATGAAAAGTGTGACATTTTTGGATATATTTTCAAATAAACTGTTGGTAATTTTTTATCAATTTTCATGCATAGTTTGTAGAGTGCTACGGTCAGCAAGTCATTGACTGTTGATCGGTTTTTCATACACGTGTCAGTTCTGGACAGTTTTAGTTAGTTACCTTAGTACATACAGTGCTGCTATCGTAAAAGTTAACAAAACAATCCTATACTATCCTATATCCTGTATCCTGCATCCTATCCTGCAATAAAGCTCTGTCCTATCCTATCCTATCCTATCCTATCCTATCCCATACCATCCAAATATAGGACTTGAAGTTAAATAAAACAAAATTTGAGAAACAAATGATTTTATCAATTTAGTACTCAAAATGACTAATTAAAACATTCAACCAAAAATTCTTAGACCGGGATAACTTATTTACCTGTGCAACAATAAAATTAAATCGTACACGGATTGTACACAATAACGTAAACAAACAGGTAAGCGATTAGATATTTGTTTTTATAAAATTTATGTATTAAAAACAGATAAATAACTTCGATGTATTTATTGAACTATTGTTTAAACACACATTTTTATCAAATTATTTTCCTTATCACCTAATCGAGTGAAATTATTGTAATAGGCTGATTCGTTCGGCGATAAATGTAAACCCAATCTGGAAATTATAATTTCTTTAGGAATCATAAAAAAGATCGCATTTGTATTAAACCATTCGGAGTTATTTTTAAAATATAAATTCATAAGCATTTATAGTTAGCTAGCATTTATTAATATGATCTGTTCAGTTTAATATCTGACAGAAACATACGTCCCTGTTATAGGGCATCGAAGAAATTATATAAAACGTGAAAAGTACCACAAACAATGTATGTTTCTTGTTTATATGTTTATCTATTGATATGCCGAATTGTTCGTCTATAATTTCAATTGAGTTTTTAACATTTGGTAGACTTTAAATGAAGGAAACAAATTCATTGTGTAGTAATCATTGTGTGACATCGAATTCTCACATTAACTCCACACTTACGTACGAATTGACAAACAAGTAGCTCCGACTAACGCGCATCGATGTTTTGCACCGTTTTGTTAATATAATACATTAATAATCATTCTTAAATGTTATAACTTGTAAAACAAATTAAATGGAAATTGTAAATGCATTGTTACTTTAATTTTCGTTTCGCAAAATCACTCCGAAATTTATACTCGAATATGAATATGAATGGCTACAGGATGCAGGATAGGATAGGATAGGATAGGATAGGATAGGATAGGATAGGATAGGAAAGGATAGGATAGGATAGAACTTAACTTTTATATTTCTATCATCTATCCTGCACCCTGCATCCTATCCTTTCCTATCCTATTCTATCCTTGTCAACTTCCATGATGGCAGCACTGTACCTATTTTTGTCTTTTGTTAAGTGTTTTATGATATTAATTTTTTGTTTGTTTGCATATGAATATAAAGTATGGTAAGCAGATGGTAGAATATAATTTGTTATTTGAACATGGTAGTGTAGTATTTTTCACTGAGGATCCGACAATAAATTTTAGGTGACTAGCTGAGTGTTGTCAACATTAAACATGACCAAATTCTCTATGGATACAGAACAACCATAAACGACCTATAGTCAACGTGACGTGGGAAAAGTGACGCACGCGGATGCGCAGGGACAGAGTGACGCTGGTGATATGGTCCAATAACAGGCTCGTTCCACATGACTGTGTCGACGCAAGTGTGCCCGAATATGCGTTATACAAGTATGACGTATTCTTATCGCCAGTGATCGACATAACTTGTGGTCCCAAATATAAATGTACTTGCTTCGCGTGTGAATTTGTGAATTTAATGCAGAACACAACGTACCAAAAGCAAAATATTGTCCGGACTAAATATTAATACGTGTCATCAGCCAAAGTCGGGTTATTTATTCTGTTTATATATACGTTGGGGGATATTTAGTGGGTAACTTTATATTTTGTCAATATTGTTTGTGTGTGTATGTGTGATTTTCATGTGACCTGAGTCACTGTGACCTATTGCTATCTGTTTTGTCTGTTGTCGTTCGTAAACTTTTGAACATTTTTAGCTTCTTCTCTGGAACCACTGAACCAATTTCAACAAAATTTAGTATATAGCATCTATGGGTGAAGGGAAGAACAAATTGTGAAATCCATGGTCCCTGTCACCTGGGGCCTGAGGGGTGGGGCTAAAACCATTTAAAAAAATGCAATCTTCAAAATAATCTTCTTCCTTACCCCTGGACATCAAGCAGTCAAACTGCTGGCATGATTGTTATAAGCATTGAGCTCTCTACCAATAATGTGAAATTCATTGCCCCAAGGTCATAGGTTCTGGCGCTCGGGTGGGTCTCTAATGATTATATAGTAAAAATGCATTAATTCTTTAAAAATCTTTTCCTCTGCTCCTAGGTAATAAGCCAATGAACTAGGTACATACATTGTAGTTATAATGAGGAAGAAGGCTTCTTCCAGAATTGTGAATTTCATGGCCCTTGGGTCAGGGGTTCTTGTGTTAGGGCGGTGCTCTAATGATTATTTAGTGAAAATACATTAATTCTTTGAAAATCTCCTCCTTTGCTCTAGGGTATTAAGCCACTGAACTAAGTACATAGTTATGATGAGGAAGAATGCCTCTTCCTAAATTTGTGTTGAATTCACAATTTTGGAAGAGGCATTCTTCTCCTCTACTCCTGAATATTAAGCAGATTAACTAAGTACATACTTATAATGAGGAAGAATGCCTCTTCCAAAACTGTGAATTTCATGGCCCCTGGGTCAGGGGTTCTTGTGTTAGGGTGGGACTCTAATGATTATATAGGGAAAATGCATAAATTCTTTGAAAATCTTCTCCTTTGCTCCTGAATATTAAGCAGATGAACTATAAGTACATAGTTATGGTGAGGAAGAGTGTCTCTTCGAAAATTATGAAGTTCATGGCCCCTGGGTCAGGGGTTCTGGTGTTAGGTTTGAGCTCTAAATGAATGCATTAATTCTTTGAAAATCTCCTCTTAGATTATGTGAGCAGATAGTGATGTATGTAGTAGCTATATTTTTTTCCTTTACACTGTAATAAAGTTATTTTACAGGTCTTCCCCTTTATTTACTCAAAGTTCAGTTTATAAACGAGGGAGTTTCCAGGCTTTTAACACAAATTATGACAGAAAGTCATTGGATTTTCGGCGATGTCATGGCAGATATCATTGAAATCAATATATGTTTCAGGAATCAACATCCATTTTCTATAGTTCTGTGAGATCTGCTTCCTTCCTTTCTCATTTATCAATAAATTGTCAGTTGATGTTGGCGGTAACTCAAACAGGAGATTTCGACAAGGCAAATCAGTTCGTGAATCGAGCTTTTAAAATTCTCAATCTTTTTTGAAAAATTACATTTTGTTCTAAGTAAGTTGTTTTAAAAAAAATAACTGGTAAGCATGTGGATAGAGTGCAATATGTTGGGAATACATGTATTTGGACACATTAAGAAGAATGGATTGTCGTGGTCATATAAAGACTATATTAATCTCCTAGAACAAAAAGATCTGTATATACATGTAGGCATAGGAAACTTTTTGAATTGTTAATATATTTAAAATGTTACTTTATTTAAATATTTTTTGGCTTACAAAAAATTACTTTTTTAGGAAGACTTCTGGCCTGTTTAAAATGTGCCAGAGCCAGTTGCAACTGAAGTATAAGCTTTAAACACCATAAGTTGTGGATTTGTTTTTCGATCTGCAACACAGATAATGCTTTTAAAATCTTTTCAACCAACATGTAATTTCGATAAATACTGACAAGTAAATTGATTCAGTAGGAGTAATGATGAATCAGCCCTACATAGAATTGAAAGGCCATTATTGTTCTCGTGATACATATTGTATTAGAAGAGTTCTATAATTCTTTAATTTCTAAAGATTTATTCAATTTTGACTCTTTACATATCGTTTAACATATTTTATATGATATTAATATTACATTAAATGCTGGAAATTCCCTTCACCGAAGTAAAAACTCATACAGAACATCTCTAGTTTAAACATATTTATTTTGAATAAATTCAATAAGGATTGGAAAACCTATATATCCTCTCTCATATAAACAGGTCAATTTATAAAAAAAAATTATGAGTATTTATTATAATATTCAGATCAAGTATATACACATGTAATTGATAGATAATATAAGTATTATTAGTGAATTGTAGAGCTATAAGTATTTTTTCAGAATTATGATTAAATACAACAAGATGTTATAAACATCCAAAGAAGTAATAAACAATAAAAAATATATATACAGTCAAAAAAAATTATTAATTGTTCCAGCCTAAAAAAAATTAAGAATAAAAACCCAAAAATTAAAGACACCCTAATGTAGACTAAATCTATACTAAAATATCTTAGTGGATTTATTAAAGTCATGTACAATGGAGAAAATGTCATTATTTATTTGATACGAATATTTGCTTTTTCCCCTTAATATAGTGTCAAGTTCAAATTCAACACCAATATTATTTAGTATATTTAGAAGTATATTTCTTTCAAAGTTATATATAACATGGACACTTCATAAAATAATATTCAGTGTCTTCTATATAATTTATTACATAGCTGTTTATCTGATAAAAAAAATGACTTTTTAAGTGAGTACTAAGATTGCTAGCATGATTTCTCAGTTGACAATGTAAAATATTTTCTTTCATGCTACCATCATGTTTAGGGGAATTTATAAAATTGTATTATTTTAGATATGACTAAATAAGCTTCAATTTTAACATTGATATTTAAATGATAAGTTGATGATATTTATTAATACTTTTAGTGTACTATTGTTAGTCTGACTTTGATAATAAAAGGTTGCTTGCAACATATAACTTCATCATATACATTTGTATGTCTAATGGTTATAATAAGGATAAGAAAAAGATTGAAAGCTTCGAATGATATATGTAAAATGATAAAAAAGAAAAAACTAAATTCAAAATAATCAATATGAATTTTTTAATTCGATGCAAAAATAAATTTTATCATGACTTTTTGCAGTTAGATGTTTCAGATAAGATTTTAAAAATTCAAAGCAAAAGAAGATATATTATTAAAAAATAATCTTAAATAATAAAAAAAATAATAAAAAAATAAGTTAAAAAAATAACAGAAAAACCCAACAAAACACCAATTAAACAACATATTGACAAGACTGATTGCGATTGAAAAACAAGATATTTAAAGATTGTAAAACAAGATATTTAAAGATTTTTATCAAACACATTCTTTGACTTTACCGATGAATAGATAAATCAGAGTAATTTGAACAAAGAAAAGGGTATTCGCTCCAAAATAGTTTTTTTTATATTTTGAATTTCATCCATTTAAGTGTGGTCCGGGGCTTTAAACGTAGAGAATGTTATGGCCGGAGGATTTTTATTCGCTTTTCCCTTGAAGAAGGAAGATCGACGAAACATAGTCAATACTATGGCTCCTTTTCAATATATCGAATCCTGTACCTCGTCATTATTCACATGACGGCGTGGTTGGAATATTTTATCGTATTCACCTTCTGGAAGTTTTTTATACGGGTTCTTGCCATCCTCAATTGCTTTATCGTTGCCGTCTTATTCGATTACGTCATATGCATTGGTCGACTTGTAACTATTTTGTCTCATATGCAAACGACCATCGTTCCTATCCGTTTGTCTTAAATCGCTGTTGTATATTCTAAACATCAAGCAAGTAAATATTAAATATTGAACTCAACTGATAATCATATAGAGTCATATTGTGATGTTTTATCCTGCATTGCTGTTTTAATTCATACCTTCGACGTCTGTGTTTTACTGCTAGTACTCCAACAATAATCAACGTCAATTCCACAACACCAAGTCCAACAAGCACAAACACTATGTGAAAAAGAATAAAACCAAAACATGTAAATAAATGAGACGCAATTGAAAGGCTTGTTTAACGACTTTAAATGAAAATGAATTCATGATGTATATGATGAATATAAATGTGGTTTTTTAAAAAGAGTTATACAAAGCAAGTGATTGTTTAAAACGTCGATTTTTGTATTGTATTGCAAAAGAAATTATATACAAAAACATACCTGTTTTGTTTTCCAATAAAATATTTGATGTTGGACTGGAGGATACATTATTTTGGAATGACAATGTAGTCTCTTTTATGTCTGTTGTTGTTTGTATAAGTGCATATAAGTATATTAAAATATTTTTAAAATTTCAAATCAATATTTAAAATACAACATCATGTTAAATGTTTTTATAATATTGTTGTGTATACTCCTACAATGGTTTTGATATGTGACGACATGTATAATAAAAAAAAATCGAATATCATATTATAAATAGAATGAATATCAAACCGCCAGATTTGTCTACTGAGGTATAAATTTCACCTGTTGTTCTGTGTCTCTTAATATCGGCATCTATCGTTTTTACATGTGATGTACTATCTAAAATTCCTGAAATCGACAAACTATAAAATATTATACAAATGTTGACTGTATTTTCGGGCAACATTGATTATATTAGCCCCCGAGGGACGAAATATTGCCCGACGCGAAGCGAAGGGCAATATTTTCGTCCCAAGGGCGCTAATATAATCAATGTTGCCCGAAAATACAGTCAACATTTGTTTTGTTATATGAAGAAACAAACCAAAATTTAAGAAAGTAATTGAAAACAAATCGCCGTAATTTTCTCACCTCAACATAGAATTAACGAATTCAATTATGCGCAAAGTTCATTTCCAAAATATCCTCGGCATCAAACGGTCACTGGTGATATTTCGCCGCCCATAAGAATTAAGTTACAGATGTTCTACCTGATTTTACTTCACAGTAATTCGCAAATCCTTATATCCGTTATGATAGCAAACCGTCGCATTGCGCGTCCGTTGTTTACTTGCCTTGACTGATTACCTATTATGACGTCACTTTGTTTTGGAGTCGCGAAGAGTTATTTACGTCACCGTTTACGATTCAACAAATCAGAAGCGATTAATTGAAATAGAGGGAATATTCTCTAGATATTATTCCTAGCCGGTCAACATTAAAAAATATTGACCGGTCAATATTTTTTGGACGAACTAACATTACAATTAGTGACTATTCGTCTATATAGAGTTTTAATGTGAGAATATACTACTGAATATAACAATATTATATGTTTACACAGAATTATCTTATAACATTGTTAAATGAAAAACCAACTATTTCTGTCTTGTGTTATGATATCCAACTGTTTTTGTTTTGTGTTATGATATCCAACTATTTCTGTTTTGTGTTATTATATGTCATTTAAAGAGTAATCGTAGACAATGATTTAATTTTTGTACTGAAATCAATAGCTTTACATGTTTGTTTACACATATTTCTGAATTTATTCCTTCGAACTTCCAGACAATAGTATAGACAACTAGAGCCGAGCTCGTTGCAAGCAACGAGGAGGTCTTCCGTCAATATAGGATTGTCAATCAGTCTTAATAAAACCACCACCCCCTCCCCCTTCTCCTTGCTCTTGTGAGAATCTGTCAGGTATTGATAGGATGCCATCTTCACACGACCTAGACTTCTGACCAATCAGGGCTTTAGAAGATCAATTGGAACTCTTCAAAAGTTGACAAACAAATTAATTATACCTTTTCTATGTAACTTCCAAACTGCAAAGTATTGAAGAGTTACACCTCTCATTAAACAGGTAAAGGCATGTCTGTGATAAGTTGGGGGCATATTTAGATATTATGCAAATGTAGAGGCCATGTAAAGATGACCTATTATCGATACCTATCAGACCCTGACAAGTGTAAGGAGAAGGGGGATTTTTTTTCATCTGAATTGGTAATATGATAAAAGTAAGTTCAGAAAATCGAAAACGAGGCTCACAGTATTAATTTCATACCAGACGAATTCTCCGTTTAACTTGCTTCACGGCCATATCAATTTATGATAACTTAAAAACACACATCATAAATGTACATGTATTTTATTATTCCGGCCAGAAAATCAAAACGATAAATACGTTTATGTACAACTGATGACAAGATACAAACTAAGCCTATATAATAGTGTAATCAACACAAAATCCACTGCGCTGATGCATCATAAATATTTCCATTCCCTGTACTCATACTTACACCTCTACCACTAACACATGGAATAGTTTATGTAAAAGTGCAGAGTTAAAATTAAAAGATTGAAACGAACACAAACTGTTAATAAACGAGGACGCCTTCTCCCACCTGAGGGCTCGCTATACGAGAGATGCTCAGTGGGAGGGATAACTCTCCGTATAATGTTTGGCCATGCAGGCACTCAGCATCATTTTTGAAAGGATGAGCATATTTATCGGAAATCTTGACAAGCAAATAAAAGAATAAATTCTCAAATCTTCAAAATCGTAATCCGTGGGGGAGGTAGGAGTTGTGAAGCAGCTCAAACTTCTATTTTTTTAAAATGTGATTTCGTTTTAAATATGCCAATAATTGTTTTGCCTTCATCTTAAAAGTGTCAAGAGGTAGAGGTGTGTCAATGCCCAAAAATTTAATTTTATAAATGTAAAATCACGGAAATTTTGGTTGAAAGACAAAGTCAGCGGGGTTGGGGGGGGGGGGGGGGGGAGAGCGCCCACTCGATCAAAAATTCTTTTCGCGACTTTAGTGCGGCACGACGAAAGACCTATGTTTAACCCCTTTTTCTATCATATCACATATACATGTACATATACATGTTTTAGTTATAATTTTTTGACCTTTAAAAGATACATGCATTGACTTATTTGTTATACGTGTATGATGACATTTGTATATTTGCACTCTCCTCATTGGCATGTGTCTATTTGTATCACTAAATGATTTCCAAGTGAAGATACAGAAATTTTACAGATCTAAGTTAGAGAAAAAAAACCCCACTTTTTATATAACGAAACAAAAATTTATAGACTCATACACTTATATAAGAAGATGGAGTGAAAGTCACAACGACATTATTTCTTCTGTTCTTGACTATTTCAGAGTTGCTACAAATTTACAATCTCCTATTTTGATAAGCCAGGTGTAAAATTAAATATTCTGTTTTAAGTTTTAAGTCGATTAAGTGTAACTTTGAGAATTAAGTTCATGTATTTTTGAGAGGCAAATATGTCGCTATTAAGTCAAGTGAATTATGTTCCATGGTGTTTCAAATAAATAAGAAAACTGTCGACATTTGCAGCACTCTGATGATTTCTATGGCGACCGACTGCATTCAATAACGTATTTCATAACTTCTAAACATGAGAACAAATAATTATTATAAAGTTAAGATCTTTGACTTAAAACTTTAAACTTATATTTTAACAATTGACCACTACAGTGAAAGCATCCTTCCAATTGTTCTTTAATTACATAACAATTGATGATCTGCAGCCATAAATTACCTCGGGCTATCTATGTCCAGGACTGTGTGCACAATTGTCGGTCGCACGGGGTGATAGAATTAACACAGACCGCCCGAATAAACAAAAAGATTCCAAAGTGAAACACATTAGGAGGAACTGTTACACATAAGGAGTCCCCAAAAATTGATTTGCAACATTTGAATATTCGATGAGTTTGTTTTTGCAGTGAAACAAGTGACCGCTAGAATCAAAACAAAACTTGTTTAAAATTCATGTGAATATTTTAAAAAATAACCACTGATTCCCTCAATTCCGCAAAAATTGTTTATCGTGCCAGCACCTACCGCATACATGTAATATTGTAACTTTGATTTTTATTTGATTTGATTTGAACGTTGAACACTTGGAGAATGTTTGATTTTTTTTTAATTCACCTTTACTTTGTACACCCTGCTAAATTTTTGTACAACTCTTAAAAAAACTTCTTTTACTTTCACACGAGTTTGTGTTGGTCGAATATTTATTCCCACACCAGTAAATATATAGATAATATTGTCTTAAAAGTTTTGAAGTCTGTAGAAAGTTTCAGCATTAATAAACGGAAATAATAATTTATATTAATCTTATTTAGAAACACAAGTTTAACACGTACCGGTCAAAATCTCGGCGTTGTATTGTATTTAATCTTTTAAATAAACAATTATCCTTAATTGCATATTTAGATTCAGACTAATAGCTTACATGGTCAACTTTCTATATGATTTTATGCACTATCGTTTAAACTAATGCTAAATCAACTGTACCAGTAAGATAAATTTATCGTTTCATCTTAAACCAATGTAGTTGAATTGAAAATAAAACAAGCAATTTAATAGAGATGTTCGTACAGATTATCAATAAATATGCATGTGTGATGAGATAGAAGCACAAGAAACTACCACGGATCACTTATCCACTCGCGCGATATATCCTCGGCCATGTGGAGGGATGATTATCATTTAAAGGATAAATCTTCGTGGATATTTTGTGTTGATCTGAAACACTAAACAGTATTTGTACAATTTGACAATACTAGTTTTTAAGACTTACAACCCCACCTTGATAATTGTATGTCTGTCGATGCTTCTGATTTGGAATAATATCGCTTATGTTATTTTTCAAAACGCTTTCTTTATTTACACTCTATCGTTTAATTAAATCAATTAAAGACGAAGAAACTTTTATAGCATAAACTTAAACAGTTCTTGTGTTTGCTGCTAAATAAACACATATATGTAAGACGCAAATCTTGTGTATTAGATAATCGCTGACCGCTAGGTACGTACTCCAACCGCGATCGAACTCCTCGGCCGCGGACCAGGGATGGATTACGCTCAGAACCCAGAAAGATTTGAAATGCTTGCAGTGTAATGATTAAAATGTATCAAATAGATGTTAATTTTTTACTTTAAAACCCACATTTGTTCTATGTCTTATGATGCTTCAGATTGGGTATGACATAGCTTTTACATGTATCAATTAACAGAACGATTTATTAATTAACACTCTAACGTTTTATTCAATTTAAAAAAACAAAATCAACTTTTACATGTATATGTATTCAAAATTAAAAACCATTCTATATGTTTGCGGCTTAACAAACCCATATGTGTCAGACGCGAATCTTGTGTAGTAGATACTGCTGACCGCTAGGTAGTCCTGCCGCGATCGATATCCTCGGCCGCGGGCGGAAGATAGGTTACGTAATGGTACACACACGCAGCTCAGATCGGAATTAATAATAATAATTATGAATTTAATAAGATCACAAACAACATTTTTTGCAGCGACGCCCATATCGAAAAATTTACCGTTTTAGAGTTAAAAAGCAAAGACTTTTAAGGGATCTAGATCCCTAATTTAAGGGGCTAGCCCCCTTTTTTATGGTATCAAATGAAAGCCCTTAATATTTGGCACAACTTTTGTTTTATATGTGTTAAGAAAATATGTATTATAAAAAAGTTATGGAGCAAAGACGTAAGCAAAATTTAGCATTTTTTGAAACATAAATTTCGATGTGATTTTTTAAGAAGTATACGTGGGTTAATCAAACATATAAGACTGGGAGGATAACGTTCAAGATGTCTACATTAAAGATTTGTAAATTAAAACTACTTGCTACTGATCAACTCGAAGCCTTTGCAGGTACACGAAACCCACTAAAAAAATATTCAAAGGGGAATAACTCAAAACCGGAAGTAGCGATTTCACACAGTTTTGTGCTATAGTGAGCTAGTGGCATTTCCAATAGACTCTGAAAATTTGATTAAAATCGGGTGAAAAACAAGCGAGATATTTATGTCTTTATGTTCCGGAAACGAATCTATCTCAAATTGTATCATAGCCAAATTATAAATATTTTCACATTTCATACCTGTAGAGGTTTCCGTTGTCGGCAACCTTGTCATTGTTTTCGTCGTTCTTGGTGATTTCAATGATGAGGGATCAGTTGTTAGCCTGTATGTAGTTGGTGTTAAGCTGATAATTGTCGTTGTTCCTTCTTTTGTGACAGTTTTGAAATCAACAGAATTGAATATTCAATTTTTCATTGTGTTATGAAATTTCAAGTTTATGACAAATTTCTTTGCAAAAAGAAATGTTCATGTATTGCTTCTTACTTTTCAGAAATTAATAATACTCATTAGAAAATGGCAAACCTTTCATTTTTTGACACTTTATGATGATTTAGATAAAAAAAAATATTAAGCTCTTTCATGAATACAAACCTTAATAAACCTTTATATTCCTCATCTTGTTCTAACTACAAAACCTTAGTTTTTATCAATGGAAGATATGATGGAAAATATACAGTCAATATTATGTTATATTAATATATATAGTTAAATGTTTTAACTTTTAATCGATACCTAAAATAAAAATCTAAATCGATTTACTCGCTTAAGTTTGTGCAGAAACATCATCAGTGCGTTAAAATGTTGGACTTTTAAACACCGCGTATTAATGTACAAATCTGTAAGTTCTCTGAGTTGTCATTAAATTTAGAGGTTGTTATATACAAATAGTCTTTACTAATATGTTTTGGGAAAATTAGTTGAATGCATATAGTATTTTTAAAAGCCGATTCTTGTCTACGTATATCAAATTTAGCAAATCTTAACAATAACGCTCATTGAAAACTTAAAGTTCCTGCGAAAATATATCTTATCCCAAAATAAACACTCACCTTTTTTTTCTTTATACATACATGTACTTTAGCCTCTATTTGTATCATTGTCATATTATTATTATACCTGTAGATGTTACAGTTGTTATCAACATTATCGTTGATTTTGTTGTCGTTGTCGATGATGTCAATGATGAAGATTTTATTGACATCCAGTCTGTGGTTGTTAAGCGTATTGATGTTGTTGGTAGAAATTTTGTCACTGTTTTTGAATTAAAAAAACGCTTTTTAAGTTAAAATTGTTTACTGTTTCATGATAGGTTGAATTTACACCTATATTTTTACCGATAGGTAAAAAACAAAACATGCATAACAATATACATGTTAAACGCAATACATTTTTAAACACTAAAAACCTTTTTGGACGTAACACTTTTTTCTCAGAAATACTCATTTTAAACATTTGATACTTCTTATTGATTTATTAAAAAAAAAAAAATACCAATACATAAAAAAAACGAATAAAAAAAAAAAAAAAAAAAATGCTACTTATGCCTTATTAAAACTATATTTTGTATGTTTAATGCTGTTTACTACTTTCAAAAAACTAGGTAAATAGCCCTCGATTATTCAAGTCAATTGCTACTGATTTTCTATATAAAAGTATTTTTGAATATCCCTAGAAATTTAACACTATGATTGAAATTTTGTTCATTATGAAATTTTTTTTAAAGGAATACACTCTTAAAATGATGTTTTGGGAATAATTTCCTTTCATGTTTCCTCATTGAATATCTATGATTAAATTTTTGAAATATATGCTGTCTATTTATGCTTTTAAGACTTTTTCAATTTTTCGCATCGCATATCAAGCAAATGCAGTGTATATTGGAATAATAGTGATATTAAATCAACAGAATATTTGCTAAATTATGTTAACGAAAAGATCAATCCTAAACCATGACTACTTTCTTGATATAAAAAATAATTTATAAAATGTTTTGTCAACATCAATTCCTTTCATATATATCATTTTGTTGTTTGTTTAGAACAATTTTTTATTTCATTAAAATTAATACAATCTGATTTTGACAACTCAAATTCTGCGTAAACATCATCATTAATCTGTATTAATTTTTTTTTAACATTTTACCGATAACAGAAATATATTCACCTTTGAATTTTAATTCAATTCCTTTGGAAGTCAATTTGTCATTGTTTGAAACAAGTTTGATTAGAAGTCGATTTCCTTTTGCTGTTCTGAATGTTTCCTTTATTCCACATTGCTTGAAAACTTGAAAATTTCTACTGTAAGGATTGACTTCCTCATTCTAATATCATTGTGAAACAACATATAAACATGAACACTGGATTTGATCTTATCTTTAACATGTGTGCTTCTAAGTTCACATTCTTAAAG
>WFKH01002636.1:41298412-41322651 GCA_016163765.1 Magallana hongkongensis
GTAGCACAATTTTGTTTTTGAAAACAAATACGTAATCACCAGAAACAAAAAAACTGTAAAACAACAGCAATGCTGATGATATTTGATAACCAACACCTGTCTCGTTAATTTATCATATATTGTTTCTATAAACAATAAACTATTTACCAGTTACCTTTTGTCAACACTAAAAGTGCCAAATTACAATGGCTGCAATTTAGAATTAACCACCACATTTTAACAACCAATAAATATCTATTTAAAATAGGAAAGGAATGTAGTAAGTTATGTAACTTTTGTAAACTACACGGTGAGACAATTTTTCATGTACTTTGGGAGTGTTCTAATGTTCAAGAACTCATTCAGCTATTTTTTTTAATTTTGTCAAACAAAGAGAATTGTAATTCGAAGAGATCCTTTAATCTTTATATTCGGGCTACACCCTGATCCTATTTCTACAGACATTTATTCTATCTTCTTGGTTATGAAATCCTATATCTATAGGAAAAGATGTCTTAATGAAAAATTGACAATTCATGTATTACTTATTGATATTAAAACAAATATATCAACTCTAAAATATATAGCTACCCGAAATTGCAGTCTTGATTATTTCTATAAGAGATTGGAAACTTTACTTTTTCTTCTTAAGGAGGTTGGATCCTGCGATCATAAGTCTTTAAGTATTTTTCTAAAGTATTTTTTAAAAATCTACATACATAGCTAAATCAAAATTCAAATCAAAATTTTAAGGTCTATATGCTCCTCTCGGTGCTACAGTGTATTTAGTATGACCTTTCTGCACTGAAAGTGCAAATTGCACATAAATCGTTTTTTCCTCAATAATTTTTAAACAGAATAAACCATGGCATCAAATAAAAATTTGTATTATTTAAAATCAATAAAATTAAAATAATCATAAAGATAAAAGTTTGCAATTTCTTCACCTTATTGATATTTTGACCTTTTTGCACTGAAAAAACGCTGTTTGTATCCATTAACAATTCAACATGCAATAAAATTATTTAAAAGTCTCAAACTTTTTCTCAAATTTTAATAGATTTGTCAAAAATATCTTACAAATTCAGAAACTTTTTTCTTGACTTTTATGAAATATTAGTTTTATGTGCCAATATACGTCGATAGAAATATTGAAATATTGTTAAAATATGTTTTTTGAATCAACACGAAGATAACCCAATGCATAAACTAGCTGGAAATTTGGTCTGCACTGAAAATAAGGAAGCAAAAATTACAGTACTCTAAAACAACTGAGTTATGAAAAATGTTCATTTTCTTCTTAAAAACCTTCCGCCACAAAATATAGTCCCTTGCTTGACTCTGTAAATATGTAATTTTCCCTTAACTATTTTATTCAATATAGTTTATTTGGCATTGTAAAATAGGAATTTACAAGTAGAATTAATATATGACACAGAATTTCCAGACTAGAGGTGACCCAAAATGGCTACCCAAAATCAGAGGAACGAACCTCTTTAAGAGTTGACTGAACAACTAAGCAGACTCTGATTATATAAAGATTATGTAAAGATTTAAAATCAATTTCTAACCATTGACCCCTCATGTTCAACAATTACTCTGCTCTCTCTCTCTCTCTCTCTCTCTCATTTTCAAGGAATGATTTTGTTTTGAAGGAAATGTACATAAAGCTGTAAAAAAATAATAATCATATATTGTTTCAATGTGTATATAACAATAAACGGTTCTAAAACTATTTCAAAGTCTAACAAAACTATATTTAGAATATCATTTTTACAAAATTACTAATGATAACAAACATATACAGATACCAGTTGTAAAGACAAGCATTTACAAACAAACACAAGATACAACACAACTCTTTAAATTTATAGTATTGAAACAAACTAAAAAACTTACATGAATATGTGAGACAAAGATATGTGTTCTTAGAATTTACCAAGTTTGAGTCTTTTATACTATAAGCTAATGGTGAATCAACTTTTGAAAAAAAAAAGAAGAAAAACGGACCAATTAATGATACTGAAGCACAGCTGTGAATGTTACGTTTGTAAACGAAATCAGACACACCAAATTACACACATTTAACACCATGACTTGAAATGGGAAGAATAATATCAAGTTCAATTTTGATAGAAGTAAAAACGTCCGCTGGAATTATAAATCGTTAATATTACATTTATTTAAGTTGAAAGTCGGTAGCGTGTCACTTCTGATATCGAATTGCAAAAGAAATCTTAAAACGGCCGATAGTTAATACGCTTTTTTAAACACAATATTTCTAAGTGTTAACCTTTCACTATTTTCATTTTATAAGGCTTTTGGTATTAGTCCACCAGAACAAATGACGAATTTCAATGTGTTAAACTGATATTAATTGTTAACAACAATTTAAGTTATTCATTATTTTCGAAAAAGGAATATTGATTGAAAAATATCAAAAACAAATTAATAGAAATAATTCTTTATACACAGCAAATTAAACTTTTTAACGACTGTTATATTCTATCGTTTTTGTGTAGTTTTACGCCTCTCTTATACTATTATCTTGCCTTTTTGGTTTGTTTGTCTACCAGTCGACAATTCTTTTGGCCCTTTTTATTGCGCCCATCCATCACACTGCATTATGTCCAGTTTAAACTCATTTTTAAAGAAACTGCTTCTGTACAATTATTTAATCAAAATTCAAACAAAGAAGCATATAAATGAGCCCAAGTCTATTGAATGATAATTTTGAACTTGCCTTTACTAATCTATTTTTGCAATGAACAATTTAGTCAGAAATGTACATTGTTGGGATGGTTGAACAATGTTGCTAAAATGAGCGTTATTGTTTAACGACCTCTTTTGGGATCAATTGGAAGTGATAACCTTTTTATTGATAATACACAAACTGCTCCAATAAAACTATAATTTTGTCTGCTGATCTACACGTATATACAAATGCACAATCACCACATACAAAAGCCAGAAAATTTCTTCCCTCAGTGTATTTGATAAAAAATCAAAACGATCGATCTCTTTGAAACACTAATGACAACTTAAATAAGGATACTGCTTCTGATTTACAAACCTTCGATTACGACAATCCGATTTTAGAGTATTCTTAAAAATAGAAATATAGGATGTTGAAGAGGTGGGATCACTAGAAAAAATTCAAAGGTATCTAAAGAAGTAGTTTAATTTTCAAATATGGCATTGGAAGTTATAGCTTCTTATTCGATCCAAAACACTATCATCCCTCGGAAGCTAATTTCTTGCAATAAAAAATCATCTCAACATTTAAGGTACCGCTTGTGAAAATCCCGTCTGATATTATATGAAAAGGCACAATCAATATTTTTATTACGAAAAATTGATTTTCTGGTTAGATATGATATTTTTCAGTTTTAATGGCACTTTAAAGCATAATATGCATTAGGAACACATGTCAAAAAAGTGGATATATTTTTTTCTTAACCGGTAGTCCTGTACGGTGTACCTTATCTGTACTACATCAAATAATTAAATTTTTGATTCTTAAAATCTCGTTTAACGTATTGTATATGATATTAATGGTATTAATATTACATCAAATACTGGTAACTACCTGAACATGTAGCATCATATTCAATTCCCATCAAACCGAAGTAAAAACTCATACAAAACAATTCTAGTTTAAACATATTTTTATTGAATAAATTAAAAAAAAATTGGAAAACAGGCACAGCCTATATATCCTCTCTCATATAAGCAGGACAAGTTACATAAAAAATTATGAGTATATATTTTAATATTCAGATCGAGTTATACACATGTAATTGATAAATAATATAAGTATTATTAGTGAATTGTAGAGCTATAAGTATTTTTCAGAATCATGATTAAATACAACAAGATGTTATAAACATTCAAAGAAGACACCGTCAGTAAACTAATTAACTGTTCGAGCCATAATCAAATTAAGAATAAGAACCGAAAAATCAAAGACACTATAATGTAGACTAAGTCTATTCTAAAATATCCTAGTGGAATTAATAAATTCATGTACAATGGAAAAAAATTCATAATTAATTTGATAAGGATATTGGCTTTTTCACCTGAATAGGATGTGAAGTTCAAATTCAACACCAATATTATTTGTTTTATTTACAAGTATATTTCTTTCAAAATTATAAATATCATGGACACTTCATAAAATAATGTTCAGTGTCTTTTATATAATAACCACATTTTTCACATAGCTGTTTATCTAATAAAAAATGACTTTTTAATCAAACACTAAGATTCCTAGCATCATTTCTCAGTTGACAAAGTAAACAATTTTCTTTCATGCTACCAAGATTGAAATGCTTACAAGAATTTGTAAAATTTGTATTTATTTTAGATATGACTAAATAAGTTTCAAATATATACATTGATATTTATTAATACTTTTAGTGTACTATTGTTAGTCTGACTTTGATAATGAAAAGCTTGCTTGCAACATATAACTTTTATATATATTTTTTTATGTCTAATGGTAATAACAAGTATAAAAAAAGATTTAAAATTTTGAATGATATATGTAAAATGATAAAAAAGAAAAACTAATTTCTAAATAATCAATATGAATTGATCAATTCGATGCAAAGATAAATTTTATCATGACTCTATGCAGTTAGATGTTTCAGATAAGATTTTCAAAATTCAAAACAGAAGAATATTTATTATTAAAAATAATCTTGACAAAAAAAAAATAGAATAAAATAAAAAAAACCCCCAGAAAAAAACAGCATATAACCAATACAACAACATATTGACAAGACTGATTGCGATTGTAAAACAAGATATTTAAAGATGATTATCAAACTCATTCTATGACTTTACCGATGTACAGATAAATTAATTTGAACAGATAAATGGGTATTCGCTCCAAAATAGTGTTTTTTTTATATTTTGGATTTCATCCATTTAACTATGGGGCTTTAAACGTAGAGAATGTAATGGCAGGAGAGGTTTTATTCGCTTTTCCCTTGGAGAAGGAAGATCGACGAAACATAGTCAATACTACGGCTCCTTTTGAATATATCGAATCCTGTACCTCGGCATTATTTACATGACGGCGTGGTTGGAATATTTTATCGTATTCACCTTCTGGAAGTTCTTTATAAGGGTTCTTGCCATCCTCAATTGGTTCATCGTTGCCGTCTAATTCGATTACGTCATGTACATTGGTCGACTTGTAACTATTTTGTCTCGTATGCAAACGACCATCGTTCCTATCCGTTTGTCTTAAATCGCTGTTGTATATTCTAAACATTAAGCAAGTAAATATTAAATATTGAACTCAACTGAGAATCATATAGAGTCATTTTGTGATTTTTTTCCTGCATTGCTGTTTTATTTTAATTGATACCTTCGACGTCTGTGTTTTACTGCTAGTACTCCAACAATAATCAACGTCAATTCCACAACACCAAGTGCAACAAGCACAAACACTATGTGAAAAAGAATAAAACCAAAACATGTAAATAAATGTGACGCAATTGAAAGGCTTGTTTCACGACTTTAAATTAAAATGAATTCATGATGTATATGATGAATATACATGTTTTTTGAGAAAGAGTTATACAAAGCAAGTGATTGTTAAAAACGTCGATTTTTGTATTGTATTGCAAAATAAATTATATACAAAAACATACCTGTTTTGTTTTCCAATAAAATATTTGATGTTGGTCTGGAGGATACATTATTTTGGAATGACAATGTAGTTTCTTTTGTGTCTGTTGTTGTTTGTATAGGTGCATATAAGTATATTAAAACATTTTTTAAATTTCAAATAAATATTTTAAATACATCATATTAAATGTTTTATAATATTGTTGTGTATACTCCTACAATGGTTTTGATATGTGACGACATGTATAATAAAAAAAATCGAATATCATATTGTAAATAGAATGAATATCAAACCGCCAGATTTGTCTACTGAAGTATAAATATCACCTGTTGTTCTGTGTCTCTTAATATCGGCATCTATCGTTGTTATATGTGATGTACTATCTAAAATTCCATAAATCGACGAATTATATAATATTATTATTTGTTTACACAGAATTATCTTATAACATTGTTAAATGAGAAACCAACTATTTATGTCTTGTGTTATGATATCCAACTGTTTTTGTTTTGTTATGATATCCAACTATTTCTGTTTTGTGTTATTATATGTCATTTAAAGAGTAATCGTAGACAATGATTTAATTTTTGTATTGAAATCAATAGCTTTATATGTTTGTTTACACATATTTCTGATTTTATTCCTTCGAACTTCCAGACAATTGTATAGATAATTAAACTCAAAATAAACTTAATTTGTCTTTATGTTCCGGAAATGAATCTATCTCAAATTGTATCATAGCCAAATTATTAATATTTTCACAATTCATACCTGTAGAGGTTTCAGTTGTCGGCAACCTTGTCATTGTTTTCGTCGGTGATTTCAATGATGAGGGATCAGTTGTTAGCTTGTATGTGGTTGGTGTTAAGCTGATAATTGTCGCTGGTCCTTCTTTTGTGACAGTTTTGAAATCAACAGAATTGAATGTTCAATTTTTCATTGTGTTATGAAATTTCAAGTTTATGACAAATTTCTTTGCAAAAACAAATGTTCATGTATTGCTTCTTACTTTTCAGAAATTAATAATACCCATTTGAAAATGGCAAACCTTTCATTTTTTGACACTTTATGATGATTTAGATAAAAAAAATATTAAGCTCTTTCATGAATACAAACCTTAATAAACCTTTATATTCCTCATCTTGTTCTAACTACAAAACCTGAGCTTTTATCAATGGAAGATATGATAGAAAATATACAGTCAAGATTATGTTAAATAAATATATATAGTTAAATGTTTTAACTTTTAATCGATACCTAAAATATAAATGTAAATCGATTTACTCGCTTACGTTTGTGCAGAAACATCATCAGTGCGTTAAAATGTTGGGCTTTTAAACACCGGGTATTAATGTACAAATCTGTAAGTTCTCTGAGTTGTCATTAAATTTAGAGGTTGTATATACAAATAGTCTCTACTCATATTTTTATCACTTTATATCACTTTAATAGTATCACTTTAATAGTGTTTTGGGAAAATTAGTTGAATGCATATAGTATTTTTGAAAGCCGATTCTTGTCTACGTATATCAAATTTAGCAAATCTTAACAATAACGCTCATTGAAAACTTGAGGTTCCAGCGAAAATATACCTTATCCCAAAATAAACACTTACCTTTTTTTCTTTATACAAACATGTACTTTAGCCTCTATTTGTATCATTGTCATATTACTATTATACCTGCAGATGTTACAGTTGTTATCAACATTATCGTTGATTTTGTTGTCGTTGTCGATGATGTCAATGATGAAGATTTTATTGACATCCAGTCTGTGGTTGTTAAGCGTATTGATGTTGTTGGTCGAAATTTTGTCACTGTTTTTGAATTAAAAAAAGCTTTTTAAGTTAAAATTGTTTACTGTTTCATGATAGGATGAATTTATTCCTATAGTTTTACCAAAAGTTAAAAAAAAACCATGATAGGTTGAATTTATACCTATATTTTTACCGATAGGTAAAATACAAAACATGCATAACAATATACATGCTAAACGCAATACATTTTTAAACACTAAAAACCTTTTTGGACGTAACACTTTTTTCTCAGAAATACTCATTTTAAACATTTGATACTTCTTATTGATTTATTAAACAAAAATCATTCCAAAAACCCAAAAAAAAAAAAAAAAAAAAAATAATAAAAAAAATGCTACTGATGCCTTATTAAAAACTATCTTTTGTATGTTTAATGCTGTTTACTACTTTCAAAAAAACTAGGTAAATAGCCCTCGATTATTCAAGTCAATTGCTACTGATTTTCTATATAAAAGTATTTTTGAATATCCCTAGAAATTTAACACTATGATTGAAATTTTGTTCATTATGAAATTTTTTTAAAGGAATACACTCTTAAAATGATGTTTTGGGAATAATTTCCTTTCATGTTTCCTTATAGAATATCTATGATTAAATTTTTGAAATATATGCTGTCTATTTATGCTTTTAAGACTTTTTCAATTTTTTGCATCTCATATCAAGCAAATACAGTGTATATTGGATCATAAGTGATATTAAATCAGCAGAATATTTGCTAAATTATGTTAACGAAAAGATCAATCCTATGACTACTTTCTTGATATAAAAAATAATTTATTGAATGTTTTGTCAACATCAATTCCTTTCATATATATCATTTATTGTTTAGAACAATTTTAATTACATTAAAATTAATACAATCTGATTTTGACAACTCAAATTCTGCGTAAACATCATCATTAATCAGTAATAATTTTTTTTTAACATTTTACCGATAAAAGAAATATATTCACCTTTAAATTTTAATTCGATTCCTTTGGAAGTCAATTTGTCATTGTTTGAAACAAGTTTGATTAGAAGTCGATTTCCTTTAGCTGTTCTGAATGTTTCCTTTATCCCACATTGCTTGAAAACTTGAAAGTTTCTTCTGTAAGGATTGACTTCCTCAATCTATTATTATTGTGAAACAACATATAAACATGAACACTGGATTTGATCTTATCTTTAACATGTGTGCTTCTAAGTTCACATTCTTAAAGGACGATTTGTATCAACAATAAGTTTCGTTTTTATGTACGGGATTATTATGACGACACAACAACATATTCAATACCAGCAACATAATACAAAACTTTTATATCAAATCAAAAGATTTTAAATATTTAAAACCCCAAGCATTAACACTCTATTTTAAAAAAAAACTTTTTGATTGAATAATTTATTTTCTTGGAATCACAAACCTGCAAATAATCTTCACATTGAAGATTAGGAGGTTCATGAATATCCATTTTTATCTGGATAGAAATTTCATCCGTGTTGTTAGGTGCAGTAACAAGCCATTTGTAGGTTTTGCCTCTTTGGTAGTTTACATCCGGAAAACCTGGGGATCGGATTACTACCTCTTGAGATAAGGACAGATCAGCAGTTTCAGCTATTTCTTTACTTGGTGAGCTACCTTAAAAATACACATTTGATGTATATATTACTTCTGTATTCATATGGAATTTGACTGAAATGTTTTAAAATGATTGATTTCCACTGACAAGCAATTGTGAATTTCAAAGAGAGAATTGGCACGCATATCACATAAAATTCACTTTATTTCATTTTTTACTTCTACATGTAACATACAATTTTGTGTACAAAATGTGATAGGTCATACAAAATATACTATATTTATTTAGGAATGCCGTTTACTCAGAGTTTGAGTTGTCCAAATCAAATTGTTACATATGTTTAAGTTCAATGCCATGACTAAGATTTGTTTTAAACAATAAAAATATCTATGCATTAAATTGATATTGATAAAACATTTGATAATGTTATCATTTCAAGAAATTACGCTAAATCAAAATTGCATCCGTGACTAAACAGAGGAAATTATTTTTATTCTTCTATTTTTGTAGCACTATAATAACAAATGTTCAGTTTTGATTTTTAGTCAATTAAAAATTCACAGATTTTCATCTTGTTTTATTTATCAATTCATTTAGGTATTTGTTTCACTCAAAAAAGTGAAATTATCGACTTTAAAAGAGCTATCAAAAAATATAAACTGTGGATATATCCACAAATATCCAATGAACTTGGTGAATATCTTATTTCTAAAAAAAACAAAAACAAGTTACAATTCTTTTTTTTTTATTGCGCATTCTTTTGTAATGTATGTTTATTTGCTTTGAAGAAATTGTATTTACCTTTCAATTTCAGTTCAAATCCTTTCGACGTAAAAGAATCGTTATTTGAAACGAATGTGATTAAAAGTCGATATTCGTTCGATGTGATGTTTTTCTCTGTTTTACCACATCCATTGTAAAGAGTAGAAAATCCTGATGATTTTTTTTCCTGAATCTGTTCATGGGATAAACAAATAAACTGTAGATTAACTTTAATATTTATTCTTAATTTCAAGCCTACACTTTTTTGGCTGGGAAAGATTGTGTGGCTGGCCCATTGCTAAAGTTTATTTTTATTTCATTAGTATATTAGTCGAATAATCAAGAAAACTGCCAAAATACCAGAAATAAAGTTTAGGTAAACAAATAAACAAACCTGCAAATAGTCGGAACACTGGCCGCTCGGACATCTGTGAATATCCATTATTATCATGACAGAAATTTTTTCCGTGATGCCAAATGAATTAACATGCCAATTGTACGTACTGCTTTTTGTATAGTTTACATTCGGAAACCCAGGGGACTTTATCACTACTTCTTCAGATAGAGGCAAATATATGTATTCAGGTATGAACGTACTTGGTGAAATACCTATAAGAAAGACTAAACAGTGAGCAGATGTATAAACACTAATCTCTTGTTGAATGTTTCATGTCTAATTAGATCCGGTTTTGTACGCTTTATCCGACAGAAAGTTTTAAGCATGTTTAAAACTTTAAGCATACTCTTTTTCAAAGCTATGTAACGTGTTTAACTAACAAAATCAATAATAAGAGTTCTTTTATATGGATATAATTTTCCTAATATACCCTGTTTTAGTATCTTGATTAATTTGTTCATGTAAATTTTCCTCTACTCTTCAGGAGTTTTAATGATTCGCTTATATTATGATGTTTACATCAGAGGCGGTACCAGATATACTGATGACTGTGTAAACTTTCACCGCAAACTTCTCGGTTTCTTATAATATTGGGAATCAGGTGCCTCAATCTTGTGCTGGTTTACTACGTCCTGATTTTAAAATTAATTTACAAAATACAGGGTGTTTCATGATATCTGTCCCCATTACAAATACCTGTAAAATATTAAATTCTATAGAGAAAAATTAATCAATTTCATAATTTATTAAAATAAAGTATTTTTTGATGACATAAATGACGTAATAAACGCTATTATTTCAATATGTCTCTGTCCAAGAAATGATGAATTGAAGTCTATGAAAGCTATAAAGTGTCAATCATAAAAAAAACTTCAAAATTTTGTAAAGAGATTTGAGAATACATTACAAGGAAGGATTAAACAGGGGCTATGACATCTTTTTCTATTGTAAAAGTTAAGAGGGTGAAAACAAAGAGGGTGAAAACAAGAGACCCAAGGGCCACATCGCTCACCTGAGCAACAATAGCCATAATTGATCAGAAAAACTTTAGACAATCTTTAGAGTATCAAATACATATATCTAGCTTAGTAGAGTATATCTTGTTTATAAAGATTTCAAAATTTTTCTTCACATATTCTTAAGTTGGGCTGCCTTTGTTGATTCAGTTTTTGAGAATAATATTTAATTTTTTTTTCTATAATTATTTAAATATAAAAATTTCACCATCAACCCACACCAATTATAGCCCCACCCTACCCCTGGGGGATCAAGGTTTGAACAAAGTTAAATCTACACTACTTGAGAATGCGGTGATACAAGCGTTTCTGGCTAAATGGTTTTTGAAAAGAAGAATTTTAAAACTGTTTCTCTATAAATTTCTATGTAAATATTTGATCCCCTCCCCATTATGGCCCCACCCTACCCCCAGGGATCCTGAGTTATGAAAACTTGAATCTCCACTATGTGAGGATGCTACCATACAAGTTTCAGCTTTTCTAGCCAATAGTTTTTGAGAAGAAGAATTTTAAAACTGTTTCTCTATATATTCCTATGTTAAAATTTGACCTCCCATTGTGACCCCACCTTACGCCTGAGGATCATGATATGAACAAACTTGAATCAACTCTACCTGATATTGCTTCCACACAAGTTACAGCTTTTCTGGACAATTGGTTTTTGAGAAGAAGATTCTATAAAAAAAAATTTATATTCCTATGTATAAATTTGACCCTAAATCGTGGCCCCACCCAATCCACGGGGATCGTGATTTTAAAAAAATCGCACTACCTAGGAATACTTCCCCATATGTTACAGCTTTGATGGCCAAATGATTTTTGAGAAGATATTAAAAGATTTTTTCTATATTCTCCTTATGTAAAAATTTTACCCCAAGTTGTGGCCCCACCCAATCCCTGGGGATCATGATTTGAACAAACTTGAATCTCCACTACCTGAGGATGCTTCTACACAAGTTTCAGCTTTTCTGGCTGAATGGTTTTTGAAAAGATTTTTAAAGTTTTTTTCTACATTTTTCTATGTTAAAATTTGACACACCTTTGTGGCCCCACCCTATTCCTAGGGATCATGATTTGAACAAATTTTAATTTACACTACCTAAGGATGCTTCCAAACATGTTTCATCTTTTCTGGCCGATTGAAAAAGATTTTAAAAGATTTTTCTCTATTTATTCTCTATATATTCCTATGTAAAAATTCGACCCTCATTGTGGCCCCACCTACCCCCGAGGATCATATTAATGAACTTGAATCTACAGAACCTGAGGATGCTTATAAACAACGACGACGACGACAGACAACGGACAAATTTTGTTAAGAAAGGCTCACTTTAGTCTTCGGCTCAGGTGATATAAAATCCCCACAAGTGTCAGTCTGGACTGTGATCAATGACTTAGAGAGCCGTGTAGCAATACATGTATAAGTGTGAACAAGATGCATGGTTTTGATTGACACCTTGTACTGTATAAACCACGCAGCATCTAAAGAAGTCAGACATTGCAAACAGGCCTTAGTTCGTAAGATAGATTAAGGATCATCCAAATATTGTTGACATAAAACGAAAGTCAGATTTGAGCCCGTTAGATTTTTCCTTGGTGTCATCTAAAGGACAAAGAGTGATAACCTGCTTTGGAAGCACTAAATGATGTAAAGTTAACAATGAAGCAAGAAATAAAAAATGATTATCCCTCTAAATTGTGGTGTTAGAAATCACTACGAACTTGTTTTATCACAAAGAGAATATGTGACGTAAACAGACTATTTTTAAATTTGGCTTATTTAAAAGAATTCTGACAGAAAACTATAAATGCATAAAAAGGAAAAAATGTTAGACTTGAATTTTCTAAACATGTAAAAACCTAATGTTTGAAACAATCGTATTTATTTTTATACCAGTTTTTAATAATATGGCGACGGAAAGATATAATGTAACACACTGTACCAATACTGCTTGAAAAACTATTTTTAAGTGCTACCATAGCCTCTACTTTCCTGACTTTTACATTTCCGATACTGTTCCGCTATTCGGCTTCTTCGGGTCGCCTTTGAGCTTCACAGCTAATCTGTCTCAGCTGCTAACTGCGTTGATTATATACCCTTGGGGAGTTTATTTTGAGAGATGTCAAGTCATTTCCTTTTAATGGGTAGGGTCAAATTCCTTTCAGTTATATATGCCGTGTTTATTGAATATTTTTAATGGAAAATATGTTTTACTTTTTTTTAGATTTTTTTATATTATACAATTTCATGCATTTAAAGTATTGAATCTGATTTCCAAGTATTTTTTTAAGTTCCGGTACGGACTGTTAACGGCTTTTTAAAAATTTTCATTATTACATGTACGTGATGTCACAAGCTTTTTCGGTGTGTAAACAATAAGTCGACGCAAAAGCATGGTCGGCATGTTAATAGTGGGCTATCGCATTTGAAGACGAAAGAAAAACAGAGAGAGAGAGAGAGAGAGAGAGAGAGAGAGAGAGAGAGAGAGAGAGGAATGTTTTGGGCATAGGGGCCTTCAAAAGAAGTGATATTGACGTTCTATTTTATTTATTGTCTAATTAGATATAAAATGGTGAACTATATATTTACTGATATTGTTATTGTTACATCAATTTTTATGTAAAAAAAAAAGTTATGAAGGAATAAATTATTTTGTGAAGGTCATAAATATTTACACACTAATAAATTTTTTAAACAAACTTGCTGTCATGCCTTTCCCCAATTTGTTTCTCGCAATTATTTATGCCTAAATTGATTAAAAATATGCATACAAAATATCCATTACTCCTTACATTTGATAATATGAAAACCAAATTAATACAAATGAATAATCTGTTTTATTTGTCACATTTGTTTTCTTTAATACAGCTCATTATTCAGACATACATTAGGTCTTGTTTCCAACATAGCAAAAATAATATTAAATACGGTATAAATGGCTTTAAGGTACCTGCTTGAAATAGTAGACTGGCTTTGACGTAACTGGTAAACAACCGTTAGATTACCGTCTGAAAACCTTTTTAATCTTTACATAAAGTAAAAAGAGCAAATCCAAACTGTATGAAAAACAGCAATATTTAGTATTTTTGTTCATTGAGATTTAGAATAACTAAAATTATTAGCAACGAGTGGTAAACAAGTTTGACAAATTATTTAGATATCTTTTGCCGACACTAATATCCGTGCGGGGGTGGAAAGGGCCATATATTTAGAAGAAGCTGGTTCATCCAGATAATAAACACGAACGACCACTATCTACGGTGTTCAATTAATATTAAAGTTTTAACATTAAAACTATTTTTCCGCGTTTAAAAGAAATAAAATCGACTGCATTAGAACAAAGCCGGAGAGTGTTTGACGTCTTAGAGTAGTAAACAGTAAAGATTGAAGGAAGTTTACTTTCCCAGCATTGACGCCATACACAGGAGTGTTAAGGAAACATATGGAGTTTGAGTTATTCCGCGAAATATCAAATCGTAGTTATTATGTACCTATAAAAAATATTAATACCACCAAACCTAGGCCTAAAACAAATAAAAAAGTTCAAAGACAATTTTTTTAACAAATCAGTTTGTATTACATGTACGTGGATTTACACATTGATGAACTTGTACTACCTGATTTTATTGCATTGACATCTATTTAAACGGAAAAATAAAGGTTTTGGTCTGAATCAAAACGGTAATTAATTTTACGATTTTGTATGATACAGTCATCATAAGACGATAAACTGCGTCGATGTTTCATTAGCTTACCCGCGTACGCTACATATGTGAGTTTTGAAACCATTCACGATGTGAAAAATTATGACCCTATTTGTTTCAACGAAAGTTTTTTAAAGATCCGTTCCGTAGAATATGTGATATAAGTATTTGTACATTTCTTTCCTACTTTAAAGGGACCTAGACATGATTTGAGATGAAAAATTTATTTTTAATTTTTATGTATAAAATGGTTCAATTGTGCATTTTGAATGATTCACCAAAATTTGAATGTTAGAAGTCAAGTTACAAGCGAGATACAGAGGAAAGAAATCGTTGTTATGTAAACAAAGCTTGATTGTGTCTTATATTTGCTTACAAATACTGTAAAGGAAAGAAAGTAGAATTTATTTGACAAAATAACTTGTGGCAAACAAAGTAAACTGATTCAATGTGCTCATAAATAATTTTATCAACAACAAAAAGCAACATTAGATTGAAACTTATACCAGTATAACAGATATATAATCAATAACAGGACTCGAGATTTGTTTACAAAACAAAGAATTCAAACCTTTGTAACTCGCTTGTAACTCGATATTTGACTTTCATATTTTGACATAACATTAAATAAATCCATATTGATCATTCTAGACATTAAAATTGGAGAAATAAATTTTGAAAAATTTGAGCTCAAATCGTGTCTGAGTCCCTTTAAAATTTGAGCAAACGCTCTGATATTTATAACACATTTTTTTTTTATTATTTCGTTTTTTCTTGGTTTGTTACGCACATTTCTTGGATTAGAGTTCCCATTCTTTATCTGATTTTAAATTTCCCAAAATAAGGTTATGGATTTACACAATTCAAAAACTTATAAGCTTCACTTTAACCCAATCATCTATTATTTTTTTTACAATTTAAAATATTGGCTGCGAATATATTTACTCTAAACTAGTTTTAGTATATTTTCTGTTTGTTATTATACAGATAAATATAAAAAATCACTTACATGTACAACAGAAAACCGCTATTAACGCTTTCATAAGAATCTTCATATTTAACCGAGGGATAGCATCAAGTGGATATTATTTTACAAAAATAATCCCAGTATAATTCCTCGTCAATGATTTAACCAAATATATACAAACAAACAAGGAACTAACGCCGAGAAACTGTATATTTGGTATGCATATCATTAACAATTTCATTAAATATCATTCAACTTGACCTTTGACCTTTTATTTGTATCACATGATGTTTAACATTCAGAAAAAATAACTGATTGTGATAAAACAAATAAAAAAGAAATAAAGAAAAAAAAAGTTAAATTGTACATTGAAAGATATCTAATACAAATAATAAACGAAATTTTCAAATGATTTATAGTTAATAATATCTAAAATATTTTTCTGCCTTTTCTTGCATCTGATCTGATATTAGAGTAAAAATAACTTTTCTTTAAACTAATTGAAAACTATACTTTCTTTTAATGAGCCGTCAAAAAACGGATATGATATGACAAGGACATGTACAATGAATGATAGTTAGATACAAGAAATGGCAGATGCGTGTAGGGGATGACATGAACTTACAGCGACAGACAAAGGAGGATTACAGTGGAAGAAATACCGGTATTGTACGGGGAATGTATAGGAAGAACAAAGGAGATAACAGGAGGGACGGGTTAAGATGGGAATGTGAGCAGGGCATGGCAAGGGAATGTACTGGTTATGTGTAAAGAAGGTGACATGAGATACATGTACGCATATATTGACATGGAAACTCAAGGGTTGATGGATGAAGACTGATTTTATACGGATAGGAGTTTTCAGGTCCAGTAGTTATAATACAACATCCGTAACATGGTGCGGAAGATTTTGTATCTAAAAAATCATTGTTTCTAGCTGCATGTACATACATGTACAAGCATATGTAAAGAAAAAACGATCACAAGTTAGCACACATTGAAGTGGTGCTCAATATTAAATAGTTATGTAATAAAACTGTTCATATCATGTTTACAAACTTAAAAATAATATTCATGATGAAGTTAAACGTGGACATTTGCTACTAGATAAATTGTATTGATAGTGTTTTTTGAAAATATAAATATTTACAATCATATACTCTGTGGTACTTCGATGGTTATTCGCTGGTTTAAAACTACATAAAACTATTTAAAAAATAAAAAAAGCTTTCCTTGTACACATAATTATTCATACTGCCTATCGAAAAAGTTATGGAATGTAGAGGAAAAAAATTATGTTGTGGTGTAATAAAGGAAAGAACACCAAAACATGGAAATCCTCAAATATTTCCTTATATTGTGTTACCTGTTAAGCCGAGGAAGGTGTGAATAGATCTGTAGTAAGAGCAATGGCACAAAACGCTAGAGGCCCTAAGTTCGAGTCCCGGTTGAGACTTGAATTTTTGCCATCTGTTACAGTTGGCGCCCAACATACAAATCCCACGGTCACTCCCTGGGAACATTTTTCACAACATTTCTCAACTCTTAGAATTCTACTCGTAAATTCGAGGACGAATTTCTACCAAGAGGGAGTATGTCACCAAGTTAACAGGTGTGTGACTGTCAGTCAATATATCGGGTCTCAATAGCTCAGTGGTAAAAGGCCTGTTTTGGAGTCCCGGTTGAGACTTGACTTTTCACGACCTCGTACAAAAAACTTTTAGCATTAAAATTGAAATGAACCATATATGGACCGATTTCTTAGTCAGACGTGTTAGAACTCACTTGATGAATAGATAAACCCGGAATCAATATGCGAATTCCTGTTTGTCTTGTTTCATTAGTGCTGAACGCTGATATATCTTTTATTTATAAATTGTTCTTTCGAAATTCTTGATATTAAAATGTTTTTTGATACACATATTACTACTTAGGCGCTATATCAAATTTTCATACTATGAAAGACATTTTTACGAATACTTCAAATTTCCCAACAAAAAATATATTTCATACAAAAGAATAGAACAGGTTTTAATGCCTTAAGTAAAAAAGGGTTGGATATTACAAAATTTGTTATTTAAAAAATCTGCATCAAATGCAGAATTTTGGGAAGAAAAAGTATTATGGAAATGATTGAACCAGAGAAAAATATAACTTATCTATTATTATCAGAAATGAAGATCATTAATTGAGCTTGGTAAACAATATATATATATATATATATATATATAGTTATAAATGTTTCTTTCTTAACATAAGGATAAAAATATATATGTAGAGTCTAGGAATTAGAATTGTAAAACTTGATGCTAGTGTTAAGGATTTGGTTTATGATAATCTTCACCTGAAGATTTCTTTTTCTTTTTGATGATCTCACTTATGGATACTTATGTCTGTACATAAATTCCCTTGCTTTTCTGTTCTAAGTTTTTTTTTTTAACCCATCTTCACTTTGTACATCACCTGTCATTCACTGTACACATTCCCTGTCCTTCCCTGTATGTCCCTGTCATCCCATGTACGCCCCTGCAATCCCTTATACACTTACCATTTATACCCATGTCTAGTTTAGTTGATTTATTCCTTAAGCCAAATGGCTCATCAGATACAAAGAATACATTATATATATATATATATATATATATATATATATATATATATATATATACACTATATAAGAAATAATATGTAGCAATACTCGTATAAAATGCATCATAGGATTATCTATTAATCTATACAAACAAATGTCTGAGTGTTTCTGCTCTCTGTAGATTTATACCCATGCCAAGTCCTGTAAACTACTGTCGTTCACTGTGCAGTACAACCCTGTCAGTACAGACACGGATATACTGAAATCTTGACAGTAGAGGTTTTGAGAACTATCAGAAACGAAATATTTTACATTTCTTGTAAAATGTAAAATTTCGTTGATTGTCTAATTTTTTCGATTTCGACTCGTAACAATAGAAATTAAAATTAATATTACAAGCAGTCAATGCGACTACAAATACAATGAAAGCTTACCATGTGTGCTTATTTGTTCAATTACTTATTGGTCAAGAAAACTTAACAATATCTTCTTTTCTTGTTCATGTTTAATTTGTTTAATTTGAGGATGTGCATATAATGCACTTATGTTCTTGAAGAAAAACGTACATCGTTAAAACCAATATATCTTAGTAAGGTGCAAAAATCCTGGAAATGAACAACGGTTTTACTATAAACTATATCTGTAAGTTTTCATCTTATATAAGGAAAATTTTAATTCTACTTTTAACAGTTCCTTTCAAAACGTTTCCCCAAATGCAATTTGTAAATTTGTTTCTACTCTAAAACTAGTTCATTTTAAATTGAAATATAAGCACGTACCAATGTCCATGTTTGAAATTTAAGTCCCAGGAAGTCAGTGTCATGGAGGCTCAATCTGAGACACCTTCCTGCAGATCAAAGAGTAACAGGTACGCGTAAATGGAGTAATTTGCCCTTAGACATGTGATCAATAAACAGATCTGTTTGATAAATATTTGAGTTTGACGTGTATCTATATTATGATTATCTATCAAATTATATTAATTTCGCAAAAGGGATTGATATTTCTTCAGTCTATGAGAACTCAGTAAACTTATGCAAATATAAAATTTGAATATTGACTAAATAGTAATACAAAATGCATTATAAAAAATAAAACCTAATAAGAAAATTATCCTATATTAGCCTTTTCCTCGTAATATTACTTACAGGTATATACCTGTAAAAGGAAACTTCTTGTTAATGTCAAAAGTTTAAAACATTCTTGTTTTAAACCATATCAATTGCCAAAGTGTAAAGAGAGTCAAAATTACTTTTAAAACATTTTTGCAAACGATACAAACTTTAATATGCATATAAATGTGAATTCATATACATATAATGCCAAATGCAACAAGTCGAGATGTTATATAAGAAACTATTTAAAAAACTAGAACTCAAATTAATTAAATTCATGTTGAAATTTGATATAACTAACCGGTCAGCTTTTGAAAGTGTCGCAACTGTAAGACTGATATCTTGGTCTGCATTAATGGTAATGGGACATTGAATTTTTCGATAGCACTTATCAAACTCGAAATATAATTTATTTATAATAAGTAGCTGCAACTCCGTTAACATGAGTCAAAAATGTCCATATCAGTAGAAACAAGTCTATATTTTGGCCCCCTTTGCAACGTGATTGCATGTTTAAGTCCCCTCTTTCCCAAAGCCCTTGTGTAGACTTGTGTATGTAGTTATTTTCTAGGAAAAGCTTACATAAGGACTCGAGATATTTACGCGTATGATTACAGTTATATGAAGATTCACAGTGACCGGTAACAAATGACACTTAACAAAAAGTTTTTATTTCCCTTATTGAAGTTATCTTTGTATTAATATATTTTTCGATATCCCCTAATTCCATCATTTATTTTAATTTCTGAAACAATATAATATATACGATTACATACCTGATTAAAGCATCTAGCGAGAACCAACCTATATTGCATCAAAGGACACTGTTCTATTCCTCTTTTAAGTCTGTAACCATCTGGGTCTTGTACTCTTATTCCCAAGACAAGCCGATTGAACGCATGTTTGTGACGCAGATTTTAAGCAAACGACAATTTTTTTTTTTATCTGAATGCTCTTTTTAAACAATTAAGATTTTCAGCTAGTTGAACATTAATTAGTAAGATATTAATTAGTTATTTCCAGAACAATCAGAAATTTAGGATATGTTTTATATACAAATATATTATTGTTGACTGTCAAAATACATGTCCGTATTGTCGTAAATATGATTAGAAACTGATTCAGTTAAATACCTTACAGTTATTGTGCCTGTTCATATAAGTGACTTTGCTAATATAACCCATTCAACTCAGATCCTGCGCCGCAAACATCATTAAATATAATTCCGTCTGGACCATTGGATAGGGACATCCAGACAAAGCTGAAGGCGAAGCACGAAATATATTTTTTTAAAAAGCGAAACGCGCGATACGCAAACTCTTACCCATAACTGAACAGTTTACTGCAGAAGGATAAAACGTACGCTCAACTAGGACCTGGGGTCACCCGAAAATAGTTCTCCAAAATGATTGTATTAATGAGCATTTACGGAACTCTTTTACAAGTGAAGATAAGAATGTAAATCTACTTTCTTTTTTTCTATATCTATAAGTAGACCAGAGGTCACCTTACGTCCTAAATCAATGTCGTTGTCATTTTGCAAATCAATACGGAAACAAAAGTCACCTAACAGCTGCCTAGTGTCATTTTACAATATGGAGATTCCTCAGAAGTGATCCACTGTAAGGAGACCAGGGGTCACCTTAGGCGGAATATCAATGAGGTGACCATCATTATTAATCCATTCTGAGACCAGAGGTCATATTATGTCATTTTACAAGATCAAAATTTACTAGAAGTCAGTCATTGTTGGGAGACCAGGGGTTAAATTAAATGGAATGTCCGTATGAGACCGGAAGTCACCATAGGTCCTAAAAAAAATAATTTTGTTAATAAATAGAGCAGGAGTCACTTTAAGTGAAATATTCATAATGAGCCCACAGGTTATCGCAGGTCCTATGAATTTTATTAATCTATAGGGAAACCAGAGGTCACCTTAATACATTTTTAAGGATGGAGATTCACCAGAAGTCATCCACCATAGAGAGACCAGGGATCATTATTAGTACGCCATCAATAAAGGTCACCTTAGGTCCTTATTCAGTGTACATGTAATTTTAATTCTGTTAATCTATAGGAAGACCAGGGATCACCTTATGTTATTTTTGAAGATAGATATTCACCAAATGTCAGCCACTGTATGAGACTACCTTAATCTTAAGTGGAACTTACATAAGGAGACCCAAGGTCACCTTAGGTCCTAAGTCAATGAAATTATAATCCTGTAAATCTATTAGGTAGACCATAGGTCATCTTAAGTGGAATATCCGAGGGGAGACCAGAGGTGTGACCTTTATGCATTTTTAAAGATAGAGATAAATTCATTAGAAGTAAGCCACTATAGGGAGATTAGGGGTCACCTTACCTCGAACACCAATAAGGAAAACAGAGGTTACTTTAGGTCCTAAACCAAAAAAATGATTTTGTTAATCTAAAGTGAACTATTTATAATGACACCAGAGGTCATCTTAGGTCCTAGATCAATGAAGTAATCATTTTGTTAATCTATAGGGAGACCAATAGTCAGCTTAATGCAGTTTTGAAGAAGGATATTCACTAGAAGTCAATCACTGTAAGGAGACTAAGGATCACCTTACATTCATAAGGAGACTAGAGGTCACCTTAGGTCCGAAATTAATAAAGTAATAATTATGTTATCTATAGGGAGACCAGAGGTCACCTTATGTCATTTTACAAGATTTTACAAGATTGAGAGCTTCAGCAGAATTCAGCAACTGTAGGGAGACCAGGGGTCACCTTAAATGGAAAATCCATTAGGAGACCAGAGGTAATATAAGGTCCTAAACCAATAAAAAAAATGTTAATCTAAAGAGTAACGCTCACTTAAAGTTGACAATTCACAATGACACCAGAGGTCATCTTAGGTCCTAGATCAATGAAGTAATCATTTTGTTAATCTATAGGAAGACCAGAGGTCATCTTAATGCAGTTTTGAAGATGGATATTCACCAGAAGTAAATCACTGTAAGGAGACTAAATATCACCTTACATTCATAAGGAGACTAGAGGTCACCTTAGGCCCGAAATCAATAATGTAATAATTTTGTTATCTATAGGGAGACCAGAGGTCACCTTATGTTAAGATTTAACAAGGTTTAGAGCTTTAGCAGAATTCAGCCCCTGAAGGGAGACCAGGAGTCAACTTAAATGAAATATCCATTTGAAGACCAGAGCTCACTTAACGTCCTAAATCAACGTCGTAACAATTTTGTTAATTAAGAAACAAGACCTTTTTTCATTTTACAATATGGAAATAAACCAGAAGCCATCCACTGTAGGGAGACCAGGGGTCACCTTCAGTGGAATATCAATAAGGAGACCAGATGTCACCTCAGGTCCTAAATCAATGGAGTAATAATGATCATGTGTGCTAATTTTTATTATAACCAACATAGACAATTCTGTTTTTTGTGTGTGAAAAGGAGATTATGCATCCGTTTAATACATATTTGAAATAAACACCATTTTTATTAAATGAATGAAAATTAATTCAATGATTTATTCTCTAGTTAGAAATTGTACTTATCGCAGCGTGACGAAACTGTTGGATTTGATGCGTCGGAGAAGAAATAAAGAAGAAATAAGTGCATCATTCATGTACCTAAAGTATCAGAAGTTGTCATAAGGATAGACATATATTAGGCAGCACTTAGACCTGCATGTAAGATAAGATGCGTCCTACTCGCCTCTCTTAAGTTTCTTATTTATAAGATATAGCTTCATAAACATTCCTGTGGGTGCTCATTTGATTCATCTCAATCGTATTTTTGTAAGGCACATATGTAGATGTAGATACACTTCATTTTTCCGTAAAGACTTTTTCTAATAATTGCTTGTAATTTTCGACAATTATTGAACTGAAAAGATATATTTATATTATTGAGTTGTGAGTCACTTTGCAACGCAATGTAAATTACATAAAATTCAGTAATATCTGAGAATTTCATAAATTCCCTGTTAGAAGCTCAGCAAAGAGGGAGGTCTTTGATTAAATAATTACAAACACCTGTAAGATCACTTTCTTGGTCGGCACAGCGAGAGGCCACATTCCACTGAATTCGCAGGGTCTTCACATCAGCGGGAGGGTAAAGATTGATGACGGTGATCAGGACAAGCAAAACCGCGTTTTGTGTCTCCTTATCTAAATTCAAAATATTCTCTATATCCTAGCGACCTTATCTTGTGTGTTTATAATTCAAAAAATATTATTATATGGATTGATCTCAATCCATCTTGAATTTTTTTTATATTTGATAAGAAAGTGCTAAGAATACTAAGTATATATTTTGGTTATATATATGCTCATGTTTTCTTAAATAGCATTTTCCATCTCTGTGATCTGAGGGTCTGAACAAAAAGCAAAGAAACGCTATAACATTGCTAACTAATTTCTGTTTAACCCTCGACTACAGTAGCTACTAAGATGAGAAAGAAGATCCTGCTGTCCCTGTACCTAGCCTGGTCCCTGGGGACAACTGTCAGCGGAGCAACGCTCCTGATTCTGCTGTACAAGATGGCCGACGCACCGAAAACCGATAAGTGGTGACTGACGCTGACCAATGGTCTATCTTTATGATGAATAAAATATTGATGCATCCCTAAAACTTTTTTTTAATCATCTATTTTCAATATCCACACAGACGAACACACCAAGATGTACAGCGTAACGGATTA
>WFKH01002636.1:41329504-41348500 GCA_016163765.1 Magallana hongkongensis
TATAAAAAAGCTTTGATTTCAAGCGCAATCATGACTAAATAAAAAAAATATAAAAGTAAAAACCGAAAAAAGGAGCGGAAAACGGAACGAAAATTTCCGGATGCGGGATTTATTTTTTAATATTATTTTTTAAAAAGCCATAAGGAACGTGCGCGCGGATCCGGCGACCAAGAAATCAAATTGGTGTGGCCTTAGTTTATTTTTATAAACTGTTTAAAATTGAGGTAAAAAGGTCCATTTTGGGCGTTTTTGTTCAGAGAAAGATACAAATACATGTAGAAGAAGGCTATATATCAAGAATATAAAAACGTTAGGGTTTTTTTTTTCAATTGTTATGATTGCTGAAATTTAAAGCTTCATTTTGGTGTTAAACTAGAATTGGTTTTTACACATACTGTATTAGTTCAACTTATTTTCCGATATGCACTAATGGGTTGTTATGCATTAGGGTAAATATAAACTATTTATATATAATGACACCAGGATTTTATAAAAACATAAAGAAAAAAAAACCAATTACTTTGACTGAAGACCGCTCATAATAGGCACTGTCACACAGGTAAATACTTGTAAACCCTTCGATTTCGTTTTAACCAATTGCACACCTGAACTCGTGTCGGACGTGTCGTATTCCTTTCGTAGTCTTAGATTTTGTGCATTTATCTTTTGTTTTATGTGCATTTTCTGTTTGTAAACAATACATTAACCTGTATATTTGATGTAAATATTCCCCTGGCTTGGAAAAAGTGCGGAAAAAGGACTTTATATAAAAAGAGTCAAATTTGCCCCCCATTATTCAACATTTTTAAAAGTGTGTCAGGTGTGTCAAATTGTTTTTGTATTTTCGTAGTAGACTTGATATGAATTACATTTTTCCTCTTGATCTAATTTTATTTCACTCGATGGTAAAAGTGACGCTTTATTTAGAATTTAATAAAATAAAAAAACAGTGAAATAAGTAAGTGTATTTTTCATATTTTCTTTCGAATGGGAAAAATAGAGCGCAGCTTTAAATGAGCAAATACTTTCTGTCAGGCATTAGTCTTGGATGGATAAATCTTAAGTAAAAAAATAGTTTGTTCACTCAAGCATGTGCTCAATGTTTTCTAAAATAAAAACTACATTAAAATATGCCGTTTTAAGCAAAATCTGCGAAATGGCGGGAAATGGTCAAGTCGAGTTCAAGACGTCACATTTCGCTATCGAGGGCATTAAGATCAAACTGAAATTATATAAAATCTTTAGATGAACACATGCACAAAGAAAACTATTTGTTTAATAAAGATACCATCTTCATATTAGGGGGCAATTTAAGGCGCATATCATAAAAAGTTCTTTGATAATTTTATCGCGACCGACTATTGCAAGGCGATGTACTTTTACGAGTAGTATTCTTTAACAGTTCTGTCGAACATCACACAAGAAAGACCAACGACATTTATCAGCTTTACACCAACCTTATACAAGACAGATCCCGCAACATTGACATCACCAACAACGACGAAAACAACGACAATATTGTCAACAACTAAAACCTCTTCAGGTATGATACATGTATGTGAGATATTAAGGTGGTATGGGACACTTCCATTTTTATGACGTATTTCCGTTTGAAGTATTGTTTACCTTTGCTTGAGTGATTTTCCAATAGATACAAAATCAAAAACACCGCTAAAAAAGCTCTCTAATATAGAAGATAAAAAAATTAACTAAGTCGTTCAAACGTTTGAAAGATAGATAAATGGCTGTAAGATATAAAGCTTAAAAATTACATGGATGGATTGTAAAATAACAAAAGATGAGTCTTTTACGAGACTACAGTAACTGCAATTTTACACAACAGGGCTGAATAAACCCGGGTTTAAAAGTATTAAGGGTAAAATATACCCGGGTTAAAACGCATCAGAAGGGAATACACACAATTCGAGCAAAATCACGTAGATTTGTGAAAAACACTGCATTCTTACTAATTTAATTAAATGTTCTGTGTAAAATAAATCATTAGCTTGGGTTAAAATAACGTATGTATTTAGGATCTTTATTTAGAACAGTTGATGTCGCTAAGATTTAGGTTTTTCAGATCTATGATTTAATTGCTTAATTTAATATGGAATCTCAAATTTCGAATCTCGTTTTTCGAATCTCAAATCTCGAATGAGCCTTCAGATTTTTGTACAAATGTTTGTATTGATTTTTTTAAAAATCTTGTTAAATGTATAAAGGTTTCAAGTATTCTAATAATAATATTGTACTAAGTATGATTTTGTCTTACATGTTTTGTATCAATCTTACTATAAACAAAACTACAAAAGTAGTTTAAATCATAAAACAACTGTGAACAATTTAAAATTAAGAAATATAATTTTTTTAGCTCACCTAAGCTGAAAGCGCAAGTGAGCTTTTCTGATTATTTTTTGTCCGGCGTCATTCTGTCCGTCCGTCCGTCCGTAAATTTTTTCATGTTCGACTTCTTCTCTAGAACCACTGAGCTAATTTTAACTAAACTTGGCAAAAAGCGTTACTGGGTAAAGGAGATTCAAGTTTGTTAAAAAAAAAGGGTCATGCCATGTTTCAAGTGGAGATAATTAAGAATAAATAAAAATTTGTTGGTATTTTTTCAAAATTCATCTTCTCAAAAACTGTTTTGCCAGAAAAGCTGAAACTTGTATGGAAGCATTCGTAGGTAGTGTAGATTCAAACTTGTTCAAATCATGATCCCCGGGACTAGGGTGAGGCCACAAAGAGGGGGTCGAAGTTTAACATAGGAATATATAGAGAAAAATCTGCTTCTCAAAAACCATTTAACCAGAAAAGCTGAAACTTGTGTGGAAGCATCCTCAGGTAGTATTTAAGTTTGTTTAAATTATGATACTCAGGGGTATGGTGGGACCACAGTGGGGGGGTCAAAGTTTTATCTACGAATATATAGAGAAAAATCTTTAAAAAATCTTCTTCTCATAAACCAATCGGCCAATAAAGCTGTAACGTGTGTGGAAGCATCCTCAGGTAGTGAAGATTCAAGTTTGTTTAAATCATGATCGTCGGGGGTAGGATGGGGTTGCATTTTTACAAAGGAAAATATATAGAGAAAAATCTTCTTTTCACAAACTAATTGGCTAGAAAAGCTGTATCTTTTGTGAAAGCATCCTCATGTAATGTATATTTAGGTTTCTTCAAAGCATAATCCCCGGGGGGTAGGGTGGGGTAACAATGGGGGGGGGGGGAAAACTTTTTCATAGGAATATATAAAAGAAACTGGTCAAAAAATCTGTAACATGTCTGGAAGATCCTCAGGTAGGCTAGTTTAAGATTGTTCAAATAATGGTCCTCAGGGATGGGGGGAGGGGGGCACAATAGGGGAGGGTCAAATTTTTACATAGGAATATGTAGAGAACAATCTTTAAAAATCTGTTCTAAAAAGCCAATCTCCTAGAAAATCCGTAACTTTGGTGAAAGTACCCACAGATTGTGTAGATTCAAGTTAATCTAAATCGTAATCTCATGGGGTAGGGTGGGACCACATTGGGGGAGAGAGGTTTAATTTTTACATAGGAAAAAATCAAATTATTCTCAAAAACTCAAAAGTTATAATAAATGGTATTACTTATATGCGAGTATCTTGACACTTTTGAGTCTCAATTAGACTGTGGCCCCTGGACAATTTTTTGGCCCCTCCAGGGACTTAACGTTTGATGTAGATTTATAGTTATATGAACAATTGTTTAAGACCTTCTTGAGAACTACAATACTCAAAATGTGATATTACTATGAAATCAACCTGTTACGAAAGGGGCTCAATGTTTAACATAAGAATATCTGAAGAAAAATGTGAAAATCCGTTTATACAGAATCTATTCTACTACACTGTCCAAATATTTCGTATATGACGTCGTAAATCTGATTTCATCATGGCTATTGTTGCTAAGGTGAGCGATGTGGCTCATGTGCATCTTGTTTTTATTTTAAAATAGTTAAAAAAGTGCGATTAACAACATCTATTAGATCACCAACAACAGGAGAGTTATCTTTGTTATCATTATCAACGACAAAATCATCAAAAACGGTGTCAACAACATCTGAAACTCCTACAGGTATAAAAAAAAAAAAAAGTGCATGTGATATTCGTTATCTGACAATGATAAAAATAGAGAAACCTATATTTTAAGAAAAAAAGACGTTAGTTTGTTTTTTTTATAAACTGTTTAAAATTGAGATAAAAAGGTCCATTTTGGGCGTTTTTGTTCAGACAAAGATACAAATACATGAAGAAGAAAGCTATATATCAAGAATATAAAAACGTTAGGGTTTTTTTTCAATTGTTATGATTGCTGAAATTAAAGCTTCATTTTGGTGTTAAACTAGAATTGGTTTTTACACATACTCTATTAGTTCAACCTATTTTCCGATATGCACTAATGGGTTGTTATGCATTAGGGTAAATATAAACTATTTATATATAATGACACCAGGATTTTATAAAAACATAAAGAAAAAAAAACCAATTACTTTGACTGAAGACCGCTCATAATAGGCACTGTCACACAGGTAAATACTTGTAAACCCTTCGATTTCGTTTTAACCAATTGCACACCTGAACTCGTGTCGGACGTGTCGTATTCCTTTCGTAGTCTTAGATTTTGTGCATTTATCTTTTGTTTTATGTGCATTTTCTGTTTGTAAACAATACATTAACCTGTATATTTGATGTAAATACCCCCCTGGCTTGGAAAAAGTGCGGAAAAAGGACTTTATATAAAAAGAGTCAAATTTGCCCCCCATTATTCAACATTTTTAAAAGTGTGTCAGGTGTGTCAAATTGTTTTTGTATTTTCGTAGTAGACTTGATATGAATTACATTTTTTCTCTCTTGATCTAATTTTATTTCACTCGATGCTAGAAGTGACGCTATATTTAGAATTTAATCAAAAACAGTGAAATAAGTAAGTGTATTTTTCATATGTTCATTCGAATGGGAAAAATAGAGCGCAGCTTTAAATAAACAAATACTTTCTGTCAGGCATTAGTCTTGGATGGATAAATCTTAAGTAAAATAAATAGTTTGCTTACTCAAGCATGTGCTCAATGTTTTCTAAAATAAAAACTACATTAAAATATGCCGTTTTAAGCAAAATCTGCGAAATGGCGGGAAATGGTCGACTTCAAGACGTCACATTTCGCAATCGAGGGCATTAAGATCAAACTGAAATTATATAAAATCTTAAGATGAACACGTGCACAAAGAAAAATATTTGTTCAATAAAGATATCATCTTCATATTAGGGGGCAATTTAAGGCGCATATCATAAAAAGTTCTTTGATAATTTTATCGCGACCGAGTATTGCAAGGCGATGTACTTTTACAAGTAGTATTCATCTTTGAACATTACACAAGAAAGACCAACGACATTTATCAGCTTTACACCAACCATATACAAGACAGATCCCGCAACATATGAATCACCAACAACGACGAAAACAACGACATATTGTCAACAACTGAAACCTCTTCAGGTATGATACATGTATATGAGATATTAAAATGATCTGACTATGATACAATTGAGATTAATTTCCAGAACGTAGAGACATATTAAGTTTATTTTCAGATTAGTTATGCATACCATTGTCTGGAATGATGGAATAAAATCAGAAATATTTGTGAACAATCATTTTAAGCTATAAAGAATAAATCCTCTAAACACTGCGATCTCGCCCCTTCTTTTTAACACCGAAATTTACCCTTTCAAACAGAAATATTGTGATATTTTAGCTAAAAGCTCCAAACATGGTCTGTATGGAAACATTTTTTTTTTTAAAATTGTCATGGAGACTCTCATTAAAAACATGGTATTAATCAGTTTAAATCGTATACTTCAGTGCGAGATCCTGTCTTCGCTATTACGGCTGTTTAGGTCATTGTAATATTTGAATAAGAAGGCGGAGCGTCAATCAAGCGTGCGAATAGTATACATGTTTATATTAGCGTATGTTTGAGGTGTTACATGTACCAAAGATTTTTTAAGTGATACCAAATACAACAATCTTAACAAAAACTCTCACTTTTTCCGGGCTGGAGACTTTTTAGATTTTGGCAATGTTTTTGTTATGTTTTTAGTGTTTGACTTACGAGATATCTTTTAAATTATTTAATGGAAATTAAATCTACGCTTTTTAAAAAATACTAAATGGAATCTGCAAACAGAACGCCTGATGAAGGATACAGTATTTTTTATATTTTACTGAACCCGTTTTTCTAAAGAAATAATTAATTTATTCGATCTTATTACATTTCCAGGTATTTCTATAATTTATTCATTAAGCATATAATTTTGAAAAATCTGAGTGTTTCGATGAATATGCGGTTGAATTGAACAACGCTCTTTTTATAAGGAATATTTTTTTTTTAAATTGATATTAAATGTCAGTATCATCGCTACTAGAACCATTAGTCTAAGTTTCTTTTGCACAGTCCAGAACACTATCAGGCATAATTTGACTCTAAAGTACTTTGTCTGCGTGTCTCTGAAGTCATATGTACCACATTACAGTGTCTCTGAAGTTCTATGTACCACAGTACTGATGCAACATGCGTATTGATGAAACATTCGCACAGCTGCCAATCAAGCGTGCTCCAGACTTGCACTGACAGTACCAATATTGGTAGGGTCTTCCTTGTCCGATGCATCAAATTGAACAATAGTGGGATTTTGATTAGACGACGTGATTTGGTTTTTAATCACAATGTCGCATAGGTGAATCTAAATAGATTTGAGTGATTTGTTATTAATACGGTCAAGACGGGTTGAAATTTATAAAAACCTTTCTTTACTATAGAGACGAGCAAACAAGATTTTGCACTTTAAAAAAACCATGTGAACGCATGACTGTTTCAATCTCTTTCATGTGTGTTAATGATTTTTATAAATGTTTTCATTGACCATATTGACGACAACTTTAAACATTAATGCGCTCATACAGAAAACAGGCTCTAAACATGGGTCCTAAAATCTACGAGAAATCGATGTAAACAACATATCCCTGCAATGTTAATCGAGGCAATGCCTACTTACAATGTAAGGAAGTAAAAAGTAAAATTGAAATTAAAATTAAAATTGATCTTTAGGTTGATTCTTTTGCAAATTATGGATTTTGGACGTTTAAAGGATTCTGTCTTTCAGTTCAAAAATTAATCATTGTATACGATTACTCTTTTAATGACATATCATTACACAAAACAGAAATAGTTGGAAATCATTACACAAAACAGAAATAGTTGGATATCATAACACAAAACAGAAATAGTTGGATATCATAACACAAGACAGAAATAGTTGGATTCTCATTTTACAATGTTATAATATAGTTTTGTGTAAACATATAATGATATTTTATAATCGCCGATTTCAGGAATTGTTGATAGTACGTCACATGTAACAACTTGGATGCCGATACTAAGAGACACAGAACAACAGTTGATATCTTTTCTTCACTGAACAGATCCGGTGGTTTGATATTTATCCTATTTATCATATGATAATTGATTTTTTTAATATACATGTATTTACACGTTCATAGCATTTTATGAGTATACACAACAATATTATAAAACAGGTAATATGATCATTATGATGTTCTTTTTAAAATATTTATTTAAAATTTTGAAAATATGTTTAATATATTTATATGCACTTATACAACAACAACAGACATAAAAGAGACTACATTGTCATTCAAAAATAATGTATCCTCCAGTCCAACATCAAATATTTTATTGGAAAACAAAACAGGTATGTTATTGTATATTTTGTCTTTTGCAATACAATACAAAAATCGGTATGTTTTTAAACAAATACTTGATCTGTATAACTCTTCTAAAATAAATAGGCTGTTTTCATAATATCCATTATAAATTTATTTAAAGCTCTTAAACAAGCCTTTTAACAAATGATTAGCATTTTTTTTTTACATGTTATGGTTTTATTCTTTTTTACATAGTGGTTGTGCTTGTTGGACTAGGAGTTCTAGAATTGACGTTGATTTGTATAGGAGTAATAGCAGCAAAACACAGACGTCGAAGGTATAAATTAAAATAAAACAGCAATGCAGGATAAAACATAAAAATGACTCTATATGATTCTCAGTTGGGTTCATTAATAAATATTTATTTGTTTGATGTTTAGAATATACAACACCGTTTTAAGACAAACGGATAGGAACGATGGTCGTTTGCATACGAGACAAAACAGTTGCAAGTCGACCAATGTATATGATGTAATCGAATTAGACGGCAACGATGAAGCAATCGATGATGACAAGAACCCTTATAAAGAACTTCCAGAAGGTGAATACGATAAAATATTCCAACCACGCCGTCATGTAAATTATGCCTAGGTACAGGATTCGATATATTCAAAAGGAGCCGTAGTATTGACTATGTTTCGTCGATCTTCCTTCTCCAAGGGAAAAGCGAATAAAACCCCTCCTGCCATTACATTCTCTACGTTTAAAGCCCCACAGTTAAATGGATGAAATCCAAAATATAAAAAAAACCCACTATTTTGGAGCGAATACCCATTTATCTGTTCAAAATAACTTATCTGTACATCGGTAAAGTCATAGAATGGGTTTGATAATCATCTTTAAATATCTTGTTTTACCATCTTTAAATATCTTGTTTTACAATCGCAATCAGTCTTGTCAATATGTTGTTATATTGGTTATCTTTTTTTTATTGTCAAGATTATTTTTAATAATAAAAATTCTTCTGTTTTGAATTTTGAAAATCTTATCTGAAACATCTAACTGCATAAAGTCATGATAAATTTATCTTTGCATCGAATTGATCAATTCATATTGATTATTTTGAAATTAGTTTTTCTCTTTATCATTTTACATATATCATTCAAAATTTTAAATCTTTTTTTATACTTGTTATTACCATTAGACATAAAAATGTATATAATGAAGTTATATGTTCCAAGCAAGCTTTTTATTATCACAGTCAGACTAACAATCGTACACTAAAAGTATTAATAAATATCAATGTATATATTTGAAAATTATTTAGTCATATCTAAAATAAATACAAATTTTACAAATTCTTGTAAACATTTCAATCTTGGTAGCATGAAAGAAAATTGTTTACTCTGTCAACTGAGAAATGATGTTTGGAATCTTAGTTTGATTAAAAAGTCATTTTTTATTAGATAAAGAGCTATGTGAAAAATGTGGTTATTATATAGAAGACACTGAACATTATTTTATGAAGTGTCCATGTTATATATAATTTTGAAAGAAATATACTTGTAAATAAAACAAATAATATTGGTGTTGAATTTGAACTTCACACCCTATTCAGGTGAAAATGCCAATATTCTTGTCAAATTAATTATGAAATTTTTTCCATTGTACATGAATGTATTAATTCCACTAAGATATTTTAGAATAGACTTAGTCTACATTCTAGTGTCTTTGATTTTTCGGTTCTTATTCTTAATTTTATTAAGGCTGGAACAATTAATTAGTTTACTGACTGTGTCTTCTTTGAATGTTTATAACATCTCGTTGTATGTAATCATGATTCTGAAAAATACTTATAGCTCTACAATTCACTAATAATACTTACATTTTTTATCAATTACATGTGTATAACTAGATCTGAATATTAAAATATATACTCATAATTTTTTATGTAACTTGACCTGCTTATATGAGAGAGGATATATAGGCTTTGCCTGTTTTCCAATCCTTATTGAATTTATTCAATAAAAATATGTTTATACTAGAGATGTTTTGTATGAGTTTTTACTTCGGTTTGAAGGGAATTGAATAGGATGCTACATGTTAAGGTAGTTACCAGCATTTAATGTAATATTAATATCATATAAAATACGTTAAACGAGAAGTGAAGAATCAAAAATTGAATTAGTCCGTAGAAATTAAAAAAATATATATAACTTTTCAAATACACGATGTATAACGAGAACAATAATGGCCTTTCAATTCTATGTAGAGCTGATTCATCATTACTCCTACTGAAATCAATTTACTTGTCAGTATTTATCGAAATTACAGTTAAAAAAAAATTAAAAGCATTATCTGAGTTGCAGATCGAAAAATCCACAACTTGTGGTGCTCAAAGCTTATACTTCAGTTTCCACTGGCTCTGGCACATTTTAAACAGGCCAGAAAGTCTTCCTAAAAAGTAATTTTTTGTAAGCCAAAAAATATTTTAAATAAAGTAAAATTTTAAATATATTAACAATTCAAAAAGTTTCCTATGCCTACATGTATATAGAGATCTTTTTGTTCTAGGAGATTAATATAGTCTTTATATGACCACGACAATCCATTCTTCTTAATTTGTCCTAATACATGTATTCCCAACATATTGCACTCTATCCACAAGCCTACCAGTTAATTGTTTTTAAAACATCTTACTTAGAACAAAATGTAATTTTTCAAACAAGATTGAGAATTTTAAAAGCTCGATTCACGAACTGATTTGCCTTGTCGAAATCTCCTGTTTGAGTTACCGCCAACATCACAGACAATTTAATGATAAATGAGAAAGGAAGGAAGCAGATCTCACAGAACTATAGAAAATGGATGTTGATTCCTGAAACATATATTGATTTCAATGATATTTGCCATGACATCGCCGAAAATCTAATGACTTTTTATCATAATTTGTGTTAAAAGCCTGAAAACTCCCTCGTTTATAAACTGAACTTTAAATAAAGGAGAAGACCTGTAAAATAACTTTATTTGCAGTGTAAAGAAAAAAAAATAGAGCTACAACATGCATCATTATCTGCTCACATAATCTAAGAGGAGGAGATTTTCAAAGAATTACTGCATTCATTTAGAGCTCAACCTTAACACCAGAACCCCTGACCCAGGGGCCATGAACTTCACAATTTTCGAAAAGACACTCTTCCTCATCATAACTATGTACTTATAGTTCATCTGACTAATATTCAAGAGCAAAGGAGAAGATTTTCAAAGAATTAATGCATTTTCACTATATAATCATTAGAGTCCCACCCTAACACAAGAACCCCTGACCCAGGGGCCATGAAATTCACAATTTTGGAAGAAGCTTTCTTCCTCATCACAACTATGTACTTAGTTCATTGGCTAAATACCCAGTAGCATAGGAAAAAAATTTTTAAAGAATTAATGCATTTTCACTATGTAATCATTAGAGACCCACCCGAGCGCCAGAACCTATGACTTGGGGCCATGAATTTCACATTATTGGTAGAGAGCTCAATGCTTATTACAATCATGCCAGCAGTTTGACTGCTTGATGTCCAGGGGTAAGGAAGAAGATTATTTAAAAGATTGCATTAATTTTAATGGTTTTAGCCCCACCCCTCAGGCCCCAGGGGACAGGGACCATGGATTTCATAATTTGTACTTCCCTTGACCCATAGATGCTATATGCTAAATTTTGTTGAAATTGGTTCAGTGGTCCCAGAGAAGAAGCTAAAAATGTTCGAAAGTTTACGATCGACGAACGACGACGGACAAAATAGATAGCAATAGGTCACCTGAGTGACTCAGGTGACCTAAAAATCACACATACACACACACACAAACAATATTGACAAAATATAAAGTTACCCGCTAAATATCCCCCAACGTATATATAAACAGAATAAATAACCCGAATTTGGCTGACGACACGTATTAATATCTCGTCCGGACAATATTTTGCTTTTGGTACGTTGTGTTCTGCATTAAATTAACAAATTCACACGCGACGCAAGTACATATATATTCGGGACCACAAATTATGTCGATCACTGGCGATAAGGATACGCCATACTTGTATAACGCATATTCGGGCACACTTGCGTCGACACAGTCATGTGGAACCAGCCTGTTATTGGACCATATCACCAGAGTCACTCTGTCCCTGCGCATCCGCGTGCGTCACTTTTTCCACGTTGACTATGGGTCGTTTTTATCTGTATCCACAGAGAATTTGGTCATTTTTACCGTTAACCACACTCAGCTAGTCACCTAAAATTTGTTGTCGAGTCCTCAGTGAAAAATACTACACTCCCCTGTTGAAATAACAAATTATATTCTACTATCTGGTTTCCATACTTTATATTCATATGCAAGCAAACAAAAAATTAATATCATAAAACACTAAACAAAAGACAAAAATAGTTACAGTGCTGCCATCATGAAAGTTGACAAGGATAGGATAGGATAGGATGCAGGATGCCGGATAGATGAAAGAAATATAAAAGTTAAGTTCTTTCCTTTCCTATCCTATCCTATCCTATCCTATCCTATCCTGCATCCTGTAACCAATCAGATTCAAGTATAAATTTCAGAGTGATTTTGCAAAACGAAAACTAATTTAACAATGCATTTACAATTTCCATTTTATTCGTTTTACAAGTTAAAATATTTAAGAATGATTATTAATGTATTATATGAACAAAACGGTGCAAAACATTGATGCGCGTTAGTCGGCGCTACATGTTTGTCAATTCGTACGTAAGTATGGAGTTAATGTGAGAATTCGATGTCACACAATGATTACTACGTAATGAATTTGTTTCCTTCATTCAAAGTCTACAAAATGTTAAAAACTCAATTGAATTCATAGACGAACAATTCGGCAAATGCGATCTTTTTGATAATACCTAAAGAAATTATAATATCCAGATCGTATTTACATTTATCGCCGAACGAATCGGCCGATTCTTAAAGAAATTATAATTTCCAGATCGTATTTACATTTATCGCCGAACGAATCGGCCGATTACGATAATTTCACTCGGTTATTATGTGATAAGGAAAATAATTTTATAAAAATGTGTGTTTAAACAATAGTTCAATAAATACATCAAGTTATTTATCTGTTTTTAATACATAAATCTTATAAAAACAAAAATCTAATCGCTTACCTGTTTGTTTACGTTATTCTGTACAATCCGCGTACGATTTAATTTTACCGTTGCACAGGTAAATAAGTTATCCCGTTCTAAGAATTTTTGGTTGAATGTTTTAATTAGTCATTTTGAGTACTACATTGATAAAATCATTTGTTTCTCAAAGTTCGTTTTATTTAAGTTTAATTCCTTTATTTGGATGGTATGGGATAGGATAGGATAGGATAGGACAGAGCCTTTTTGTTTATCGTACGTTTACCACGTTACCAATTCTTTCCAAACACTCCACACAGGATTTCATATCACAGAGACAGACAAAGACATAGGCCACACAGGTCCTAAGACATTTTAACGAACACCACGAAGCTTCTTACTGAAGGACACACCTTCTCTCATCAACGACCTGTCCAGAACTGACACGTGTATGAAAAACCGATCAACAGTCAATGACTTGCTGACCGTAGCACTCTACAAGTTATGCATACAAATTAATGAAAAATTACCAACAGTTTATTTGAAAATATATCCAAAATTGTGACACTTTTCATTACTAATTCATTTCTACATCATGAAAACCATGTATTTTTTGTTAGTACACCAAAAATTATCCGACGTCTTCACCCGACCTTCTAGCACGTATAAGACACTCTTAAATATTTACTGGATCTTAACCTTAAATCTAATTGTAGAGTTATGTTCACTTGAAAGATTTCACTGAATGTATTTTGCCTTTTTGTTGCAAAAAAGTAAAACGAGAAACTGTTTTGCATGTTTACATGTTTTACAGCATATTGTTACAAAAATAAGTCAGATAATTATTTCTGATTGTGAAAGATTAATTAATAATTTGATAAATAATAGATTAAGTAAAATGTTATAATTAGCCAAAAAAGCGTAAGCTCTATGTTTCTTTTATTTCAAATTAATAAGCATATTTCTTATAAGGTTTTAATTAAAAGTATCATTTATGTCTGTACAACGCCGGCTGACGATACTAAATTTTTTTTTTTTTTTTTTTAATTTTTTTTTTTTGGGAAAAAACATTTTTTTTCATTTGAATTCCTTTTTAAAATATTATCAACTTATGATTTGTTTCGAATATTGACATACTAAAATAAATATCTTAAAATGTATAAAGATGGCGTTTGTCGTTATCATTATATTATGAGGCCTTGTTCCGGTATTCATGATGATGATGTATGAACGATGGATGTGAGAGGAATAACGCGTGATAATTATGATTTTTCCATCTGTTTTTTATAACCGGAATTTGTTATGAAAAACTAAATTACAAAAATAAACCGACATTGCCAAACATTATCGATCCGGAATTCAGGTCCGACTTGACGTAGTACAGATAAGGTACACCGTACAGGCCTACCGGTTAAGAAAAAAATATATCCACTTTTTTGACATGTGTTCCTAATGCATATTAAGGTTTAAAGTGCCATTTAAACTGAAAAAAATCATATCTAACCAGAAAATCAATTTTTCGTAATAAAAATATTGATTGTGCCATTTCATTTAATATCAGACGGGATTTTCACAACCGGTACCTTAAATGTTGAGATGATTTTTTATTGCAAGAAATTAGCTTCCGATGGATGATAGTCTTTTGGATCGAATAAGAAGTTATAGCTTCCAATGCCATATTTGAAAATTAAACTACTTCTTTAGATACCTTTGAATTTTTTCTAGTGATCCCACCTCTTCAACATCCTATATTTTTATTTTTAAGAATATTCTAAAATCGGACTGTCGTAATCGAAGGTTTGTAAATCAGAAGCAGTATCCTTATTTAAATTGTCATTAGTGTTTCAAAGAGATCGATTGTTTTGAATTTTTATCAAATACACTGAGGGGAGAAATTTTCTGGCTTTTGTATGTGGTGATTGTGCATTTGTATATACGTGTAGATCAGCAGACAAAATTATAGTTTTATTGGAGCAGTTTGTGTATTATCAATTAAAAGTTTATCACTTCCCATTGATCCCAAAGGAGGTCGTTAAACAACAAAGCTCATTCTAGCAACATTGTTCAACCATCCCAACAATGTACATTTCTGACTAAATTGTTCATTGTAAAAATAGATTAGTAAAGGCAAGTTCAAAATTATCATTCAATAGACTTGGGCTCATTTATATGCTTCTTTGTTCGAATTTTGATTAAATAATTGTACAGAAGCAGTTTCTTTAAAATTGAGTTTAAACTGGACATAATGCAGTGCGACGGATGGGCGCAATAAAAAGGGCCAAAAGAATTGACGAATGGTAGACAAACAAACCAAAAAGGCAAGATAATAGTATAAGAGAGGCGTAAAACTACACAAAAACGATAGAACATAACAGTTGTTAAAAAGTTCGTTTAATTTGCTGTGTATAAAGAGTTATTTCTATCAATCTGTTTTTGATATATTTTCAATCAATATTTCTTTTTCGAAAATAATGAATAACTTAAACTGTTGTTAACAATTAATATCATTTTAACACATTGAAATTCGTCATTTGTTCTGATGGACTAATACCAAAAGCCTTATAAAATGAAAATAGTGAAAGGTTAACACTTAGAAATATTGTGTTTAAAAAAGCGTAATAACTATCGGCCGCTTTAAGATTTCTTTTGCAATTCGATATCAGAAGTGACACGCTACCGACTTTCAACTTAAATAAATGTAATATTAACGATTTATAATTCCAGCGGACGTTTTTACTTCTATCAAAATTGAACTTGATATTATTTTTCTCATTTCAAGTCATGGTGTTAAATGTGTGTAATTTGGTGTGTCTGATTTCGTTTACAAACGTAACATTCACAGCTGTGCTTCAGTATCATTAATTGGTCCGTTTTTCTTCTTTTTTTTCAAAACTTGATTCAGCATTAGCTTATAGTATAAAAAGACTCAAACTTGGTAAATTCTAAGAACAGATATCTTTGTCTCACATATTCATGTAAGTATTTTAGTTTGTTTCAATAGCTATAAATTTAAAGAGTTGTGTTGTATCTTGTGTTTGTTTGTAAATGCTTGCTTTTACAACTGGTATCTGTATATGTTTGTGTTATCATTAGTAATTTTGTAAAAATGATATTCTAAATATAGTTTTGTTAGACTTTGAAATAGTTTTAGAACCGTTTATTGTTATATACACATTGAAACAATATATGATTATTATTTTTTTTACAGCTTTATGTACATTTACTTCAAAACAAAATCATTCCTTGGAAATGAGAGAGAGAGAGAGAGAGAGAGAGAGAGAGAGAGAGAGAGAGAGAGAGCGCGGAGTAATTGTTGAACATGAGGGGTCAATGGTTAGAAATTGATTTTAAATCTTTATATAATCTTTATATAATCAGAGTCTGCTTAGCTGTTCAGTCAAGTCTAAAGAAAAAAAAGTAAAGTTTCCCATCTCTTATAGAAATTATCAAGACTGCAATTTCGGGTAGCTATATATTTTAGAGTTGATATATTTGTTTTAATATCAATAAGTAATACATGAATTGTCAATTTTTCATTAAGACATCTTTTCCTATAGATATAGGATTTCATAACCAAGAAGATAGAATAAATGTATGTAGAAATAGGATCAGGGTGTAGCCCGAATATAAAGATTAAAGGATCTCTTGGAATTACAATTCTTTGTTTGACAAAATTCAAAAAATAGCTGAATGAGTTCTTGAACATTAGGACACTCCAATAGTACATGAAAAATTGTCTCATCGTGTAGTTTACAAAAGTTACATAACTTACTACATTCCTTTCATATTTTAGATAGATATTTATTGGTTGTTAAAATGTGGTGGTTAATTCTAAATTGCAGCCATTGTAATTTGGCACTTTTAGTGTTGACAAAAGGTAACTGGTATATAGTTTATTGTTTTTAGAAACAATATATGATAAATTAACAAGACAGGTGTTGGTAATCAAACACCATCAGCATTGCTGTTGTTTTACAGTTTTTTTTTGTTTCTGGTGATTACGTATTTGTTTTCAAAAACAAAATTGTGCTACCAAACCATTAGTGAGTTTGATTTGAATAATTATCGGTATCATTGAAATTCTTCACACGCATAAAAACACAGTTTTAATTTAAAACTCTTCAAAAAGATCAGCAAATAACGTGTACAATTTCGATAAAAGTCAACATTTTTCATTACAAATGTCGGAATTGTTGTTTTGCTTTTTGTTGACATGCATGTTGCTTTATATTTCATTAAAACTGCGTTGCTTGATTTTATGAGAGATACATGTTCTGTCGTTTGAAACACGATAACATCATAACCACGCAGACGAATCTCAGATAAATTTAAGAAATAAAACTTTGAAACCTATGAATCACGCGGACAAATTTTGAAGGTAGGTTTTCTCACAAGCAGTAAACCCGCGAGCTATCTTAAGTTATAAAATATACAAAAAATGATAAAAAAGTAATATTCTTCCCTGGTGAATTCATTTCAATAATTAAAAAATTGAATTCGGTGCAGGCTTTTAAAAATAAGCAAAATTTTTTGTCACACCCAATAGTTTAATTGCTACATAAGGCATTTTAGCCTAATTAATTCTTTTGTATCAAATATATTTTTGTTGGGAATTTGAAGCATTAATAAAAAAGTGTCTTTTATAGTTTAAGAACTTAACTTAGCACCTAAGTAAAGATGCGTCTATCAAAAACCATTTTAATTTCAAGAGTTTGAAAAGAACAATTTATTGATCGAGGTACATCAACGGTCAAATATAATGAAAGAAGACAAAAAGGAATTCGCATCTTGATTCCGGATTGATATACATGTACTCATCCTGTAAATTCTACCACGACTAATCTATGACTAAGAAATCAGTATATATATGGTTCATTTTAACTTTTTTGCTTAAATGGTTTCCTCGGCTGTAATGTAACAGGTGTCAATATATAAGGAAATGTTTCAACATTTCAATTTATTTATTGTTTTTCCCTTTTTTACACCACACGTATTCAATTACATTAATTTTATCGCCACATTCCATTACCTAACTTTATCGATAGGCAGTATGAATATGTATATGTACAAGGATTCACGCAAACATTTCCAGTTATGATGTGATCATCTTGTTACATATTCAGATTAATACTATCAACGTGTAATCCTTTTTTTTTTTTGGTTTATTCATTGGCTTTAAAAAACTTGCCCCTACCTTCAAGTGATGAATTTTACATATTTGTAGCAAGGAAACAGACATTTACAGATACACATTTCCGCAACATGTAACACCTGTTGTTTTATAGCTCTCCTGGAACTGAAGACCTCTATCAGTATAAAACAACTGTCTTCCCACGTCAACCGCTAAGTTTCCGTGTCACCTCATGCATATCTCGTTACCTTCTTTATACATAACCAGTATAATCCCCTGTCATTCTCTGTTCACATTCCCAGTTAACCCTGTCCCTCCTGTAAATCCCTGTCTTCTTTATGCTTCCCGCTGCATATCCCCGTACAACAAATTTCTTCTCCTTGTCATCCTCCTTCGTCTGTTTCTGTAGGTTCCTTTCATCTCATGCATGCACCTGTTATTTCATGTATCTAATTAACATCCCTTATACTTGCCCCCCTTTCCTCCTCTAGCCGGTATTTGCTTGTTCATTAAAAAAGGTATAATTTTTATTTAGTTTGAAGTCAACTTATTTTTTTTTCTCAATAATCATTATGTGTTCAGTACGATGATGCAAATAAAAACCCGTAAAAGATGTGGTTAATATTGATACGGTGCCTGTTAAAATTAAGGCATTTACAATTAACAATACATCATTTATTATTTTAATTATTATGTTCACTATATATCTTACAATGTACAGTGAACCTCTTGATTTCTATTTGACACGGGTTTTTTTTCTGAATTTATTTGTGCATCCTGTAATACAAGTTAAAAGTCAGGATAAATGAATGATATTCAATGAAATTAATAAGGGAATGCATAAAAAAATATACAGTTTTCCGGCTTCACTTCCTTGTTTGTTAGTATATATTTGGTTGGGTCATTGACCAGGAATTGTTTGGACTTCTTTTTGTAAAATAAACTTTACTTGATGCTATCCGCCGGTAAAATATG
>WFKH01002636.1:41371709-41384316 GCA_016163765.1 Magallana hongkongensis
TAAAATATATTTGGAAGAGATAGAGGGAAGGTGTTTTGTAGAGGACATTAAGCAGGGATATCAAGGGAAAAATCAAGTCATTATAATCAAATCTCATACTAGACTCTGTCCCAAGATATCCTCGATTCGCATTTTGCTAAGTTACTCGATATTTATAAAATACCTCAGAGTCAAGTGACTTCCGAATGGAGAAAAGATGTCAACATTTCCTATTATAAATCTCCGTAAGAAATTTGTTTTCGTTCCTGTGATTTTTACCGAGTGAAAAATGATAACGCGTCAATAAAGTCATTTTGGAAATGTTCCCTATTATCTATTTCAATTGCACTTCTTTCATAGGTATGTGTATTTTTATTAAAAGTCATCCAAATGTGCTGCATAAATATCTTGGGATAGACTATAAAATTTATTTCGAAGAGACAGAGAAACGGTATTTTGTAGAGGACATAGAGGGATATCAAAAATATCGTTTCATAAAATTACTACACACGACCTTTCATACAAAAAAAAAATACCTGCTCGATTGACATTTCGTTTGATGCATAAGAAGGAAGAAAACAAATCTTGCTACTTGTGCGAAAAAAGATACACGTGTATACCAAGTCTAGTTGTAACATGAGATTTATGGCGTGGGCGAGGAGTGTGTATTCTCCCTGCAATCCTCGATACCTTCATACCCCCATGAATCACCGAGACAGCATTTTATTGATTATTATAAAAAATAATATTGTATTGAAAATTTTTGTATTCAAACATCATTTAGAAATATGTATTTAATATATCTATTTTTTTTAAGTAGAATTTTTAAATGATAAAAACATTTGTTATCGCTTTAGCTTGTATTTATCTAGATTCTGAAAGTCTACAAACCTACACACTACAAGCTTGTTACGGCAATGGTTTCGAAGACTTTCTAAGTCCGACTTGTCCATCCGGTTCCACAATATACGTGTATGACGTTCACACGTACTCCAAGTGAAAGGACCGGAACTGCCCGACAATAGCCGATCAGACGAACCGGAATATCACGCACTGCTGCAACTACGTCAACGAAACAGAGGATTGTGGGAAGAGATATTACGGAACGGCCGCACCGTACGAGCATGAGCATTACTCGCGGTGTTCCGGACGACAGACGTGCAACCCCGGGGTGCAGGCTTCCTGGAACAATACTGATGACGTATGCGACAGCGCTATCTTTATGGAAAGGTCCAACTATATGAAGATGTGGTACAACTGTCTACCCGGTTAGTTGTGGCTTTATTTTTTTTACGCTATACATGTGAAGAAGGCATTTATATTTAAAAAAAAAAATAATGAAACGCATGCAATGCATGCTAGAATGAAAGAGTGATGAAAGTCCGAAGAATGTTGTAGTTGGTTGTTTGGATTGAGTCATCATAGTCAAAATTTCAGCATGACTTCTCTCAAAAAAAGAATAGGCCTTTGTTTAAACGAGTTAATACAAGTATTTAATAACAAGTTAATTTCACCTTTATTGTTAAAACCTGCTAGTGCTTTAACTTTTTATTAACCGGGTTTTCCAACGGAAATATCCGGTTATTGAAATGGTGAAAATGGCGGGCGGCTGGGCGGGCGGGCGGGCGGGCGGCTGCCAAAAGGGTACCCTTATTGTACGGGTAACTCCTCCTACAGTTTTCAAGATAGGAAGTTGTTCTTTTGCAGATCAATTGTACATATATCAGAGGTGTGCATATTGCTAGGAGTTTGATTTCTGATGATTTATGAAAAAAATATCAGCTTTTGAACTGAGTCATTTTTCGACAAAATGTTGCATATAGGGTACCCCTATTGTACTGGTAACTCCTCCTACAGTTCTCAAGATAGGAAGTTATTCTTTTGCAGATATATTGTACATATATCAGAGGTGTGCATATTGCTAGGATATTGATTTCTAATAATTAATGAAAAAAATACCAGCTTTTGAGCTTAGTCATTTTTCGACAAAATATTGCATATAAGGTACCCCTATTGTACGGATAACTCCTCCTACAGTTCTCAAGATAGGAAGTTGTTCTTTTGAAGATCAATAGAACATATATCAGAGGTGTGCATATTGCTAGGATTTTGATTTCTGATAATTTATAAAAAAAATACCAGCTTCTGAACTTAGTAATTTTTCGACAAAATGTTGCATATAGGGTACCCCTATTGTACGGATAACTCCTCCTACAGTTTTCAAGATAAGAAGTTGTTCTTTTGCAGATCAATTGTACATATATCAGAGGTGTGCATATTGCTAGGAGTTTGATTTCTGATAATTTATGAAAAAAATATCAGCTTTTGAACTTAGTCATTTTTTAGGCAAAATATTGCATACAGGGTTCTCCATTTCTCTGGATACGGTAGGCAGTGTTTATCAATTCAGGGTTGACATGGATTATGGATACAGTTTACATAAAAGAAAACCCGGTTTGCTGTCACATTGACAGCTTTTCACTTGTTTGTCAAAATGAAACAATCATCATAAGGGCAGTACTCAGTTTTTGTGTGGAATTGACCCCCCCCCCCCCTTTTTTTTTAGTACGAACGATACTAGCTAGGTTAAATTTGCTGGAAGCAGGCGTATTACAAATGTAATAATTATTTAACAACACGCGGAACAACTCTTAGTACAGTATGTAACATTATGTCTGTACTTTCGCATATCCCTAGCATGTACATAAGAATACAGTTGAAATGAACATGTAGATATGCACATTTTAATTCAAGTAATTGTACTTATCAATAACTTCACCGTGCTTTCGGACTGTTTACTTGATTTAGACGTCAACAGTATAACTGAACTGTCTCCGTGTTTTGAATATATTCAAAAATTGCACTTCATTTCCTATTAATTAGTTAATTGATTCTCTTTCAAATGCTTTTTCTATTTACTAGTATACATCTTCGTTAAAATCTTTTTTGTATTTTTGTTTCTGCATATTTTATCAAATAAAAAAAGAATATAAACTAAAAGAGTTCACCAAGAACCTGTTTAATACTGAATATTCAGTTTTTGCCTTTATAATTCTAGTCATCAAACACAGTGTTCTACTTTTAACGATAAGTTTAAGATTAGATAGATAAATCATGAAAACGTGTGTCATAGAACACTCTTAGGGAGAACTTTACAAGTCATCCCACTAACTTCGTGACGTAAAATGATTCATTTCTCTGTGACATTTCAATCAACAAACTGAAATATATATGCTTTTATTCCATATCTAGATTCCGGCCTGGTTCCAATTAGCAACACCACGCTCACAGCTCAATCTATCTATCTGTCAGCGAGGGATATCCGTTAGAAATGCCTTCCTGTGATTCGACTTCCGGTTCTGCGTGCACAGTCTCATCAAGCGGTGTCTCCACGATTCGTATCACGGGATTTGATTTACAGTTCAGTGAGAGGTCAGGGGAGTGTAAACAAAGACTGTTGATAACAGATGGTACACTTACTTCTGACGTCGCATGTGATGACGTCAACAATTTCGCTCGATCTGTTCTCTATACCAGCCAATCTAGTCGGATCGAGCTACGATTGGATAATGCAGATACGTCAACGGGCGGAAAATTCTGGATTCATCTTGAAGGTAATAAATAATACAATAGCAGCAATTTTCGATAACTCTTACATATTCTGAATTATTTGGTCATGTCTTATGTAGGAAAATGTGTATTAATATTCCCGTCGTTATTTCGCACTGATTATCATAAAAGACTATATTCAGAGATGTAACTTATAACGAACGTGCGTTATATGTAAACGAAGTAGGTCTAGTACTCCGATTCGCATGGTATACTTTTTTACACATCATTTTTCACTTTATATTTTCGATTACAATTTCGATGGACAAACATGCTATAACTAGGAAACCCTTTGTTATCATGATATCATTGCTACCTATTTCAATTAATATTCAACATCATACTATGAAGAATCAGATTCATCTTTAGGATGAGAGCAATATTGTGACCTGAGGATCAGATAATGCATATCACTTAAACATATAATTATTTCATGTGTTTAATCGTAAACGTAGTTTTTCTAATATTTTTATCACTTAACTACCTTGTACACAAGAAAGGGTATCAATAAATTTGCTTCATTTTCATACTTTTGCTCAATAAATGAAACATGCGATGAACCTTAAAATGATGCAAAACTTCCTTTAATATTGTCTGTTTTTTTTGTTCAAACTTAGTATAACATTTATTTCTATCAATAAGATAATCATCATATTACTGATAAATGAAGAATTTTCCCTTAGTAGTGTTTGACCTTTTCTAAAGAAAAAACTGTAATATTAGCTACAGATTCAACGGAGCAGATAACCGTGGAGTGCCAGCACCGTTCGCCAGAAATCTCGTGTAACGAGACTTTCATGATAATCTCGCCTGGCACTGTTACGACAGGAGCCACTACGTCTCGCACGACGCTATTTTCATCTACTACTACAGTTAGCGCTTCATCTTCCAACGATACGAATGCGACAAGTATTTCTGGAACATTGCCAACAACTGGTACATTTGCACTCAAGTAATGTTAAAGCTATAATATACGCAAAAACGGATCTAGCACAAAAAAGCAACTGCTAATTTATCGAATTTGACATATTAACGATTTTGTGTCAACATAGTTTTAGATAAAAAAAATTGTGATGTTAAGCGGAAAAGTTCAATTTTAGTTCATAAATTATTAACCTTTTATTATATTTGCTTAAAGAATACGCTTCTCCTACAGTTGTACATGGTATCTCGACTTATCATTTTACCAATTTTATAGATACATATGCCTCAAGCCCAGCCATTGTGGCGACAAATTATGTTACAACCGGAACTCTAGCAAATCTGAACACAACCATTGCCTACAGTAAAAGTCAACAAACCAGCGATAGCAAAGATAGTGGAGGTTCATACAATGTGTTCTTTAATTTGTTTTTGTCCTTTAAAAACCGGAGGCATTTCATGCAGGACCTTAATCAATTACAACATTAATGTCATAATGTCAAATTTATCTATGACATTCGGATACCAGATATAATAATTTAAAAAAAAAATGTATTTTATAAGGCAGGATGTCACAGACGTTATACGGATGTGGATTAAAGCTACATGTTTGTTTTGTATCTGACAGACTTTACATATCCAATATATAACAAGTGCAGTCCTGTGACGCCACAATTCGCAGCATTTCGTTCTATTTGTACTAAAATATTTGCATTTAACTACATTGACTAAAGGGCTTACATGTTCACACTTGTTTTATAGATTCCGCTCTTGTGTCTATTCCTGTTATTTTACTAGTATTAGTAGCAGCAGCGGGTTTCATATCTTATCTCTATTGGAAACACAAGAAAAAGGTATACATGTATATCGTAAAACGGACTAGCAAACAATCAATTAAGATACAAAACCTAAGAAAAAAATAAAAACAAAATCAAAAAATTGATTCAAAAATTGTTAAATAATTGTCGTATCATAACTAGAATGTTATGCAACATTAAAAGTGTTCTCTTTTTGTGGTTTTGTTTATTTTCAGAAGGCAAACAAAGTTGTCGATGAGACGCTTGACCCGGCATTACAGAGCCATCTACCCGTGATAACAAGTCTGCCGCCCTCTGTATATACGCCCGTGGCATGGAATAGATATGGCACCAATTAGTGATGGGCCGATTATCGCCGACAATCGAGAGTCGGTCGCTAAATGTCTCCCGATGTCGATGATCGATTAAGATTTTCATAATCGATTATTTAAAAAAAAAATTAAAAAAACGTAATTTACGAAAATTCTTCGTACGACTTGACTTTTATCAAACATCAAAACGAAAATAAGTTTAAACAAAATGGCGGCGCCATGTGCAAGCCTCACGGACGAGGCAAATGCCGCAAATCAAGATCCCAGGTGCAGTAAATAAGATTGTATGTGCATAATAATATTTAAATTTTATTAACAATTTATTCAAATTATTATTTGATTTATTTGAATAAATATTTAATAATTTCAAACAACTGAAACAAGTATATTACTGTATATACAACGCAAGACGCAAGTTTATGTTCAGAGAATTGTTTTATTCAAATAAACATAATTTGAAAACTTTCGATTATTTAATCGATTATACACTTTCGATTATTTCCGATAATCGATTATGAAAATTTTCCGATTTCCCATCATTAGCACCAATACCAACACAAACAACAAATCGACCAAATACGAAAAGGAACCGACTTTATTCAGTCTTAAACTGGACTAATTTAGTTAAAAAAAATGTCTAAAAATTGATATTTAGTTGAAAAAAGTATTCAGTATTAAAATTGATTTAACTCAATTCAACTTATCTACTCGGGAAAGACGTTAAAGTAGTCTACAAAATGTTTCATTTAGTTTTTCAGTTGTTTCATATATCAATGAACTAACTGATGTAATACTGTTATATATAGTAGGTTTGTATAATAGAATATTCTGGACTATTCTAAAATGGTCAGTTATTCTTTTTAGAACATTCTTGAGTGTCCAGGTAATTCATGTAACTTCTTGTACATATCATTTCTAGAATTTGCTAGATTTTTATTTTAGTATAAATAACCTGTAAACAGTGCTCATAAATGAGACTCTCATTGGACTTTTGTTCGAAGACATTAAACTGAGAACAGTTATCTACTTACTATGACATTGTGATTTGATCCATTCGGCAGATTGTAACGGACACTCTTTAGTTAGGATTCTTAGTGTAAGTTGTATTTTTGTATTTCTATATATATTATTGTAAATAAATTATTAAGTTTAAAGTTTAATCTTTGTGATTGATCTTGCTGGAATTTAGGGTTACATGTATTCTGACCCATTACAATACTCACTAATGTACATGTATACATTTTTAATATCAAAAATATCTATTTTGTTTTGAGAAGAAATAGTTAAATGTACAAGATTTATGAAAGAAAAACAAAATATTGTATTATTGCATTTATTTACATAGATAAAATATGACTGTCACAAGTCAGAGAATTTGTATTAAGCGAAAAACATTCCACTCTTCTGACCTATTTTTGATATTAACCTCATACCAGAAGTTTGGCTCCCCAAGATACACAAACCCACATACAAATTTTTAATACTTTTTTTTTTAAATGACAAACATTCTCAAAACAGAAACCTGATCGATGGAAAAACAGCAGAGAGCGTCAATTCACTTTTTCTGCAAAAACACGCTAGACATGGCAGACAAAAGCAACTTTGACATTGAAAAAAACCATAATCCCTTTGTACACTGGATTCAACTCTTGATTTAGTGATGCTGATTTCCTGAAAGAAATTAAAAATTGTTCCAGAACAACATTTAATTTTGAAGGAAGCATCCAATGTAAGCCGACCTTTCAAAAATATAAATCAGTTATATTTTTTCATTGCAATGAAAGTTATCTCTCCTACCCAACAAGAATGTCTTCAGTGATTATACAATGTATGGTTGCAATTTTTTGTGTAGAGTAAAATCATTGACAACCTAAAATAGTGAAAAGGATTTTTGTCAAGGCGTATCAATGATTGTCCAATAAATATTTTTTTTTGCAGCCTTTTACTTTATTGATGCCTTTTAGTTACACGACCCTTCTCTAGTCTATTAAGCTATTGTACATACATGAACCTAATGAAACGTTGGGGTAAAAACTAAATGATATCGCTAACATTAGTTACCGAACATGAGATACTTTTATACTAAGCAAAAATAATCCATATTTTATGAAAACGTGTTCATTTTTCTGCAAAAACATTGTCCTTGTACTCACCATCTTGAAAACATTATACAATACCAAATTCGGTACATAAAAAGATAAAATGGATGAAATCCTTCGTTAAAACAATATAAAACAATCACTAAAATACAATATGACAAAAAAAAAACTGTACATATGATAGATTTTACAATTCAAACTAAATCGATAAAGCATATGTACAAAAAATGAAAAAAAAATATACAATGCATATTTTAATTTAATACTTTATTTAATCATAAAGGAACACACTCTTCGATTGCTTTGTTATTGAATACCCTGGTATTTGATTGATTAGATAAATCTTATCAAAAGCCGTAACAGTATCCATTAAACTTCTTTAGACTTTGTTCCAGATAAAAACATTTATTTACAGAATTTACCAAATCGTGAGCTTGTGGTCTAGTGAATGGTATTGTTTTGTTGTTTTTTTTTTGGTGTGCAGCTGTCAATTTGTACGTGGCGCTGTGGATAAAATCATTCCAAATCGGACAATTCATTATATAACACGTTTAACACCAAAGCTATCAAATTATGTAGTAGATGTCACAAGAAGATAACTAGTGCTTTTTTATAACTTGCTGTGATTATTTCTTATAACGATCAAAAACCATCGCATAAAAATGGCACCGTCTCCATAATTATCAAATAAACACAGCATAATGTAAAAAGCATCGTCATCATACGAGAGAACCACAGCATACTGCAAAGAAAGCACTGTGACAATAACCACAGCATACTGTGAAATGCACCATTACAAAAGAAATAACCACAGCATATTTTTAAAAAAACCATAATCTTAATATCATATCACAAACACAAAAAGAGCTTCGACGGCGTTCCATAAAAAACAAATTAAAATTCACAAATGCACACATCTGTTACATGTAGTAGAATAAAGGAGAGATGTTTATTTTATTTTCCTCGCTCGACTCTTTTATCAAAGAGTGGATTGAAATAAAAAGGAAATATTTTATATCAAATGAACGAGATTGTTCAGGAAATTTTGAGTTCATTAAATGTGTCACATTATTCGTTGTTGAGGTGTTTGACCTATAAATTTCTCTCGCGACAGTTCCCCAGCCTTTGACGTTTTTCAATCAGATATGTATATAGAATCGTCAAGGATATAATGGAAGCAACTGCTGCAAGAACTATGATTCCTACTACCATTGGCGTCTTGTCTGTTGATGCAGTTTTGTGAATAGTTGGACAAGATGGATTGTCATCTTTATTTTTCATCTCAACGTTTCCTGAAAATAAAACATCGTAAACTATTGTTAATCAGATTATTCTGATATTTTTTTTTTGTATTGTACCCTGGTAAAAGATTAATTAGTAGAATGGATTTTTCTGTAGATAAGAAATCGAACTTAAACAACTAATTAATTGAGATAGCCCTTTAAAAAATAGTCTTTTCATTTTGCAAACTAAATAAACGAAAAAGATCAAAAGTAACCTAGGTCTAACTATTTGAAATTTGAAAAAAACAAATAAAGCAAACTCTGTTTTTCGACTCTGTTGGCCGTTAATTTTTAAGATGACTACAAAAAGAAAAAAAAGATGTGAATTATTGAATCGAATCGTGATTTTGTTACTAAATATTTTAAAAGACAAAAGAAATATTGGGACATTAATGTGTATTTTACTGATTTAAAAAGTTTACTTTGCACACTACAGTGTATAGCTGAATTGTGAATTATAATATTTAATGTATTTGGAAGTACAAATTTTAAAAAAAGTACATTGCAATCAGAACATTTTATGTTGTTTGTTAATTTATGTGAATTACAGTGTATTTTTAGAACACTTGATATTAACCTAGTACAATGAAATGCCCTCAAAAGTTAAGTTCAGTATATATTGTTTTAAACTCGGTTCTTCATATTGTCCTCTCTTCGTGAATTTAATCGATCAAGAAATGATCCATGGAGTCGAATTAACGTTATCACACAATTCTCTTCGCTACTAAACAATGTGTTTGATTTACTTGTAAATATATATGAAAGCTCGGCAAATGTGAATGTGCCTGTATTTGAATGGTATAAATCTACAAATATTTGTAGATTAGAATACTGTATACAGGGAAATATTTGCCCCCGTTTTATTTTCGCCCCTTGCGCCCTCGTTGTCAGTGGGCGAATTTAAGACTGGGCAAATTCCAATGTCTCAATTATATCTCTTTAAACACAACTTTGTCTGGGCGAATTAAAGACGTGGAGAAACCGTTTGCAACCAAAGAAAGGCGAAAATAATACAGGGCGAAAATAACCCTGTATACAGTATTACAAAATAAGTATTAACACAATTAAATGGCCTTTGATAATGGTCACTAAAATGTTTTGTTGTTGAATATCCTACGCTATTTAAGCCATAATGGAAATGCATTTAAGTTTTTACGTCATGTTATCAAAAGAGCGCATACACGTTAACTACACGCTACTGTTAGGTATATTAAAGCTAAACACCGCTCGTAAATAGGCACCGTCACACAGGTACCTGGTATATAAACCCTTCGATTTCGTTACACCCGATTGCACACCTGAAACTCGTGGCCGACGTGTAGTATTCCTTTCGTGGTCTTTGGATTTTAAGCATTTATTTCTAATTCTATGTGCATATTCTGTTTGTAAATAATGCATTGACCAATTTATTTGATGTTAGAATTCTCCTGGCTTGAAAAAAGTGCCTAAAATTTGATAATTTCATCGCGACTGAGTAACACGGCGAGGCGAGATGTACGTCCACACAGGTGAGACCTCTACAGCGAAGTACTTTGAACTGTTTGAACTGTTTAGAGGTCTGTGCCTTATATATGGGGTTGTAGGGACAGCAGTGATGAAAGAGAAATATGGCGGACAGTGCCTATTTACGAGCGGTGTTCAGCTTTAACTAAAGAAAATGCAAATACTACTGCTGTTGATTATAATGGTAAAATATTCAGTCTTAACGAATTAAATCATACTACTTTACAATTGTTATTAAACATCAGTAACGGAGACAGATAAAAATTACCTTCCGCTGTGTTTTTTACATACGTTGATGTGGTATGGCTACTGATTTGTTCTAAAAGATATTTAAAAATTCTAGTTGATATGTATTTTACTTTTTTTCAAATTCAGCCATATTAGCGACATCAAATATGCTAATACTAGTATATGAAAAAATACTCTATATTCTAACACTAGTATATAAAACAATGTTATACATACGAGTTGTATTTTTTTTTTTAAAGTTCATATGTATTTGCTCAAAATTAAAGTAATGTTTAACACAGGGGTTTGTATGTAGTCAAAGAGTTTCTGGAAGATGATGTTTTTGCATCACCTTTATACACTTTGACGTGGTGTTGTAAAATAATATGTAGAAATAACGCAACATTTATACTACACCGAAAGAATTACATTAGGATTTCTTATAACATATTTTGTTCATGCCATAAAAATCAACAAATTCCATGCATAAAGTATACATCATGCATGATTAATCTGTAAGAATACCTGGTTTGTATGTTTGTTTACAGCCTTCAGCATAATGACAGTCCTCCTTTACACACTTGCATTCAAACTGACAGTCGAATCCGTAAAAAGGAGAAGCACAGCGATTTTCACAGTGTATCCCATTGTAGCCTTTGCGACAGGCTGCAAAGACATTAAACAACTACAATTCCTTTTTCGAACAATAAAAAAATTAAAATAACTACACGGTTTATATGTTTTGTCTATTATTATCCATGTACTTACGGATACATTTGTTTTCATCGTTCAACTGGTATCCAGAGCAACATGTCTTTGTTCCATTTATGCTACAAAATTTAATCATAGTTGTATTACACGTATGTTTGAATACATTTGATAAGGTTAATTCTCGTCAAATATGAAAGTTGGACATATGAGAAATATGTGCGAAACGAAAATTTGTTCAGGTAAGATATTTTCTTAACTGTTTTGACTTATATCATAATGAATTCAAATCGTAGGGTTTAATGTATTTTCTTAAAAACTAATCTATATATCTTGCTGTTTTTAACTAGAAAAGGATATAATCAGATATTGTTTCAAAAGTATTTTTATTGAAAAACCGATCAAATAGTTTTTTAAAATAGAGAAAATTTTACAGTTTTGTTGTTGATTTAAAACATCGCATTATCAAAGCATTTTTGCATTTTCCTAAGAACTACATGTGTTTTACAAATCAAAATTTCATTTAATACTTACGTATTACAAATTTGAGTGTTGATAACATTGTTTGTCTGATAATAAACCATGCACACAACACTGAAAATGTTAATTACTCCCATTCTTGGTTACTCTTTATCGTTGTATGTCTAAATGAAAGGAATCATCCAGATTTGCAAATGTTTTCGAATGTTCACATCACTAGTATCATTTTCATTCACATTTATGGTTAATGCTTCCCTGTTCCTTAGTATATTATTTTATACAAATACATATAGTTATGCAAGCGATTGTAGTTTTCACAATCCAGTGTTTCGCAGGTGCTTTAATGATTCCAAATCTACTTACATCAATAGAAATCAAATTTGACGTAATTAATCAAGTTTTTGTGTTGTTATATCATTCTGATTAGATATGAGTTATATAATTTCTGTGATACAATATTTAATGATTATTATCTTATAGCTTTGACCTATTTAATTATCAAATTAAAAGTTATGCGGTGTTTCCTTTTCATGTCTTTCCCATGTGAAAAGTTGCATTACTAATGCAAATAAATGATGGTGATGGTATACAATGGATTAATATTGAAAAGGTTTGTTTTCATAAATTTCTGTTTACGAGTTATTCTTTTGTATAATGTTATAACAATG
>WFKH01002636.1:41397992-41409536 GCA_016163765.1 Magallana hongkongensis
GAGAAACATAATTAGGAAATGTTGACGGCAAACATGTACATGTAATTTTAAGACAGACCAGTTTTTCTTTGGTGTGTTAATATTTTATTAATAATGAGATTTTTTTAGATGATAATAAAATTTTTAATTACATTTGTGCCACAATGCAATTCATCACCTAATGTACTAAATGTATGAGAAAAAATAGTCCACTTTATGCAGAAGATGGAATAGAAATCAGTGTTTATATTTTGCTGATTGTTTGTATCATGATCATTGAAAATTCAGGTATTTTAAATGCTAAAAACAAATACCACATCCTAATTCTAAGCATCCTAATCACAATGCTTAAATTTCTGTCATTTAATGATTTTTTACAAGAATGACTTCTGGTGAAAAGAAATGACATCTGTTTACAGATCTCGTGTCAAGAGGGATGATCATTTAGATATAGCTTACAAAAAATAAACCCTGATTTGTTTAGGTTGCACTATTTTTCTCAAGACTCATAAACTGTTTGCTGCAAAACGTTTTAAAACCTTTTATTGAACAAGCTGAATTGGCGTCGAATGTTTAAGACCTTTATCTAGTAATCTTATTATTTGCATGTAAGGAAAATAAATAAATTCATTCAGAATAGATTTTATATGAACATGAATTCTATAATAACAGGTGATAGTTAAGCAGACAGAAACATAACAAGGATATGAGTCATACGTTGATCTTTACTGCATGGTGAAACTTTTTTTTTTCATTTATGAAAATTATTTATAATGACAAATTGTGACACGTGTCTAAAACTTGAATTTTCTTTTCTTTTTTTTTTTTTTTACAAATTTTATTTGCAAAAAGTAAATTCTAGTTTTAATATACCAAAAAATTCACGGTTTTTCTGTGTTTGAAAATGATAAAACTAACGTAAATTTCAGAAAAACTAACGCTACTCCAGAAACCTCCTTATCCAATTTCTGACTAAGTGTAATGTCTTAATTCTAAAGTTTCTTAAAAATAAAAAGCCAAGGTTTTTCCACCGATATAATTCTGGATGCAAATCTTGGCATTGTCTGCCAACAGGTGTCAATTGCTGTGATAAATCGCATGAAGGGAGTTGTTATTATTTAAATATATCTACGCAGTTTAAATAAACCTGTTTATAATATTGTTTGGTTGTAGTGTATTTTTATGATTTACGAGGTGTGCATTTACATAAGTGGAATGATTACCATTCAGTTTATTTTGCACAACATAAGATAAGCCTTACTTAACGTCTTCACATATCTTAACCAAGTAAATAAAATCAAATTTATACATCTCCACCAAAGCCAACGTACCATAGGGAATGTATTGGAAACACTCTGTTTGTCTATTTGTCTATCTTTGTCCGACTTGTTCTAGAAGTTCTAGAAGAAACTAACACTTTTTTCTTCTTAAAATATGCATTCTCTTTTGCTTTTGCCTCTATCTATCTATCTATCTATCTATCTATCTATTTATCTAGTATCTATCTATCTATATGTCATTTATTTAATAAAAATTGACCAAGCGGTACTTTTCTATGGTGGCATATTTCTGCCATCCACATAGTTTTTGGTCAACATGGCATATCACGGAGAGTCAAGATAACTATCTCGTCAAGTCAAGATAACTTTCTAGTTTCTCGATCAAGACAAACTTTTTGTTGGGATAGCTATCTTGATAATTTATCTTGTATCTTGACTAACATTCGTGGCATTTGCAAATACTGCCATTCACAAAACTTTCTAGTTTCTCGATCAAGACAAACTTTTTGTTGGGATACCTATCTTGATAATTTATCTTGTATCTTGACTAAAATTCGTGGCATTTGCAAATACTGCCATTCACAAAACAATATAAGTTATAAATAGATATTTAATTTTAGAATTTTGGAACTCATTATCCAGGACTCCTTTAATTTGATCTGCATAGAAGATCATTAATGAAAATTATGATTAATGCCGTCCCCATAATATATAAATATGCTTATTTTTATTTTTCCTTAAAACACACTGTATTTTTGTGTCATTTCATTATATTTATAAAGTTGCTCTGTCTTAAATACTTTAAACTTGAGCTCTGTAAGTCAGCATACTAGTATTTATATATTCAGGTTAATTACAGATTCATATATAAATTTGCAACTGAAGATCAAATATTAAAAGATAATTAATCAGACACTAATTGACGGGCCATTCGGTAAATTTCATTTTGATTACGCACAAGTGCCTTTCTTTAAATGTAAGGAGATTGAGTAATAAGTTCCGAAATACGATTATTCAATTGTTATACATGTATTATCTCGTTTTGTGGATGGCAGCATTTGCAAATACAACAAATTTCAAGATACAAGATAAATTATTTCATCTTGTCGAGATAGTTATCGCAACAAAATGTAATAGCTTATGTTGATTAGACAAAATAGAAGTCGGAGTTTGTTGAGAAACAAGAAAGTTATCTTGACTTGACGAGATAGTTATCTCGACTTGCCGTGATATGCTATGTTGACTAAAATTTTGTGGATGGCAGAAATATGCCACCATACTTTTTCTTTTTTTATTTCTTATGTAACTTTGGGTAAACCCTGGATTTTTAACCATGACTCTATCAACGTGTTTCATTGGCTAATGTACACTCTCAGTTTAAACTAACGTATAACCAGGCATTCAAAATAAAATGTTTTCCTGATTTATATTTTACTTGCTTTTTGTTCATTTCAAATATTGATCTGGTATTTAGTAGGTAGATATAAACTAAACACTAACTCGTTTCGAGCAACAGGTATGTCGTCTCTGTGTTTCCTAGTAAGATGAAATAGGTTCTTAACTGAGTTACTTGTAAACAATTAAACTATTTACATGCATTTTTAATTTCTTTGAATTGTAGTGTTTTAAAAGATTTGGTTAAAAGATTTTTAATATCTGCGTAAGAAATACATTAAAGACATTTATATCCATCTGAGGTTTGGGCTTCTTTTTGTCAATAGATTATAAAGTTAAGAAGCTAGTCTATAAAATATATTTTATAATAATATATTTATAAATATATATCTCTTTTGTGGCCAATTATGTTTTTTCCGTATTCACCTGAGTTCCCTTTTTTGTTGTTTTTGTTGTCTTCAATATTTTACCAATCACAATTTGCGTGATTTTATCAAGCTATCAATGCTAGGGGTACCGTCACATAGGCATGGATGGCAACAACAATTACAAGGTGGTTCAAACTTTGGTGGTAGCTTCCGTGGTTACTAAGAAGGCAACTTTATGGGAATCAGAGGTGGTATTGGTCGGTGTGGAGGAGTCTGGGTTGTTACACCTGGGAAACCTATGGGGTTCCAACGTCGGTGACCTAAGAACTCTAGTAAAATTTACTGAATATTAAACACGGCTTTATAAAGGAGAAGTTTTGAAATATGATCTAGGCAACTTAATTTTTTCAAACACACAATAAAAAGAATATCTAATAAATAATTTGTATAGAAAAATAATATTTCAATAAAACATATTATTGTATTTCAATAAAAGAGAGTATTTGACAACGAACCAAATTTTTGTCAGCCATAAAGAAATATGAATAAATAAATAAAATAAATAAATAAATTTAAGTAAATCAAATTTTAAACAATTTAATGTTCTTTTCACTTGTTTCCGATTTTCAAAGATACAATTTTATCTCATATTTTATGAAGTATTTATCAATAGTACATACTTATACTAAGTCCATTAGTGAAATCAATCGCCATCAAAGATAATGCAATCAAAAAAATTATACCGATTGTCCTTTTGGTATTCATTTTCCCTTAGACCTTCCTTGACGTGTGTTCAGTATATACTGTTAACATTTGACTCTTTTCTTTGAGTTTATATATATCTTGAAAATCTGTGGATTTGTCAGCAGTTCGGGATCAAAGGGACAATCTTCTAATTTTTCATTAACTTATGCATTATTCGTGAAAAATTAAAAGGTTTCCCTTGAATTAAATTTGATGACTTACATATTTACAATAGAGAAAGCTGGTATGCTAATGTAAATTGTCTTTTGATGTTAATAACAGTGCATTTGTACTTCAATAAATGCCGCATGGTCAATAAAACGTATCTGTTTAGGTGATTAATTCGTTCCGCGTTTCAACTGTTTATTGCTGTTATGATAACAAAAGTTTCTGAAATTTATACAATAACTTTGATTTTTCATACATTTTTGAGTTTGATTTCTTGTTTGTTACACAAATTTTGAAAAAAAAAAAGAAAAAAGAGTCCGATATCTTGAAACAGTAAAAAAATGTCTCAATGCTGATATATCAACAGCATATATCAAAAAAAGCAAGTGAACATTTTATCAATGATTAAAATAAAAAGAGCTGGAGGGTTTATATTAAACATCATATTCATAACAATATTCAAGAATGCATGTGGATTTTTTTAAATTTAAAAAAAAGTGTGATCACACAACATATAACAGTGGCCCAATTTTGTAAATAACTCTACCTGATTTTGAAATTATTGACAAATTCAGTTAATTGTCAAAAGCTCGAATTGTTGGTTTTTTTTAAATGATTGACGTATTAGTGATAATTGTATATACCTACAGTTAATCCGTTCTAGTTTGCTGCCCTGTTCTTTTAAAAAACAAATAAATTTCACAAATCTTTGATCGATATTTAATAGAAAAATCAATTGTTAAGAGTTAAAAGTGGCCCAGTGTTCGATGAATAAATAAACAGTCAACAATCTTTATTTGGTAATGAAGATTAGATCTTTGAGCTTATAAATCTGCTGCGGGATTTTGTCTCAACAAGACTAGCGTGATAATAGGAGAATTGTATCGAATTTCTTATTCCAATGTAGCCAACTTAACATCCAGGAACCTGATCTTTCAAAGTGTGAGATAGTATTTTATGATTAAGTATTAAATTGGTGATTTATCTTGTCGACAGTGGACTCGTCGTTACCTGAAAAAAAAATTAACAAAGTTTTAATATTTCATTAGAAGTAGCATGCTGTAGCCACAAATCCAGAGTAATCTAACACTCAACCCACGTTTATTCTTCTTGGCGTTTATATATAAAATGGACATCTAGAATTTTAAAGAAATATATTAAAGTGCAAGCCTTGTTAATTTCTGCATGTCATGTCAATTTAAATTCATTTTGACGAAGTATTCCACAGATATATGCGCAGTTAATGCACTTATCACGATTACTTAATTATAGTGCATAATATTTATGATGTATGCATTAAGTAGATGTATATTTTGCAACTTTTTTTTATATCTAAATAACCCTGTATTGTGTAACGTGTTTTAAAATTGCCTATTAAATTCCAGAAAGATAAAATTAGAATATTTAATGCACTGTGCAAATCTAGAAGTCATTGGTAACTCTTGATATTTACAGCGTCAAAAGAACTACAATTAAACATATTAAACATATTTTTTACACAAAACATTCCCAATTTTATAAACAGTTAACCATTAAGAACCGTTGATATCACTGACACATCCAGCACTTGCTGCCGATCTTTCCTGGCATTTGGAAATAATTAGTTTCCGTATTCCAAAGACAAAAAACTTTTTCCTCTGGATCGGTGTCCGATTTGTTTTAAGCGAATCAAATAATCCTGTAAATAAAAAGAAATGACATGTTTATCAAAACACTACTAAAAATATAAGAAAAACGAATAAACACAACGTGTATAAAACACTTTACAGTGTAACATTGACTTGGAACTTCATAATACTTTAGTACAATGCACTTAAAAACAATTCTATTTGTATGTGAATCAAATTTTCCGGACATGAAGGTGTTTGTTTTATGCAATACATTTTTTAATGTATTGCAATGTAATACAATGATACTACAGTGATGAAATACATATATGTAATGAGGGTACACACATGCGCAGTTATTGAACAGTTTTTCATCGACCTTACTGTTCCTAAAATGAAAGTTAAAAACAAGTATTCCTTTTAAAGGAATGATCGGCAATAATGATATATTGATAGCTAGAAGCAATCAACATGATCAGTTTGATGTAAAATAATAAAATAAGTACTGTATTTTTACAAAATATAGAATATTTTGAATCTGTACACCATAATTTCATTATTATAAACCGTCAACAAATTTAATTTTTAAATAAATTTGGGAAAAGCCGTTCGTAAACTCCTTGTCTAATTTTATATTTTTAACGTAATTATTAAATGTTAATGTATCTTCTTCTTCTTCTTCTTCTTCAGAATACTGAGTAGGGCTCTTCAAAGAGCATTAACACGTATACAAAGAAAGAGTTGTATTAAAATAATTTAATTTGACTGAAAAACATTGAATGCCATCATAACTTGCTATTGGGTCGCATTATAACGTAACCTTGTTTATAAATCAAGCCGTCTTCCTAGCTACTATTATGCAACATCAATAGATCGAGGTCAGTTCATGGAGCATCTTCTTATGATTGAGGACAGTTCATCGAGGTCAACTGCATTACTGAATGAATCTTTCGATCGAAATTCTTACGCGTGAGACAAAATGTGCATTCTTGAATTAACAGGTCGAACTGTATTTTATGTATGTTTGCATCTCTTAAGGTAACTGAATTGAAATAAAACCGAGTAAAATGTTATATAAATACTAAACCAAACTTCAAGTTTTTATAAGAACTACTTATGCAAGCGGAATGTGTGCGCACGTGGAAGCATTTGCCGGATGCCTCATATGGACACAACAGTGATCGGCCGAAGCCGATCACAAAAATAGTAACAAATTTTGAATGACATTTCAAATATACAAAATCACGTTTTCTCTCTCTCTCTCTCTCTCTCTCTCTCTCTCTCTCTCTCTCTCTATCTCTCTCTCTCTCTCTCAATTTGTGCAAATCAACGTCTTATGAAATGACATATATAATGGAGACATTTGTTTATTTGTAAACTTTTTGATTATAGTTCACGTTTGTAAAGCATCATTCTACAGCAAAGCGTAGTAATGCAGATACAAAATAAATTCGTTTGAAGGAAAGCATTAGCTTGCTCGACAAGATAAAGAGTATCTAATTAGTATAAGCTAACAACCGTTTGTCCTTGTCATATCAACGTTTTGTACTGAATGAACTTGTTTCCTATGACTTAAAAACAAATGATATATTAGTTCACGTTTATTAAATATCTTCTATTTTTATTTCAAATAAAATAACAATAACATCAATAATTCGAAAAACAAATGATGCATTATATCATGTTTTTTACATACTCGTATTACCAGTCTTATACACAAATCATATAACATGCACGTGTATCTGAAACATTAAGACAAATATATTTTTTTATCAGTATTCCTTGATTTAGTTGTTGGTCGGTCGTTACATTACTTTCTTAATTAAAACCGGTGTTGTCTATGGTTGCTAGCGTTGTTGCTTTGTTTTGTTTACTTTTTAGTATTTGATTATAGGGTATGCTCCGTAAAATCACGAGAATTTGGCTCCCTGTAATTTTTCTAGTTTATTTTCGTCGTGAGAAGACATCTCTGAAGATTTTTTCATCTTGATTACACGAACAAGGAAGACGATTACAATAGCAGTTGATTGGACCTGGAATAACAGGTATATGAGGTTGACCTAGAAAAATAAAGAAAAACAAATATAAATATTGACCATGTTGTTCTTAAATAACTGGAAATTAGCCGTAATTTCATAAATTATTCATTCATAAATTCAAATCTCATTTCTATAGACAGTGTGTTTGTTAAAAACCAAAGCGTAAAGAATTTTTTCTTTATTGAAAAATATTTATCACCTGTCTTGGTACCCAAAACATTTACAATTTACTATCGCAATAGACACTGTAACGATATTTGACCAGAACTGTCAAGTGGTAATTTGAGATTAAGATGAAAATTTTCAAAATGGCATCGATAGGCGGATGACGGACGTATGAAAAATGACTTGGGCTATGAACAATTTCATTTAACTAACTTAGCAATTTGAATTTTAATTGAAATAAGAAAATTATATTTTAAGAATTGAAATAATCAATTTTGAAAATAATAAATAATATGTTCTTGAATATAAAAATAGGGAATTCGTGAAGTAGAATTAATTTTTGCAAGAATTTAGCTTTTACGCCTTTACTGATGAAGAATCCATATCCATAAAACGGTAGTCATATTTTACATAGTATGTTAATAACTGATTCATTAGTTTTAGCTGATGAAATATGTATAACGAAATATAAAATTATAAATATAAAAATATAAATTATTAATTTCTTTATATCTCATCAATAAACAAGATATATATACATATACATACCCTGTACCTCTTCTATCGCTACAATAGCGAATGATATTAAAAGGAGAACTAAAATCATCGTCTTTTTGGAACACAACATTCTTCTTTCGCTTAATAATTGTTTGGACGAAACGTGGCTCAGCTATCGTTTGTTTTCTTTTTTAATAAAAAGGAGGTAGCTTACGCAATTTCTGGATATTAGAATAGATTAGATTTCTGTACCTGTAAACAATAAAATGACATAATAGCATACAAACAAGACATTGCATAAGAAAATATCAGCCATGATGTCAACAATTGTATGTTTAAAGACATAAACATCCCGTTTCATTTTGTTTCTGTTACTTTTCTCTTTATACTGTGGTTTTATTAAAATTCGTTGAATACCAATTTTCGTGGATTTCGTTGTTAAGTTGATCGACGAAATTAAATGTTCATTGAAGTGCAATTTCTATTAACATTTTGCATTAAAAGGGTCATTGGCCACGAATTTACCTATCCTTAAAACTGTGATTTTCATTTTATTCACGAAAATTGATACCCTTGAATATTAATAAAACCACAGTAAATAGTGAGTATTTTCAAAGTGGTTCATTTTGCAAGACTACACAAAATTATTGTACATGGTGCATTCTACAACGTCACCAACAAAAATTACTTAACAGTGAGAAATGTTTTCGTGACGAAGTTCTCCCATTATAAATCTCCGTAAGAGATCTGTTTTTGTTCCTATGAATTTATTTTTGTAAGTGAAAAACGGTGATGTGTCAATGAGGAAGTCTTGGACATTTTCCCTTTCATTGATTTCAAATGTACTTTTTCACTGGTATGTGTATTTTTATTAAGTGTGACGGAACAATAACTTGAAACAGACCATAATCAAAATCATTATAATGAAAGAAAAATGTAAAAACGATTAAATAGTACAATTATGTTTTTACAAATTTTGTTTGCAAATTTAAAAATAAATTCCGGTTTCCATATTGCACAAAATTTACCATTTTCTTGTGGACGCAATCGACAACAATCATCCCAAGAAAATAGCCCTGGACAATGATGAAAATGATTTACATTTCATATAAATAAACGCCATATCCATCAACTCAAAATAGCATCAATATTTATTTTATTATTAATTTTCAACAAAATGGGAAGCCAGAATTTTTTCTCTGATACAATTTTGAATGTAAATATTGTCATTGTCTGTCAACATGCATCAATTGTTGTGATAAATCATATTAAGGGAGTAGTGATTATTTACGTTTAAATATACGCATTTGAAATAACCCTGTTTGAAATATTGTTTGGTTGCAGTGTAAGTTTATGATTTACGAGGTGTGCATTAATAAAAGTGCAATAATAATTACCATTCAACTTATTTTGCATTTAAACTGATGGTAAAACATTTTTGATCGATTCTAAATTTAAATTTAGAAAGTCACAAAATGGGATTTGAATATAATTATGTATTATATTGCACAACATAAGATAAGCCGGACTTATTCATATATCCTTACCAATTAAATAAAATCAAATTTATGCCTCTCCACCAAAGCCAACAAAGTGTAGGGAATGTATTGGAAACTCTCTGTCTGTTTGTCTGTCTATCTTTGTCCTACCTTTTCTGGATATTTTCGTACTGCGTTTCATTAGTTTTTGCTGTTGAAATAACAAATGTTTCTAGAAATCTGAAAATTGTTCCCACAATTTATTTGATTTTTATACCATTTTTTTGTTTAATTTATTTCTTGTTTGTTTCGCAAATTTTGAAAAAAAAAAAGAGTCTGATATCTTGAAATTAACAGATTAAAAAATATATTTTGAGTTACCATAATAGTGGCTCAGATTGCATCTTTGAGCTACTACATGTAAACGTGATGCGGATTTTCGTAGCTACAAAACGATTGTGCTTAGTATAGAACTTTACCGAATTTCAAATCCCCTTCCGATCTACCAACATATGTCATGAACATCATCTTTCGAAGCGTTACATAGGATTTCAGAATTGAGGATATAATTGTTAAATTGGCGATTACCAGGATTTGAGGTTCCCTGATAAAAGTATATACCCAGTTTTAATTATTGATTAGAAACTGCATGCTATAACCATAAATACAGAGTAATTTCATGCTTAACCCACTTTATTAATTGCTTCTCTTTCTTCTTGTCTTTTATATTAAAAGGAAATCTCGAATTTCTAAAGTATATTTGAAAATGCAAGCCATGTTAATTTCTGCATGTCATGTCATTTTTAATTATCTTTGACGGATATTTGACAGAGATATGCGCAGCCGATGCACTCATCACGTTTGTTTACATCTGTTTAAATATAGTGCATAATATTTATGATGTATGCATTTTAAATAGACGTATAATTTGCAATTTCGTTTATCCTGCATTATATAACGTGTTTGCCTATTTAATTTCAGAAAATTCCAAGGTAATATAATAATATTTTATGCATTGCGCAATTTCTAGAGGTAACTGAGAGCTCTTGATATTTACAACGTTCATACAACTACAGTTTAAGATGTTGACCAAATTTCTTATATAGAACATTCGAAATTTTACAAACAGTTAACCAAGAAGAACTCTTAATATCATTAACACATCCAATACTTGTTGTCAATCTTTCCCGGTACTTGGTAATAATGTATACAGTGTTATTTTAGCCCCGTGGTTTTTTTTTTTTTTTTTTTTTTTTTTTTTTTTTTTTTTGCCCTTCTACACTTGAAAACTGTTAAGTCTCGTCTTGAATTCACCCAGACACATTTAGAAATGCATACTCTTTGTAATTAACAGAGTTGTGAAAAATTGTTTACCGGTAAATGAGCTCAGTCTTAAATTCGCTCGCTGTCAACGAGGGCGAAAAGGGCAAAAATAAAACGGGGCGAAAATTTACCTGTAAACAGTAGTACGTTTCTGTATTCCAAAGACAAAAAAAACTTGTTCCTTAGGATCGTCGTCAAATTCGCTTAAAAAATCCTGTAAATAAAAAAAAAATTACCTGTTTATCAAAATGTTACTACAAAAAATATATTAAACACTAAAAAATAACGCATCTATTGTAAAACACTTTACAGTGTAATAATAATGCAAAAAGTAAAATGCACCATTAAACAATTCAAACTGAATGTGAATCAAAATTTCCAGACATAAAAATGTTTTATCAAATAAATTTTGATTTAATACTACAGTTATCATATGAACGAGGAGGGTACAAGTATTATGTCATTCATTTGGTGTTACTGGGGTAAAATTGTCATAATGT
>WFKH01002636.1:41418101-41464868 GCA_016163765.1 Magallana hongkongensis
ATTAATTGATATCTTAAGAAAAACAAACAAACTTGATTAAGAATCCAACGCTATGTATTTGCACTGGACCAGTTATCGGCTAAAAATTACGAAATTTTAGGGGAATAGCCAGGGACTAAACAAGACATACATGATTTCTGCGTCAAGATTAACAAACCTGTAGATTGTAGACTTCAACATTTATTGTCTGCGAAATGAACAATGATACGGATTATTTACTCGTCCTTTGGATCAGGTTTCTTTATATTTACTTCTAGAAATTAAGCATTTCTATGGAGTATATCTTTTATAACATATAGCATGCAACTCACGACCACATTTATTTATGCTTATTGTTCATTATTTACCACATATTTCGAATAAAACATACTAATATGAATATTCTTTTCATATGGTTTAAAAAAATAATTGTGCGTATTTGCAATATTTTATCCATTTTCTACCGCATTTCGGCACAGTTCAAGACACAATTTTTCAAACAGGAATGTGATCCAAACACTTGTAATTTATGTGACTATGGCACTGCAAAAATATTTTAGAAAAAGAATGCGGTGTGCAGAGATTGATTTCATGTTTGGAAAATATGTTTCACTACATATATTTATTTTAAATTAAATGAAAACTTTTTTGCTTGTTCTATATTTCATACTTTCTCTCTATCAACGATCTTACGTTTGCATTTTAAAATATCGCTATATTTCTAGTTTTCAAGTGTTCTATGAAATGTCTTTCTATTCGTAATGCATTGATGAACAGCGAGATCCTTTGCAGAACTTGTACTTGTACATTTCTTTTAACCGTGAAAAATTGATCCGGTATTAAAACAGAGAAAAATCGAGCCTATAATTTTTATATACAGTAGAATAGCTTTAAATATACATGCGTATGCATAAATAAAGAAAGAAGGTACGAAAATAATATCATTTTTATTTTGAGCACTATTTGTAATTATAAAAACATTACTACAGCATATAATTGTAAAATATACACTTCGTTAATAGATACATTTATTACAAGTTTTATTAATATAGTTGTAATTTCATTTTGATCGGATTTCTCCATGAAAGTCGTTTTGCAATTGTCGTAAAATGTTTTGCAGTGCGTCACACCCGTTTGTTTTGTTGTCAATATTGTTCCATTAGCTGTCGACAAGTAAGGGTGGATATATGTAAATCACCATTGCGTTGATGTATCACCCAATCCAAGGACCATTACAAGTACAAGGATGTAAATTGCAAAATGTTGGAATTTTACAAAAGTTCCATTGTATACCTAAAAAAATCCAACCAAACTTTTAAAAATGGAATGAAATCAAAACTGACGAAATTAAAAAAAAACCCGATTCATGCACTCTCAGATCGTTAATATATATGTTTGTTATATTCAGTAGTATATTCTCACTTTATAACTCTATATAGACGAATAGTCAATAATTGTAATATAAGCTCGTCCGAAAAATGTTGACCAGTCAATATTTTTTTTTAAATTGACCGGCTAGGAATAATATCTAGAGAATATTTTCTATATTTCAATTAATCGCTTCTGATTTGTTGATTTCCCAGTCAATATTTGTATAATATTGATTTCATTCATGTCATATCGTTTACACTTGTGCAAGATCATGAAAAATGGTTTTATTTTAACCACTGCCTACAACCATCTTTAGCCAATAAATATCTGTAATAATTCACTAAGTAAAAGTTTTATTGATGTATGTGAATCATTATAACAATTTCCATGCAATCAGGAATAATGAGAAATGCAAAGATTTTATCATAAAAACTATTATTAAGATTCTTGAAAGACATAATTTAGAGCTGCTATCACCAGTAAGTATATAAAGAAAATAAAGTGTTTCCTTAAAAGGTAAAGGATTTTACAATGTAAATTCTATTTAAGGTTTTGGTTGTAATTTTGATCACTTGTCTATTACTTTGCATAAAAATATTTATATTTTAATTTAGTAAATACATTAAACAATATATAGTTTTTAAGTTTTATTCGCATGAGAATTTCTGTAAAATATCATTTTCTAGGAAAGCATCATAATAAAGTTTCTACATACCGGTTGAATATCCGTTTGTGAATTCGATCGCCATAAAAGAAAATGTTATCAAAACAAGAAGAAGACTCAATGTTGTTTTTGTATTCATTTTACCTGCTCCTTCGGTACCAACTTCTGGAGTTTATATCCTTTAGTCGAGTTTATATACCAGTCAAGAATTTTAACGCCCCAGGCAAGTGTTTGTATTACACTGTTCTGATTATAATTTTTTAGACTATGACAATGATTAAATATCAAGAATATAGAATAACAAAGCATTTAAAAAAAATTATCCAAATTTATTTAAGGGCTTTGTGAAAAAATCAGGAGGGCACAGGTACCATTTGATATAAAAATCACAACATTAATACCACGTGTTTTTTCCATTCGCACTTATAACAGGATCAGAGAGATCCCACAATTGAGCAGAAACACCTTTGTGGAAATTATTCAATTTGTTTATTTGTTTATTGGTCTTCTTCTGCGAAATTCGGATGCTGAGGAAAGGTCTCACTCCTGGATTCATCTCGTCCCACCCATATAGTCCATTAATGTGTTCTAAAATGTGCCGTGGTGTTGCACGTGCTGTGCGGTGCATATCAGAAAGGTGAGTTACGCTAATATAGCGGTCATGTTGACGTGTCGTTACATGACCTTTTAGCCTTCATGGTAGGTCTTCAACACTTCCGGTTGCATTGGATTTCCGGTCAAGCATTGGAATGATTTTGTGGTGTCTGTAAAAAAATCTAGCAAACTGTGATAAATATTATGAATTAGAAGACTTTTTTAGCTCACCTGAGCTGAAAGCTCAAGTGAGCTTTTCTGATCACATTTTGTCCCTCGTCCGTCTGTCTGTCCGTCCGTCTGTAAACTTTTTTACATTTTGAAATTCTTCTCTAAAACCCCTTAACCAATTTCAAACAAATTTGGCACAAAGCATCCTTATGGGAAGGCGAATATAAATTGCAGAAACAAAAGGCCAGTTCGCATTTAAAGCGGATAAAACCTCAAAACTTTAAAAAAAAAAAAAAAAGCGGGATGCAATTAAAAAATCTTCTCAAGAACTATTGCGTCAAATTCATCGTAATTTAGCATAAATCATCCTTATGGAAAGGAAAATATAAATTGCAAAAATTTAGGGCTAATTTTTGTTTCAAATTTGAGTTATTACGAAAATAACAATGAAGGAAAGGTATGTGGTTCAAACTGTTTATAACTTCGGGTTCGGTATTCCAAATATCGAAAACAAGGTTCTTTGTTTAAAGCAGCCATGTTTGACGTATGATGAACGGGTCGATCTGACGATGCTGAATTTGTTTGTTGTGCAACAGTTCGCGTGCGAGGGAATCTTTGAAACATGCAAGATACATTGGTGCCGATTTTGTGAAGTAAATTGAGGTTAAGTATTTTAATGCCAATTTTTTGAAGTAAATTGAGGATAAGTATTTCAATGCGTTGACAGTTTTCACTTTTGACTGGTGTTAGCTTGGTTTGATTTTCGTTTGTAATTTTTACGTATCAAATCAAACATATACTTCGGTAAATCAGACAGTTTACTGTTCACCTGCGCGAAATAAGCAAAATTTGATGTATTAAAAACATAAAATACAATTCATTGTGTTGGTAATTCGGTATGATCTTTTGCGTGAAGGTTTATTAATGCAATGGGTTTTATTGATATGCTCAGCATTTTCTCGAGTCTATTTCGTTTAAACAGAGTTTAATATCGCTGGCGGAAATATTTAGGAATATGGTTCATTTTGAAAAATAAACTGTGCTTTTATTTGTTTAAGTGCAAGTTTCTTCTGTTTTAATTCTTTACAATTTTCTATTTACTAACCCTGTTTGTGTGTCAAGCTTCGAATTATAAGCAAGATACAGAGCTTTGCTTACAATTCTATGTTTGTACAAAGAGCTGAGGCCACTCTTTTTTTACACTCTAAATGCTGAATAGGAAATACCCAGTTAAAAAATCTTAACTTGAATGTAATAAACTCATGTGAACAAAAAATGACTCAAACTTAGCAGAATTGTAAGCTCTGTATCTTGCTTATAATTCTACGATTGACGCTGAAATTTTGGTTGATGATTAGAAATGTATCTCTAAACGTTAAATACTTGTACAAAAAATTAAAAGGAGGATATGTTACAACTTCTTTCTGGGGCCCCCTCCTTATACCATGAATTATATGAAATCTACATCAATTTTGATAGTTTTTCATATGCGTGTAAATAAAAACGACACCGTTAAAACAGTTTCCATAGTTCTGACACATTTCTGTTACGGGGATAAAGGCATTATCGCTATTCCTAAGAAAATATTACAGCGGAAAATCATCTTGGTTTGTAGCCATTTGTTGTTTTTGAAAAAAGGTGATAATAATGGGCGGGCCACAGTAAAATAGAGTGATATGCCTGTCAATACATTGATAATAATAGCTCTTTAACATATCACGTGACAACATTTTTCATTCGAGTGTATTCATCGAGTGAGTAACGTTATAAAACGTCACACGAGTTCACGCCAGGTATACAACAGTCGTTTATATTAGGGAAGACCAATTAAATTTTTGAATGTTTTTAATTTGAGAAATTGCGCGCATTGAGGTAAACTTTTCTTCTTTCACATACATAGGTTTTTTTAATAAAATGCAATAATTATTATATTAAATTTTAAAAATACAATAACTAGTAGGTAGTTGGGGAAGAAAATGTACCTATATGCTCTCCTATATTTTGATCGCTTTAAAAAGTGGGAGGGGGGGGGGGGCAGAACGAAAATAAAGGGAATTCGAAGTTAACATTGTACCCTACCAAAAGTTTAGTTTTATATCTTGCAAAGGATCTTATTTTTGGTGAAAATGGTATTCCATATAAAAGGTACAATGTCAAAAATTAAATGTATGCAAAAATAAATGTTAAAATTGGATACTTTACGGTATTTTTTTGTTATTCTACCGAGGGGGCATATGACACAATATCCTCTGAACGCCCATATAAAGTCACTGTTCTCAGGTGAGCGAAGTGGCCCCATGGGTCTCTTGTTATTGGTTATGACGTCATTTTTAAAGGTTAAAAGTAAATGAAGCAAATAATGCGAAAGGAAACAAACCTATCGTGAACCGCACTCTGATTGGACGACGCCATCTGATCTTGAAGGTTCTAGGGCAGAAATGGGTCGCATTTCCCTTATTTAATAAGCAGTTAAAGTCAAGGAATCGACCGAATTGAGTCGTTTTGAAAAACACATCCAAAAAACATATCGCACACTCGCTCCACGCTTTTTAACAAATACGGTCATGGTCGAGTATTTAATTACTCAATTTTTTGACATGAACAGTTGAGCATTTTAAACAGCAGCCGATAATCGCAACGAGTGAAAAACTGAAATTGATGTTAAAGTTATCTGAATAATAAAAAAAATAAAAGTGGGGCGTTAGAAATTTTGGCCAGTATATATTATAGGATCCAGGAGGTTTACACTCGAAACAAACCTTGCCATTTTCTGCAACCAACGTATATTATTCGTAATGTGTCGTTTGTTTATTTGACAATGCGCAAATGAATTTTATGATATAGGAAGATATGCTCCAGAATGTAGCATGGTCAAGTTTGATTTATTTGCAGTTTTGTTTTGTTTTTTTGTTTATGTCGACAATACATTTTACGTTATTGCGTCTTTCTATAGTAAAGACAAAGTCTGCATTTGATTAGATTTTCATGGACGATTCTATTGGAATCAGTTAGAAATAAACATAATTTTTTGGTATCATAACAATTGTATCTTGTTATGCTTGTTATCTGTTTTAAAGATTTGTATCAAAAAGTACCGTTTGATTTATTCGATTATTTAGTTATTTAAAGTAGGTGCCTACTCGTGTTAAACAGGAAGCCGGAATTTACCGTTATCGGTTTTGATTTTACATTGCGCAGAATAGAACCGGTTATATATGGAAAACACTCAGTTTGAGAAGAAAGAGAGAAAAATTTAAAAAACCAACGTCCTAAGCTGATAAATATATGAAGCAAGGGGCGATCGCCATTCACGGGACATCACTGTGACGATACAAAGTCAATACCAGATGTGTTTGCACCTACATGTGGCCTAAACCTTTAGTTATCGGTAAGTCGTTATGATATGTTTGTGTGTGATCGCATCCGGGTTTTTTTAGCAAACATAGCAGCTGCTAGATGATATATGAAAAACCCTAAAACTACTACACGTCAAACGATGAAAACACGACCATAAATAAACTTTAGAAATGTAATTGTCTTATTTGTATCATTATTAGACCAATGTACATGTATTGGAACAAAAGTGATATTTGTATTGATATCATTCGTTTATTCATTTTTATTTACTGATCTTTATACATAATAAACTGACTTTATACAAAATCGTCATTGTTTGTAGTCTTTATAAACATTCATGTTTATGTCTTATTGTAGGCTAAAAATTCTCAAGTTGATATTGGTCGGACCATCATCATGATCATATGGGATCATTCCTTGTGAATTGGACAAAAGGAGAAATACAGGAAGAGGCATGTTATCAAAAAAGCAAGCAGACTGTAGAGTTAGTTACATTAGCAGATAACCTACTATCCTGAATTAATTGCACGCAACCTCTTGATTTTTCTGACTGTGTTGGCAATAAAAAAATTGGTTTTGCCAAAATCCTAGCAGTAAAGAACAGATCTGGTATAAACAATTTGGTATAATGAATATGTTACTGAAAAAACTTCAAAAGTCTGAGTTTTTAACTCGGTGAGAACATCTGATATTGTTCAAGCTGCTGCAGTGTGCGGTGAAAGTGATTTCAACATATACATGTAGTGTTAACTATTAGGTCGTCTATTAGGTGTAATCTTGAATCGTCCGCTGAATTACCCGGTTTAAAGCAGCCTAGACTTTATACACTTTAAGTCTGCAAATATAATTATCAGATTGGTTGAACATATGAATAACTGAGAATGATAACTGATCTCAATGTATTTCATTTTGAATAACATGTAAATGATGCTAAAAACAGAATATCAATCTTCACTGACCATGTATGTCTTTTTTGATATGCCATTTTTATAAATGTTAACAATGATTTATAAAACTATTACTCATTTTAAATATATATACTCTAAATACATGTATTTAATATTTGATCTAAAAAAAAAATTGCCTTCAAACAATAAATGGTAATTCATTTGACTATATGCTGAAATTTGCTGAATCAGCAATATTTGAGTAAATATCTGGTTTTAACTGTTATATGTGTCTCTAAATGAATATTTAATTATCTCTAATTTGATTTTTATCAATCAGTTGATTTTGTCATATTTATTTGAATTTAAATCAGTTATAAGGAAATTAACCATAAAATAGTCTTTCACAATTTGGGGGTGGGTGTGTATCTGACATCATAACTCGGTAAAATGAAAGATGACCTGTGTGTTTTCTGTGTTTATTGTATCCTTCTGAGATCCATTTTGATAATTAAAAGAAAACAAATCATACTAAACAGGTTCATTTTTTAAATAAGTGGATATATAGGTAGAAAAAAATATTTATTTTGTTATTTTAATTTTTTGCAAAAATGTGAAATCTGTTTCTTTATTCTGCAAGTGTAATGTTTTTTAAGCATGAATTCTGTATAAAATGAATGCAACATTGTAGTCAAGTTAAAATATGTTAGTTATTATGTGAATTTTGTTTGCATTGATTCTAAATATATCTTGTACTAGATTTAGTCTTGACTTGATTTTTGAGATGTGGGGGTACATGTGTCTCTGGCCTATTATCTAGGTAAAATGAAAGATGACCTATGCATTTTTTGTGTTAATCAGGTATTTTATGCATTAATACTTATAAATCAATTGAGAAATTATATGATAAACACAAAAATTTAGTGAGTAGGGACCTACCCTAAAGTTAAAGTTTTGCAATACAAAATAAAAGAAATCAAAGACAGGTTTTTTGCATTCAACCTTTGATTATGCATGTCAAATACATGTCATTTTATATTTAGGAGAAGTATTTTAGAAAACCCAGACTAATTCTATATCAACAACGCCAAGTCTAATTATATCTGCCCTAGATAAATTAAAGAAATTTCTTGTACGTAGTTTTTCTACAATATCAATTATTTTTACGATCATAAACGATTTTTCCCCACCTAGTTTTCCTACGGGGTCGTCTCGAAATTTATCACGTTTTACTACGAGATTCTATGGGACTTTCTTGAAAAAACGCGTTTCCTCCATATTTTTTGTAATTCTGCCCTAGGGTTTTCTTCTTTATCCAAATATATAAAAACAATTGTAAAAATTCACCCCCCCCCCCCCAAAAAAAAAAAATGTTTACCTCGAGGTTTGGTCCAGGGATAATATCTAAATCGATCGTTTTTCTCAAAAATTGGCTTATTGTGGTGTACATTTGCTTATTAAATGAATTAAATGAATTTTTGACGACATGACATCTTTAAGATGCTAATATTTTTCTCTTAATATTCTGTCAATAAATTTGTATTTTAAAAATCAATCGCAACCTCGAATAAATGAGCTAATTATACTTTATTCTGTGGCTTATTCATAGTTAAAAATGCTGGGAAACGATGTTATGTAAGCGCCATTTTACGCTATACGATTCAAAATATCACAATTCTTAACTAATTAACGTTACATATAATGTTAATTTTGTATAAAAATACAATTTAAAAGAATATTATAACTTTTTAACTAAAGATGCACTAAGTCATGCGCACTCGAATTGTTCTCGGCCTCGTTAAATATTTCTGCAGTAAATATATTAAGTTTTACGATAATTTCTTTTCTTTTGAACTAACAAGTCAACAAGCAGCAAGCAATAAGTCAAACAATTTGCCCAGAATGAGAGGAAAAAAAAACCATATTTGCTTACAACTTAAGAAAAAGAAAAATACCAGCAATTTAGGATCCAACAACAACAGAGAAAATATGTTCACAGTTATACATGTATCATGCTGAGTTACAGAAAATATAAGATTTTCTTTTATGCACAACTTCTATTAATAATAGATTGGCATTGTTTCTCTGTAATATATTAGATAATGAAAGAAAGACAAGGGAAGGAAAGAAAGAAAAAATAGGGAGGGAAGATTTTTTAGATAATTTTTGTCTGATAGATACCAATCAGTTTAAGGAGGCTGAATGGTCAACACATGAGATCTTCCTAGAAGTTTAAGGTATGATTTGTTTAGTTATGAACTATTGTTAAGTAAAGATAAAATCCATATATTTTGTCTTGTAAATTTTGGTATATTTCCTATATTTTTATTCAGAGCTCTTCTTCTAAAGGAGATCAATACAGTTTAATACAGTCTAAAAATGGCCACGACCATTTAGCCCTCTTAATAAATGTGTTAATTAGCTGTAAGTAATCAATAAATCAGAGAAATTTAGGTCTCTGAGATTAGTTGGATATCATATATCTAGCTTGCTTATTCCATTGATTTCAAGCAGCATTACCTCATATGTCACTAATGCCTTCCCCTAGGACAGATAATAGTTATTTCACAAACACGCATGCAAGTTCGAATTAGCATACGTCAAATAACTCTTCAAAATATAGCTTTAATGTCAAGTATCAAAATAAATAGAACTAAGATAAAAAAATTAATCATTAAAAGTAACTCAAAAAACTCAGGTAGTCTTTAAGTTTATAATATTGCCTTAGACGATATTTGCTGTTTATTTCGAATATTTCGTTGATAGCTTAGAACAATTTTTGTACAATTGATTGAGTTACTCGATATCTATGATAAAAAAGTGTATTCTAGACCCAAATAGTAATCAGTGAAAGACAATTTTTCACTTCATTTGATGTAAACTTTTTTAGGTGACGGAATTTTTACATTATTTTTTTTCGTTATGGTATTTTCAAGAAATGTGACATTTATACATACTTTAAATCACCAAACGTTAATTGATGTTGTAATTAGTCGAACATATATAAATAACCCCTGTTATATATTATTACTGTCTTGAGGAAAGAAAACATTATTTTCACGTCATCATTTCGATTTTACGTAATGAAGACGTGAACAAACACATTAATTATTCTTTATGCCAGTGTCGACATTGCTATCGAACAGTTTATGAATATGTCGTATGATAAAAAACAAACAATGATAATGATAAAAAAAACCCTGACCGTATTGTAAATTAAATGATGTTTTAATTTATGATTGATTTAGAAATACGCTATTATAAATAGGTCACTGTTTCAACAGACGTTTTTGTCTTTGAAGCTAATTTTACATAAATATTTTGGTTGTAATCCGAACGATTTATTTTATCTTGTACTATATCTGCCTATCTATTTCTTAATAATTTGTTTATGAAATCGAATATAGATCAATGAAACACACAGGATACAGTTCTGCCATTTAGTCAATTAACGGCGACTAAAATGTAAGTAAAAGTTGATTAGAAAGCTTAGTTCTACATGCATCTTTCTATTTCTCTTTTAAGATCATTTATATATTATTCAGTTGTCGTAATGACACAGGTTAATCTTGTGTTACTTTGTTTTATTATTAATGACTTGAACATTTTTTCCTAACCAGTTAAATTCCGTGCTCACCGACAATAGTTTGCATACGTCCATCCTTATATTTTTCGTCTTTATTTTTTTTACAACGACAATAACGAACCTGCCCAAAAATAGTTCGGTGTCAAAATATGTTGGGTGACATTCATATTCTATTGAGCATTTTACAACAATATGTTTTTCATCTTTGCTGTATAATGTTAAAATTTCAATAAACAAGATACATATCTAAGAATAGCTCAGAAGTCTTAAGTTATCAATAATTACAATAAATCTCTAATTAAATTATCAAATTAGCGTGAATGGATTCAACTGAGCAAATGATCCAATTTGTTAGTATACGATGTGCTTTGCAAATTATAGTTTGACAATTGACAATAAGACTACTATAATGTTTTCTATCATTGATAGTATATATTAGTGGGCGACATCTTCTAATATGGCTTCAAATTTGTTTTACTATTTTTCCATCTTTAGCATCGATTACCATACAAACGGTTACCCCCAGCATTTTTACATTTAGGTGTGTGCATGTATGAAATACAAGCTTATCTTTTAAAAAGATTGGTGAGCTAGCGCTGTAGCCATCATAAAACACAGAAGCAGATTTATAAAACATTGGTTAAAATTTCTGAATCGATTTATTAACAAAAGGAAGGCACAGTGGTGAACTGGAATTGTGCTGGAGTGGGGTCTCAATTTAGAATTGTGAATCTAGAGTGGGCTTCACATTGGCAATGGCATAGCTCATTGACTGTGCCTTAATCATTATGTATCTACTGTAATTTCAATTTCGAGGTGAAAATTTTCAAGAACCATTGGTACTGTTTTGTAGCAATCGTATCTTCTCGGGCCTTTCCGTCAAGCTCGGAAAACATATCCAAGGTTGTTTTCCGAGCTTGAAGGTAGTTAAGATAAACTAGCTATTTATTATAATATTTAAAATAACTTTGCATTATAAGACCTAAGCTACTGTTACTTTTTGACATTTACAATAAAACACAAAACTTCATGTGAAGATGATAAAACGAAATTTATTCACATGGTACAGTTTATCTACAGTAGTACAGTATTCCCAGAATCCCCTACTATGGAGTCGAGCATGCGTATTCCAGTGAAAAAGACTAACGTAGTTGCTAGCGCTCGAGAGCGCTAGCAATAAAGAAAACTGGTGACTATGCGTGGCCATACCCTTATCTGAATTATGAAACTATAATCTTTCTGTGATGATTAAATAAATAAAATCATAATCATTTTAAATATAATGATCATATTCGCAATGAAATCAAGTGACGAGTGAGATGCCATAAAGCTCTAGTTTTCAAATTGGTCAGATATTCTTAAACTCGATTTAAATGAATTTTAATTTTTTTTTTTAATTTTATCTAAATACTTAGAATAAGCATTAGCATACTTGCAAGATCAATTTTGATTTGATGTTTTGAAATCGGTTTGAAGTCCATTTAAGTTTTGAAAATGTCAAATTTCATCCAATCACTTAGACTTAGAAAACATGACGTATTTTGATCAAAAAAAGATAATTCTAAAAAGGCTTTTAGGATAATTCTTATTTTCTCTCATTTAGCAAACCTCTTTCTAATTCTTTCAAACCTTCTCCATAGAAATCAATAGACAAATATACATGCGAGGGGAAAATGACTATTAATGTAATTAAAATTACAAAATAAAAATAAAATTAGTACAATCCATCATTAACGATAAAATAGTAAATCGGCGCACAACTAAGGAAAAAAAAGTCAGCACTAGCTAGGGGTTTGAACCTGTATTGCCTGTGCATAAGTCCACAACTTTTCTTTTTATCTTTTACTTAGTCCACCACTCTAACCACTACGAGGACTTTCGTTTAAAGACTGTAAAGCCAAAAATCTTGCAAATGCGTTAAGTGATTTTAAAGAAATTTTATATTCTGCATTTATAAAAGCTTATCTATCAACTATCAAAATACATAAGAAAAATATTTTTAAAAAAATATATATATATATATATATATATATAAATTACGGTTTCTTGTTACCATCCAGTGACGATCGCAAGTAACGATGGGTGTTTAAACATTAAAAGGGCACTGCGGGTATAGACTCTCTATAACTGCTGAAAATTTTGAAAGTTCTTTCTCTCTATGGTTCCGAAACTATTTGAAAGTCTCACAAAACTATATTTCGAATACCATTTTAAATTAACAAATTGCTAATGATAATTTGAACATATACATATCCGCGTTGTATATGCCACCATTTACAAACAAATGCAAGCAAATACAATATACAGTAAAAATCTTTTATAGCTGAACAAACAAAATACCTCCACGATTCCGTAAATCATAAATATGTATTCTTAGAAATTACCAAGTTTGAGTCATTTTATACCAAAACTAAATGCTAGATCAAGTTGTTTTAAAAAACAAAATGCACCAACTAATGATACTGTAACAAATTTTGGGTCAAAAGTTGAGAACTTTACGTATTTAAACGAAATTTGACACACCAAATTACAAAAATTAAACACTAAGATTTTAATGGGAAAATTATAGGTACAAATGCAAGACTAATTCTAGACATTTTTGAATATTGCGAAAACAATAATCAAAATCTTGTTTTTGGATTTTGAAAAGGTTTTCGATTCTGTTGAATGGAATTTTTTATTCAAAACGTTTGAGACTTTTAATTTCGGAAAAAAAAAATATCCATTGGATTAAAATTTTATATAAAAAAACCCAATATTTCGATTGAAAAATAATGGATGGATATCAAGAACATAACAAGAATTAAACAAGGATGTCCTATTTCAGCATTATCATATCTATTCGTCGCTGAAATCTTATCCGATAAAATAAAAATTAATGAATTAATAAACGGATTTAAGGTTAAAAGCTTAGAAAAAGAAATTAAAAACATCCAACATGCAGATGATATGACATTATCACTGAAGAATATAGATTCTCTTAAACAAGCCATTAAAACCATTGATATCTTTTTAAAACTAAATAAATTTATCTAAAACAGAATGCGTCCTTCTGGGCACTTTTAAAAACCAATACAACAATGTCGAAGGAATACATGTAACGAACTAATCAGTTAAATGCTTAGGTATACACATTGGTCAATATAAGATTGAGTGTTACAATAAAAACTGGATAAAAATTTTCATGAAATGGAAACGTTATTTGAATCTTGGAAAAAAAGAAAACTAACAATATTTGGAAAATGCCCAGTAATAAACACATGAGCAATCTCTAAACTATATGTAGCTAGCATTTTGGAAATACCCGACAATGATTATATAAAAAATATTAAGAGGCTTATATTTAATTTCATGTGGAATAAAACAGATAGAATAAAAAAAAATACGATCATAGGTGAAGTTTAGGAGGGAGGAATAGGTCTTGTCAATATTGAATCTAAATTTAAGGCCCTAAAGGCTATGTGGATTCCACATTTACTCAGTACAGAACACAATATTAAGCATTTTTTAACAGTTTCTGTAAGTCTGCAAAAATTGAAATCGAATATCTGATCAATACAAATGAGACGGTTGCTAATGATTATGGTATAATTAATAACTTTCCCGTGTTCGACAAGCAAGCTTTTGTATGCTATAATTTATGCAAAGATGATAGCCAAAACAAAATACCTGCTATTTCTTCCGCTTCTTTTTCATTACAACCTATTGGTCAAATAAAAATTTTATTTTTAAAGGTAAAACAATCTGCTTTGAAAATTGGATTAAAAGCGGAATTCTATATGTGAAGGATATTTTTGAAAAGAGTGGAACTATAAAAATTTCGTCAGATATATTTGATACATTGCGCAATAGAACAAACTAGATAATGGATATCAGGCTCTGCATCTGAAGCTACCTCTGCGATTCATTTATATTTTAGTTAAATCAACTATGCAAGTTTGATATAGTACTATTATCGATTAAACATGTGACCTGTTCCAAGAAACATAACCTCATCCAGCATCCGAAACCTATGGCTCAGATTCAGCATTCAAGCCTGTCAGGTGCATCAGTATTATAAGACGCATCATTCATGCAATTGATGAAGTTAGGACCAGTAATAACTAAGATATAATTATCAGAGGACACCTGCTCCAAAAACTTTAACTAGCTCTTAAAACCTTAACCTCCATCAGCATTCGAAACTTATGGCTCAAATTCAGCATTCATGCCTGTCAAGTGCATTAGTATCATAAGACGCACCATCCCTGCAAGGTTGGTGAAGTTAGGACCAGTAATAACTAAGATATAATCATCAAAGGACACCTGCTCCAAAAACTTTAACTAGCTCTAAAAACCTTAACCTCCTCCAGCATCCGAAACCTTTGGTTCAGATTCAGCATTCAAGCCTGTCTGGTGCATTAGAATCATAAGACGCACCATCCATGCAAGTTTGGTGAAATTAGGACCAGTAGTAACTTAGAAATTGCTATCAAAGGGCACCTGCTTCAAAAACTTTAACTAGCTCTATAAACCTTAACCTCCTCTAGCATCTGAAATTCATGGCCAAGATTCAGCATCCAAGTCTTTCAAGTTCATAAGTAGGTCCAGATGCATCATCCATGCAAGTTTGGTGAAGATAGGACAAGTAATAACTTAGATACAGGACCTGCAACGAAAACTTTAACCAGGTCCGGACGCCGACGCCGACGCCGGGGGAATAGCATAAGCCCCCCCCCCCCCCCCCCGACTTCGTCTCGGTGAGCTAAAAACTCAAAAACTCAACAAAACACAATATAAAAACATTATAGCAAGACTGGTTATCAAACCCATTTTGTGACATTACCAATGTACAGATAAATCATAGTAATTTGAACAAATATAGGGTATTAGGTCCAAATTATTGCTTTTTATCTTTGATATCATACATTTAACTGTGGTCCGAGGCCTTAAATGTAGAAAATGTAATGGTCGGAGGGGTTTCGTATGAATTTCCCTTTGATAAGGAAGGTCGACGAAACATGGTCAATAATATGGTTCCTTTTGAATATGTCGAATTTTGTTCTTCGGCATCATTTCCATGACGCGTGGCTGGAATATTTTATCGTATTTACCTTCTGGAAGTTCTTTATAAGGGTTCTTGTCATCCTCGATTGGTTCGTCGTTTCCGTCCGATTACGTCATATACATTGGTCGACTTGTAATTATTTTGTCTCGTACGCAAATGACAGTTATTCCCATCCGTTTGTCTTAAAGCGGTGTTGTATGTTCTAAACATCAAGCAAATGAATATTAGTTAATGAACTCAATTGAGAATCATATAGAGTCATTATGTGATGTTTTACCCTGCATTGCTGTTTTAAATCATACCTTCGACGTCTGTATTTTACTGCTAGTACTCCTACAATAATCAACGTCATTTCTACTACACCAAGTCCAACAAGCATAAACACTATGAAAAAAAAAGAATAAAACAAAAACAGATAAATACATGTGAAGAATGGCTAAGGTTTGTTTCACATTTTAAATGATATGATTTTTAATGAATATGATTAATATATATTTATTTTATAAAGTGTTATAAAAATCAAGTCATTGTTTAAAACATATCGATTTTTTATTGTATTGCAAAAGAAATTATAAATGATACCATACCTGATTTATTTTCCAATAAAATATTTGATTTTAGAATGGAGGGTACATTATTTTGGAATGACCATTTAGTCTCTTTTATATCTGTTGTGGGTTGTAAAAGCGCATAAAAATATATTAAAATATTTCTAAAATTTCAAAAAAATGTTTTAAACACAACAGCATATTAAATGTTTCATAATATTGCTATATATACTCATACAACGCTTAATGTGTGTAAATACATGTATATTAAGAAAATAAGAATATTATATTATAAATAAAATGCATATAAAACCGCCGGATTTGCTCAGTGAAGTAGTGATATCAACTGTTTTTCTGTGTCTCTCAATAGCGGCATTCATCGTTGTTACATGTGATGTACTATCAACAATTCCTGAAATCGGCGATTATATATTATTATATTAGTTTATAAATTAACCAAGAACTATATCATTACATTGTAAGATGAGAATCCAACTATTTCTGTCCTGTGTCATAAAATTTAACTTTTTCTATTTTGTGTTATGATATGTCATCCAAAGAGTAATTGAGGACAGTTATTTAATCAATTTTTTACTGAAATCAGTAGCTTAATACACATATTTCTGATTTTATTCTATCGAACCTACATACAATGGTATATGTTACTGATTATTAACATCTCACATTTCATACCTGTAGAGGTTTCTGTTGTTGGCAACCTTGCCATTATTTTCGCCGTTCTTGGTGAAGTCAATGATGAGGGTTGTGTTGTTGTTGGTGTTAATCTGATAAATGACGTTGGTCGTCCTTTGTGACAGTTTTGAAATCAACAGGATAATCATTGAATTTTCAATTATTCATTGAATTATGAAATTTCAAGTTTATGACGCATTTCTTAAAAAAAAAAACAAAAAAAATATGTATTACTTCTTACTTTTCAGAAATTAATAATACTTATTATAAATGACAATATTTTCAATATTTTGACACTTTACGATAATTTATATATAATATGAAAATATAAAGCCCTTTCATGATTACAAACTTTATGTTGATATATACGAGGGTTGTCCAAAAAGTTCGTGGACACATGTAATTGTATTCAAAATAACGGCGCCACTATCAGGAAAGTATTATGACATTTTAATATAGAGTATAATAATGTATATGTATAAAAATCAGAGCAATGTACACTTTTGTATTGGAGTTATCATTATATATACATTGCCTATACAGGCCGCACGGCCCAGTCTGACGTTGACTTAAAACGACGCTCCTATAACATCGTAGTCCTGGGTTTACCTGTCAGTGAGAGTAATATGCCGCATTCACCGTTTGATCAGAGGGTACAATCGCATACTCCATCGAAATATCGCTTGTGCCACTTGTGGTTATTAAGTAAACTCAAACTATTTTGATATTTTTTCCTGTTTCCTCCATCGTTTGTTTTGTTTCTATCGGTGTTTTACCTCAGTCGACACAATTTAATGATGGCGCGTGTTCCGTGCGGTCAGCTGACGTCACTTTTTCCGGCGGTTTTAAAAACATGTTCTTGTCGTAATATCTTTTAAAAGTCCTCTCTTAGTATGAAAATAGCTTCAAACGACGTATGATATTGACGTACACCATACAGACTACATCATTATAGAAGATTATGAAGTTTTGAAATGTTTTATAAAAACTGTAAATATTCATATCTAAAAACTCAATTACAAAGTTTGGACAATTTTTACGCTGGGCCGTGCGTACTTTCCGCGACCCTTTGATACATTAAAATTTTAGTTTTTTTCTATGGAAAACATTCAAAACCACTTTAGATTGACTTGAAATTTTATGACAAAGATTTAGATATACAATATGTATATATAAACCCATTTAAAATGACAAAAACGCGATTGTCCACGAACTTTTTGGACAACCCTCATATATATAGGATCTCTAGTGATTTGCAATGGTGTATAATTTTCATTCAACGAGTTGTCTGTTTTGTATCCCCGAGCCTCCAACTCGAGCTCGTTGAATTAAAAACCTATACCATTGCAAATCGTGAGAGATTCTTTTTATCACATGTTTTACTACGTCTTGTTTTTAAACCTTAATCTTTTCTGTAAAAATTAAGATTGTAAACCGCACAGTATATTTACCACAAGACGTCAACAACTTTACATATGGAAAACAATTCCTTGAAGATTAACAAACATTTTATTTCCGAACATATTTTATCAATTTATGAAAAAAACCCACCAAACAGCATTACATTTTTCATATGTACAACTCCACACTTTTCAACTGAATTATTTTTGTTACTTTTTCATTCTACGTCAGCCTACGTAATGTTTAATTTTGCACATCACATTGGGTAGGAATACACAGTGTAATATCAAACTTTTTTTTACATAAGAGATATTCACCATATCTTGAGCTTAACATGTAATACACCTTTATATTCATCTTGTTCTAACTACTTAATATTTTATTTAATTTTAATACTTATGTATATTGTATATTGTATCTTGTATTTTGAATATGTATAACTGTTAATGTTGTTTTAACTTTTAATCGATACCTAAAATATATATCAAAATCGATTAACTCGCCTATGTTTGGGCAGAAACATCATCAGTCCGTAAAAAAGATTGAGCCTTTAAATACCGCGTATAAATGTACAAATCTGTAACCTCTCTGAATTTTCATTAAATCTAGAGGTTATGTGCAAATAGTCTATACTCATATGTTTACTAATTTGATAGTGTTTTGAAAAAAACAATAGTTGAATGCAAAGAGTATGCTTAAAAGACTATTTTTGGCTAAGTTTATCAAATCTCGCAAACCTAAATAAAAACGCTTATTGAAGCCTTAAACGTCCAGAAAAAAATACACTATATCTCAAAATAGACACTCATCTTTCTTTTAATATACAAGAAGCCTATATTTAGCACATTGTCAAATTACATTTAATACCTATAGATGTTTCAGTCGTTGTCAACATGGTCGTTGATTTTGTTGTCGTTGTCGATGATGTCAAGGGTGAAGATTTTATTGACAGCCAGTCTGTGGATGTTAAGCTTATTGATGTTGTTACTTGAGATTTTGTCACTGTTTTTAAATTAAAAAAAAGAGTTTTTAAAGTTATAATTGCTTACTGCTTCATGATAAGTTGAATTTTTACCTATATTTTTACTAATAGTTAAAAAAGAAAACATGCACAATATACATATTACACGCAATAGATTTTTAAACACAAAAAACCCTTTTCGACGTAATTTGTTCTCAGATATACTTATTTAAAAAATTTGATATTTCCTATTAATTCATTTTAAAACAAATCATGGAAAGTGCTTAAAATGCAAAGAAAAATGCTAGTGATGCCTTATGAAAAACTCTTTTTTGTATTTTTAATTCTATATATCACTTTTAAAGAAAACTAGATAAATGACCCTCGTTTAAGTTTATTGTTACTGATTTTCTATAATAAAGTATTTTGAAAATCCCTGGTAATTTAACACTATGACTGAGATTTTGTTAATTATGAAAATTATTCTAATGAATAAACTTTTTAAAATGATGATTTTGCGAACTTTTTCCATTCATTTTTCCTAATAGAATATTTATGTTTAAATTTTTGAGATATTCTATTTATGCTTTTAAGAGTTTTTTTAATTTTTCGCATCGCATATCAAGCAATTACATTGTATATTGGATCATAAGTATTATTAAATTAACAAAATATTTGCCAAATTCTTAAAGTGATTAAAACACTAAGCGTCCACATTCTATTCTAAAATAATTTTCAATAAAACAACTTTTTTCCTGGAATAACAAACCTGCAAAAAGTCTTCACATCCACCATGAGGTTCTTGAATATCCATTTTTATCTGGATAGAAATTTCTTCCGTGTTGCTAGGTGCCGTAACAAGCAATTTGTAGGTTATGTCTGTTTGGTAGTTTACATCCGGATAACCCGGGGATTGGATTATTACTTTTTGAGATAGGGACAGATCAACAGTTTCAACTATTTTCTTTTTTGATGAAATACCTGATAAAGTAGTGCGAGTAAACGTATTTATTAACATTCTTTATATTTATTTTAAAGATCTAGATTCATATCAGGCTAAGAATGTTAACCAATAACAAATGTGAAATAAAACAGTTGCTTGCCATTTTCATAAGTGAAAGTGAATTAGGCAGGCTCAATAATCCTAAGAAATCGTTAAGGACTGTATTTTAATCACTCTTTTCAAATCAAACTTTTAATCGTTCAATTAACATTCCTTTAAATAGATTTTTATAATTATATGGAATTAATTTACTTTTCACGACATTTTTTTTTAGCAAAGGACTATATTTGGTATGGTTTAATATATATTTTTATATTAAACTAAAGTATTAACTTTTGGTAAGTTTAAGGTAGCAACAATAATAATCATTAAGGGTCAAGACAGGACAAAACTGTGGTTAAAGTTCCTTATAGAATTAAAGAAAACCATATTCTAGAATTACTTTTCTAATACAAATTTAAGGCTGTAACTTTCTGAATAAAAACTAAAGTATGCAAATGATCAGTAGAAATAGTTAAGTTAAATTATGTCGTTAAAGGGGCATGGTCACGGTTCTGGTCAAAAATAATTTTTTCGATTTTAATGTTTAGACTGCTTCAGTAAGGCATTTTTAATGAGTCACAGAGCTTACAAATCTTTGCTATGTAAACAAAGCTTTTGTTTACATTTTGAATGTAGAAGTGAAAATTCCACTTTTTTTTTTTACCTGAAATGAACTGTTTATTTATACTTAAAATGAAAAAGAAGATAGAAAAATCGGCTTGAAAAAGATTTTTTTTACTAGTATATTGAACTCATGTAAACAGAATACCTGGGCACGAGCCTTGTTTACGTGACAAAGAATTGTGAGCCCTGCATATTGCTTATAACTCAGCGACTGATTCTCAAATTTCATTTGACCATTAGAAATGCATTCCTACAGCATTGTAAATAATAAAAAGCAGAAAAATAGAATTTGACCAAAATCGCAGTTCTCAATTTAACTAATATGTTTTCTTTTACCGGGTAACAAAAATAAGTAGCGTTCACATTCAAAATTTGTTTAATGAATTCCAAATATAACACCCTAAGTCGAATCGTGAATATTATTATCATGTCATTTTTGTAAAAATTGATTTCTTAACCTTTGGTTAATAGTTGTCTTAATCCAATTGGTGTTATTATGGTATGATTCGTGATCACACCATACATTTGAAAGTCCGCAATTGTCAAAAATGTTTTTTAAGAGTGTAACCATGGATTTAGTATTTGTCCTTCATCAAAAAGTATACGTCGTACCTACATATATGTAATATTGCTCAACTTATTTTTTCAGCTGTTGATAATGTTAGCCCAGAATGAAATCATTCTAGTAAAAAGGAAATCGTCATGTTCCACCATAAACCATGTATATTGGTGTACAGCATTTCAAAATAAGTATATGTTTCAAATATGTTAACTGGACACGTTCAATAATGTAAAAATTTTCATAACTACAGCACTTCACATGTTTACAGTAAAACTGATACAACAACTTTATCAAATAAATATAACTGACAATCTATAGGTAAATTAAATGTGCGTTTTTCCTTATAACTCAGTACATGGATTTCTGTGCTTGCTCACATAGTCGGCTTTTTTTTAATAAGCGTGTTCTTGAGAAAATTACACTAAGATAATTAAATTACTTAACTACTTTACCAGCTGAACCATTACAGGTAAAGACATATTTGGGTTTACGACAGTCCTATGATAATTTTGAGAGGTAGTGAAAAGGAGAAATAATTATGAGATGACGCTGTCACACAAAATTTGAGTCAGCTGTTAAAATATAAATCTGCAGATATTATGCATAGCAGCATCAAAATTGTTAATACATTTAAAAATTGTATTCTGAAACAGCCGATGCCTGATAAGTTCAATTATCTTTTCTGCAGTTATATCAAATGTTGTTTCATTTAGCCAATGATTGTTGTCATACATATAATAATAATATCATGAAGTTATATTTTATTCAGTTATAGAAACATCCAGATATGTGAATAATCGCCTGAAAAATGCAAACAAGAGTATTATTGAGAAGCACGTTTGTATGATAAGTACATTGTACTTGAATGAATGACTCTCGTAATATCTGGTCAGACAAATTTTGAATCCCATCAGTTAATCCGGAAAATGCCGAGCTATTGAAAACTCGAGCTCTTGATCTCTCGAAGTTTGTCATTGGTCCCGCGGACATAGATATATTTGGTATTATGTCATCATGCATATAAACATACATATCGTACATGGTACGCTTCAATAATGGTTATAATTTCAGAGAAGTGGAATTTAAAAGACATAATAAAAATGACACCAGGATATCTCATGAAAGCTCGAAGCTTATTTCCAATGGGGGTCCTTTTGACTTGGGGGTTTCTACTTTAAATTAAATCGCTGAAACAAAAAATGAATATATAAATATATTTTGAACACAAACCTGTAAATAATCTAAACATTGACGACCCGGACCTTTGTATATATATATATCCATTTTTATCTTGATAGAAAAATTCGCTGTTATGCCCTATGAATTAACGTGCCATTTGTGGGATACGTCTTTTTTGTAGGTTATGTTAGGATAGCCGGGAGAATTTATCACCACACTCTTAGAAAGAGGCAGGTGTAGATTTTCAAATTTAAAATCGTTTCATGACGCACCTAAAAATAAAAAAGTAACCCTGTGTATGAACATATTACTAACTGTCAAAAATAAATGCAAACATGTTTTTAAAATTGTATAATAATTTTTCATTTTTGAGATTCTAGTTAAATTTTATGATCAACGCATATCAAATATGTATGAAAACATATGAATGAAAATATCATACTTGTTGACACACGAGAAATTGAACTTTTCTCCAACATTTTCATTTTTGTTAGCTAACGTTTAATGAAGATTACAGTATTAAATTAAAAAAGGATATTGTTTTAATTTGAAGTTTTTAATTTTTTCTGACAATAGTGATTGAAAAACTGATCTTTTTGTCAACGTAAACATAAGCTATAGATAAGATAAATGAAGAGAGCATAACTCTGAGCACACAATAAACGCACGATAGACGCAAGATAATTCTGCCCATCAACGGGAACTTTAAAGTAGAACTTTAATGTTATTCTAATGAGTTTGTTATTTAGAAATATTTTTATGCGGGGCTTAAATTTATCCACATGCACAAACTGAGATTTGAAATATTTTCAAATTATAAATATACATTTATGTATAGGTAATTATATTCAATATGCCGATTTATTAAATATTTTACATTGTGTTAATTGCGTTTAGCGTAAATGATAATATAGACCATATTTTGTTTTGTTTCAATACATTAAACTTTGATTTTAAACGAATTTTAACTCAATTTTTCTAAATCGAGATATCTTTAATTGACATATTTACGAAATTCAAAAACTAAGATTCTGGAAATTAAACTACCTGTAGTTTATATTCGCTGTTTATTAATATACAGATATCAACCATTTACTTACAGATACAAAAGAACGCTATCAATGCTTCCATGAGAATTTTCATTTTTTTTTTACAGGGGTAGAGCACAAAGTGAATCTTGTTTTACAAAACAATAAGCCCAATATAATTACTTGGTTATTATTCAATCAGCTTTATACTTACAAACAAGGAAGTGAGACCGAAAAACTGTATATTTTTTATTATCAACTTCATTAAATATCACTCATTAATCCTGTCCTTTGACTTGTAACACAAGATGAACAAACATTTAAAAAAAAAACAACTTTTTTTGTAAATAAAAAAACAAAGATATACTGTACGTTTTTTATATATAAATGATCTACTAAATATAAAAATGATTTATATTTAACAACACTGAAATAATAGAAAAACAAGCACCGTTTACAACATGACTACATTTTTTTGCGTTTTCCTTTTTTTAATAAAAGTATCTTGCTTCAAAAAATGAAAAGTATACCTTTCTAATGACAAGATGACTGGTAAGGCGATGATAGGGGCGTGTTAAGCATAGGCTGTTACATAGATACTTGGATTGGTAGTTGCATGCAGTGTATGACAGGTACCTACAACGACAACCGTAAAAGGATGACAGGGAAGAAACAGTACGGAGATATACAAGGGGGATAACAGGTAGAACATATGGTTTACAGGAGGTACAGGGTAAACTGGAAATGAGTGGAGAATATGCTGCATGTAATTATGTGTAAAGAGGCAGACATGAAATGCGCATAAGAGAAATAAAAGGCCACGGATGACACGGTGCCTAACATTTATATCTAAAAATGTTGGTTGCCTTGCTACATATTTTGACATATATGTTCTATTCATAACTTTAAGGTGGAGACCTAGTTTTTGACATTTAATATTTACACTTTCCATTGTCTTTGTGTATTAACACTACGAATCAATTTTGTACTTATAGTACAATACATATATATACATCCAGAGACTATTTTAATATTCAATCGTGCAATTGCTGAAAGTAATAAGGAATCATTGATCGAAATTCATGAGGTGAAAAAAATACGGTTGGGCGTGATTAAATCTGTAATAAAACCCTATTGGATTTGATCACCCATTATGATTACGTTGTGGTGTAAAAAAGGAAAGAACACTAAAGAATGAAATGCTCAAACATTTCCCTACATATTGACACCTGTAACATTACAGCTGCGGAAAACATTTTTGAATTGAAGTAAAAAAGAACCATATATAGACCTATTTCTGAGTCACATGCATTATATATCAATATTAGAACTCACAGGATGATAAATCAATTCGGAATCAGCAACTTTCGAATTTCTGAATAGCTGATGTATCCGCAATTGCTAAATTGTCCTTTCCAAACTCTTAAAATAAAACTGATTTGTGATCTAACTTTTTATCCACAAAATTAAATTTTATACGATAAACGCCATTTTAAATTTCATAATGCAAAATTAGAATAGCATCGCATATTGGAAACAAAATGATATAAAAAAACAGGAAACCTTACAGAAATACACTTTGCAGAATATTAAGATGGAAAATCAATATCAAAATAAATATCTCAGTAAAAAATTAAGCTTAAATATTTTGTTTTTAACTTTGTATAATTTTAAAGAGACAGTACAGCTGAAAACACAGACATGTACATTTGTATGTGTTTAACTTCAGATTTACCCATTGTATCTTCAGAAAACAAGAAATGACGTTAAATGTGACAGTTGAAGTGCATACAAAATGCCTTTCACATACCTAATTAATGTAGTTATGAGCTTCCGGATATTTAAGGGTCGTACAAACCGGAATAATCTTATATCGGTTATTTGTACTACGTGGATTTGTATTGACAATAATTGACACGTGCTGAAAACTACAAGATCTTCGCCTGACTACGGTCATCATGGAATACGAGGTAAAAGGGACTCTCTAAGCCTAACACATCATGACTTTCTCGATAATTTATAAATGGTTTATCAATTTCAGTTCATTTTAAAATGAACAGACATAAATATATTAAATAACCCCTCAAGGGGCCTCACTTGCAAAATAAATTTAGGTTGTAGCAACTGTGATAAACAGGCAAGATACATGCTTACAAAATAATAATTCTGATTATCTTAAAAACTTAGAACAATTATTACCTGGGAGAAGTAGAAAAGACATATTTGTTTCAACAAACCTGTCTAGGAAAATCTTCGCGAACCATGCATGTGTTTTGTTTATAGTAAATACGCATGCGTAATAGTATAGAAGGCTGAACCCTGTAACACGTTGCGATGCATATATTTATAGGTTATACGTAATTATTAATTTTATTTAAATTGTTCGATTTACTTAATGTAGAACTTTGTAATTTTCTGAAAGTTTATACATTTATGAGTAAAACAAAATTACCGAACCCGATCGGTAAATTTTTTCAAGTCGGTTTTCTTAATAAGATGCGCCGTACTGTCTCTTTAAACAGACTTAATAAGAATAATATATAGCATTTTTTAAATATGTAACTAAATGTTTGAAATAAGGAAATATAGATCAGTTCGGCTATATGAAAGAATAATATATATTACAGACACATTGAAGGAATAAATGAACTGGATAATAAAATATGACAATGAAACAATAACACAAGGCCGAGAACATTTTTGCAACAAATCATTCCAGTGTTCAGGATTTATTTTGATGATCTTCACTTGTGTGGATATTTTTTATCATTTTAATTATCTCACTTACACTACTGGTTTAAAAACATGTCTGTATGAAAATCTTCTCTATTACCCTGCCATTCTCTGTGTTCCCCTTGCCACCTCTGTACTCACACCCTCTGTTTACCATTTGCATCCAATTTCTACCACCGTAAACATCTTTTATCTTTGGATGTTGGTCCCTGTCATCTCATTCATGTTCCTGCAATCCCCTATACACATCCCGCGTCATTCTATGTACAGTAAATTCCGTTTAGTACGAATATGGAAACATAGAACTCTTAGAAATTGGAGAAATTTGAGAACTTGTTTAAAACATAGCATGAACCGAGGACCCCCTTTAAATCCATGATGGCGCGTGTCGTCCCTTTACTTCCTTTTTTAAAATGTACATTGGATATACCTTTTGTCTTGATTGAAACAGAAATTTTCAGTGAATAGTTTTTATGCAATACACAGAAATACACTTAGGATTACTAATTTTAATCATTTTGTCCCGGAACAAGTAATAAAGAACTCCACTATCGAGTATCCACAGGCGAACCCCTGTGGTTTGTAATTTGCAATTTCACCAGCAAAGTCAACACAACAGTCATGCATGTAGCCGCAAGTTTCGCATTTTACCTCTAATTATCATGGACTTAAGATCAAGATCTAGTAAATGAAAGGTGCCTACAGGTTTATGAATTTCAAGATATAAATTCTTTCAATGATGCTTCATAATAATAGCTTTGTTTGATAAGGTGTACCGGGGCTTAAATTTTTGTTAAAACAATGAAAAATCATGTTTTGAACTGTCATATTCTACGAAATATGAAGGATATAAGTAACGAATCTCGGAGTTTTGTCCATTTTTTACTAATGAAATAATTATATCTAGAATGCCTACAGTCTCTCCAAATACGGCATTAAACAAGCTCTTGATCTCCTCTTTAAAATGATGTCAAATTGAATATAGGTATCGGGATTACTTTTTTATGATTTGATTTAGAATGTAAAGAAACTGTTTCATTTTCTACATAAGTCCTTTAAAGCCAAAATGTACGGGAAAAAATTTCATCAAATCAATTATGACGTCATAATGGTTCTAGCATCAAAAAGACACTCTTGAATTATTTACTAGATCTTGACCTTAAGAAAGCGATAACAAGGCGTCACGTGACCGATTCATGTGACGTCTAAAAAAGAATTGTTTACTGTAACCATTTGTGTGCATGATCGAGTTAAGAAAGTAATGGCAGGCGTCAACAAATGTCAATCGAAAAGTTTAACCTCTGACCAGCCAAGAGTGAAAGGGAAATTTGTAAAAAAAAAAAAAAAAAAAAAAAAAAGGTACAGCAAGCAGATCAAACCGTTTAAAATATTTCAATAAAATTAATTATGACCTGAGTAAAACTAGAGGAACAGAGCTTTCGTATTTACGCGAAGCAGACGATTACTATGATACACAAACAGCTGATCATGATGTTTATTACGATGCGGACATTGCGCTCGTAGAGACAGTGGCAGAAGACAGTGATATTTCATGGAGGGACGGCAGGAGGATAGTTGAACTTAAGCATATGGCTAACCAGATGTTTTGTGTTAAGTGCTCCCACCCCCTTCATCTGTCTCATATCGTAGACGAAAAGATCAGTGGCCTAGGACGCTTTCTACACATTTAGTGCCCCAGTCCCCAGTGTCTTTATATCAACACCGTAACCACCGGCAAAAGAAACCAGAAGGGTGTATTTGACAGAAATAATAAAGCCACTATAGGTAAGTTTCATAAACTACAATCATAACTATATGCAAAATCATGCAACGTACGAAGTCAGACACTGCTAAATTTATAAATGAAAATCCGATATATTGAAATGTTTACAATACATATTACATATTTCAGTTAATGAATTATCACTTAGTCATGAACAGATGAATGTAAAAAGAAGAAAAAACAAACAATTCAAACTCTATCAGCCATGCTTTGTATCACCCTGTAATGACACCCCCCCCCCCTTCTCATGACAGACACGTTCAATCTGGAGCAATACATGTAAATGACAAAAACTGCGGAACCTTTTTTTTTTGGGGGGGGGGGCTATATACAATCGTGTCAGTTCCAAATATCTTTCTGATTAAGGAACGTAAGAAATTTATTACACCACAAAAAGAATATTGATCACCTAAGGGTTTGTCATGATCTTGACCCAAGTTCATTTTTGCAAGTTCAAGGTCTGTAAAAATGCATTATTCCTGTACAGGTCATATTTGACTTGTCTGTGACCTGAAAATATGTATTGACCCAGAGCTTTGGTCATTTATAAAAGTTCACTGTCTGTTCAAGATATTGCGGATACATTGGAAACAATATATCTAAGAATCAACCATCTTTTATTTTTTTATTGATTGTAGTTTCTTTTACTTATTTTTACAAGCATATTACTACACATTTCTAAGTCCATGCAAACTGAATTCCTCGATTGGAAAGCAATCACGTGACTGTACCTTTCTTGGCAGGTATAATACCGCAGTGACAGTCTAGGAGCGATCGAAATAAATATGGCTACCAAATGGCTTTATGAATTCATGTCAGCATAAAGTTTTATTCATGAGTACATGTGACAATTTGACAATTTGATTGCAATCAAACCTTCACTAGCTCCCTTTTTTAAAGATTGTTACACAATAATTTAAATAAAAAGAAGCTGGTGGAGGCTTGATTTTGATTAGATTGTACAATGTACATGCCACTGACTAACACTTACATAATTTAATTAAACTCTAGGAAATACTCTAGGAAATACAATCACGTATGTACCAATAGTTTCCATTTCAAAATAGAAAACAAAAAAGAGAGTATTCCCTGAAAGATATACATATAGAAGCAACATAGAGACTGCTGCAGAGGTGGATATTGAGAGCATTCCAGGTATATAAAAAAGATAAATGCCATTCTTTTACATGCACTATATCATAAATTAATTCACATTATGTACCGTTAGTCATTGTTGATGTAAATTTGTTAGAGAAAGGTCCATAAAAATGATCCACAAATTTTGGAACGCATTGATTGAAGTTCTTAAAACCTTCCAAATAAAGAATTTTAAAATAAAATAATTAGAATATTTGAAAAATAGCAAGACATTAATTTTCACACCTTTTGGTATTCTTAGAATTGTATTTATAATAAATCAAATGTATTTTGAAGATTGGATGAGTAAATGCACAACTTCATGACACATTATCATTTATACAATTTTGTTTCAGGTAAACTTGATCCAAAGAAGGGAGAGTTTATCATTTTTGATATCGAAACAACTGGTTTAAGTCGGGACAGTGACATTGTTCAGCTCTCTGCATTTGATGGCATCACAGAATTTAATGTCTATATACGACCAAATCAGCGAATCAGCAAAAATGCTCCTGCAATATCTGGTATTACCTTCTCATTCGAAAAAAACACCGCCTATTACAATGGAAGAGAAATGGAATCAACAGATTTGAGATTAGGTTTATTGAATTTTTTGAATATCTCCAAAGTCATGCCAACCCTATACTTGTAGGTCACAATATAATGTAATATGACATTCCCGTCCTTTGTCATAAATTACATGAATGCAGCATTCTTTCCGAATTCATTCAGTGTGTTTATGGATGTGCAGATACACTTAAACTTGCACATAAACTGTACAAGAAAGAAGATGTAGGGAACTACAAACAGTCTAATTTAGTGAACATTTTGCTAGGAAAATCTTATGTTGCACATAATTCTCTATAGGATGTCAAAATTCTGCATGTACTATTCACTAAAAAGTTGACCTGCCATTCTGAGGATCTCTTTCCTTTTCATATTCACATCCTGCAGAAATCTTTCAAAACTATGGTGGAAAAGAAGGCAATGTCAGTCGCAACATCCAGAAAGATTGCGGGATCTGGTCTAGGATTCCGGCATATCATGCTTGCTCATAAGCGGGATGACCCTAGTGGTGTTAAAACTCTTTTAGGAGAACATGGTATAAAAGGAAAAGTTGTTTCTAAAATGATTGAGTATTTGAAAGCTCATGAAGAGTGACTAGATTGTTATGTCTTTGTATCCAAAGGTTAAGGTGAGCTCTTTTGATCATCTGATGTCTGTCTTCTGCCCATTGGTCTGTCCAACCATCTGTAAACTATTCACTCTTTGTTTTCTTCTTTAGAATCGCTATACCAATTGTTAAAACCATATAACCCCAGGCAATACTGCAAAACATTGTCACATACATATTGCAGATTCTTGAATAGTTTCTGTTGTTCAGGTAATTATGTGGCCCATTGGCCTCCGCATAAAACTCTGCTCTCTTATTTTATTTCTGAAATCCACTATGGCATATATTACATACATGTATATTAGTTTTCTATTGCTAAAACAGCCATCAGCACAAATAGGGTTCCTTATTGCATATTCTTCTAATGTGATGGTATAGCCGTACAAATTCCGGTGCCGACGGACAAAAGTGTTACAGGTCGGTATTACCGATATGTTATAATAAAAATGCTCAGAAGTATAATCATAAATCATAATCATAAACAAAGTCCTGTGTCAGGATTATGACATGTTCGTTTTCTTTCATGATTATGATCCATCGTATACATCTAAGCTTGTGAATCAATTTTTGAAGTCGGAAAAGTTTCTTTTTTTAAAGTTTATTTGAACATGAATTTTTTGCAGCTTTTTTTTTTCTTTTCTTCTAATGTTATGTGGCGACAAATTAAATTAAAAGTCATCCCTTCACCTTTTATATCAATATTAAAATAAAAATGAAAAAAAAAACCACAACAACAAACAATTTATTTACATTTGACGCTTTCTACCGATGTACTTGTTCATTTATATTTGTACTTCAGACACACAGTGAAAAGTTGGTGGGTTTTGTTTCAAAAGATTTTGAATTCATCATGCAGGTTTCAAAATATCATATAAATAAAAAAAAAATACAATTTAAGTAGAATTAGAAATTGTAAAACCGGTCCTCTACAATACTGTTATGTCACGTGAGGACGCCCTGGTCCGTCACAGAATGTATTACCTCCAATATACATCAACAACATTGAGACTGATGTAATCATGTATATTATGTTTGTGTCGTAAACGACTGAAATATAAACAAATGATACAGTGAAACACTTTGAATTTCATACAAAATAAATTTACATACTGTTATTTTGTGATATTTAATATTGTTAGCAATACTAACACAATACATAAAACTTTTGACTATTATGGGCTCCCATAGAAATAAAATGCAGCAGCATAACACTTAGAAATGTAGTTAACCACAAATATTAGCTCAAAATTATCAGAAAACATCTAAGATAACATTTATAAAATTATCAATATTAAGTAAAGCAAATAATTCATAGAGAGTCGTTCAAATTAAAACAAGCATATGTTTACATTTGTTGCAGACGACAACACTACAATATGAAAGATTCAATTATTACACATACATGTAAAACTGATAATAGCTACTAAAAAGGTATGAACATATCGAAGTCATCTTTTTAAAGAATGATAAACAAGTTATCATTAAATCATTACTTACTCTGTGGTAGGCTAAACTTGACAAAATCGGAGAGCAGTGTTCAACCGCATGAACAAATAGCGGGCATCGTACACAATTTTTACCCAAAACACTTGTAAACGAGTTCTAACATGAAAAATCAATATTTAAGGAAAGATAACTCTAACAACATTCCCTTATCGGTCTTAAAGGCTGCTAAAATTAGAATGATGAAGATTAGAAGAGAACTACTATTTTTGAAATATAGTGTAATTGATACTTTTCGTTTGTTTCAACAACGATTTAAAACCACAATATTCACAAAAGTCTGCATCACGATAGATGTGAGGAACCCGTTGAAAACCATTTCAGAGAGGACTCCCAAAGTTCCCTGTACATTCTCCAAACTCTTGCATTACAAACGTAGCTCAAGAACAAAAAGAATCCCTGCAACCCATTCAACACAGCGACAATGTAAGACAGAACTGATAACTCAAGGAACGAATCGATAATTTGAAAACCCCACGTCAGACCTGTTAGAAAAAAGAGCTTGAGACAAACTACAAAATGGAGTCTGCTTTGGTCCAATCCTTTGACCTTTGGTGTAGATTTGATCCTATATGCAGTTGCAAAGAAAAAACATAAATTTGTCAGACAGATAACCGACAACGGAGTAATAAAAGTTACAATGTACGCCATTTTATCATCAGTCAAAGTATTTTGTCTTCCATAACCAAACTCCTGTCCAGAGGAGGTAATGAGGAAAAAACAGACGTTGCCCACAATAATAAGGAGTGGCATACCGTAAGAGTAAATGCAATAGTTCGATAGAGTACGTCGTCTGTTTGTCCTAGAAACACTTATAGATTGTTTAACAAAGACACAAAACATGTGATATGAACATGTCTTTAGCCAAAAGAATACACATAGCACCATGTAATGTGTCAACGCAAACAGCAAAGTTCTTAAGTCTGTTGGTGCGATGATATAGTAATTTCGGGTCAAGACGAGAAGTTGTAAAAAGAATAACGTAGCCATCAAATACATGCTGTTAACACCAGGTATGGTTCGTAAGCTCTCAAACAGGCAGTAAGTTCCAAATGTAAAGAAAAGACAGACAATGGATATTATAGTACATATACCAGTTACAGCAGGTAATGGATTTTGGATATATGAATTCTCCTTAACAAAATAAGATTTTATGTTTTCAATGCACGTCTGGTAATTACCATCATCAGATACAAGGAAATGCTGAAAAGAAAGCAAACGATTTGATGGCACCAACCGTATTCTGTCGATGGACTCTACCACATATTCGTCGTGCGTAAGCGTGACCAATTTGCAAACAAGAAGGTCATTTATCAATGCCAGTTTAAAATGCATACTTGTAGTATTGTACACTTCTGAAAAACGTTTACAAACATCAACATCATTATCATGATTTTCAATTACAGGTTCGAGCTTTGGGCTAGGATACGTCTGAATAACCGCATAAAATTCAGAAAGTGTTGTTTGGGAAACTGATTTTGTGAACTTTGTAAGGCCAGCTTCAACATCTAGCCTATTACCCAAAGTTGAATGCAAATAAAATGTTACTCTGCTAGATATTGAAAAAGAAGTAGCTTTTGTATTGCAAGACTTCCGATTTAAAAAAGTGCTATTCTCGAACTGAATTTGCCAATGATCTTTTTGAAGGATATTAGCAATTTTAGTATATGTCCACTTTTTTACTAAATTCAAAACATCTCTGTTAAACATTGGTTGTTTCAAAGTAATATCCATTCCGACATACATTCCATATCTGAGATTAGATGCACTGTTTAAGATAGGAACACAAGCATTCTGATGGTATATTTTTCCCGGAAAGCATTCTACTCTCCTGCATGTGCCCTGAAATATAAAGAATATTCAAATGATTTAAGGTATATGACTGCTTGATTTATTATTTGTTTTCAATTTTTTCTCCAATTTCCTGGGGTTAGTTGATGGGCAATAATTGAAATTAAAATTAAGTTATTTCAAAGACAAATATAGTGGTTCTTTTTATGATACTAAATGTTGTTCTCTGTCATTTCAATTAAGAATGCTGGATGGTCGTGGCCATTTTTATGCTATATTTACATGTACCTCCTTAATATGAGGAACTTTGCATCAAGATATTGGAAAATGCTAAATTTTAAAGCTTAAATATTTGAATATTTTCACTAAATATTTGTTAATGGCCAAAAATATAATACATTGTTTTTTCAAAATTTAAGGTAAATCTAATAATTAATTTGTTGTCCTTAGAACAATCAAATGCAGGGGTAGCAAATGACATAACGTATGAATGGTGAATACTTCAAAACAAGGTGTATTTAGCTGAAGATAAAAATCACTACCTTTGCAGTCTGCATAAGAAATTCGGTGGGGGGGGGGGGGGGGTAATAATTTTGAACCTACAAAGGTATATATATATATATATATAATTAATTAACATTGACACAAATATCAATGAATACCTGCAAGGGTACTTCAATCTCAGAACATTCCTTAGGTACTATTTGGGTCAAGTCAAAAGAAGATAACGCAAACATTGATCTATAGGAATTACTGTCAGGAAACACAAATTCTCGTTCATTTTTTTTCACTTTGCTGTATTCAAACACACATCCTAAATCACCATTGCAAATTTCACAAGCAATATTCTTATACTCAGAACAAACGTGCACATCTGGCAATGAATGGCATATATCAGAAATATTGGAGTCCGCCGTTAAATCGCTGGCACACTCTGCAATCGAAGTTTTATTTGAGGGTACGTAATAAGGGTTGCAAATCTTGCAAAACTTGTTGCTATACGATGTATTGAGCTCTTTATCATACAGAATAGGTAAACGGAATTTCTCCAAGTCCTGACAAGCTTTCAAAATATCCGAATCAAAAGACTGCCAAGTCCCAGTCTCATTACAGTTTTCGACATCCACAGTTTTATCTTCGCACACAATTGTCTCTTCGTGTGGGTAAAGGAAATGTTTGCAATTTACGCCTTTCGTATACTGAATGAAGGAATCCACGTCTAACCAATCAAGCGTTACGGGTTCAGAGCACAAAATCCTTACGATCCACGAATCAGTGTTATACCTTATCTCATTCTGCAATTTATATTGACTTATATTGTTTAAATTGCCAATCATGCAATAAACATTGCGATAGGAAACATACTTTCTAAAAGCAGAATGTGTAACAGGCAATTGAAGCGAAATGTCATCTTCTATGTTAGTAGAAGTACAAAGTGAATACAGTGCTTGATCTGTCTTAGGACACTCATTTAATACATAATAACCACTATTTTCAGTTGTCTGTGGAGGAAAGGCATCGTTGATACACGAAAGAGGCTGTCGGAATGCAAGATCATCACAGCAATCAGTTGTACATCCAATATGACAGGAACAGGATTCTTTAGAGTGTCGAAGTATAGATGAAAAAGCATTTGAGTCACATCTCTTTTCACCGAAGGCTGCAATACTCACTTGCATTAGATTAGTTATATTGATCTGAAGTCGATCAGACAGTGATTGACGGAATCTGACGCCTTCTAATTTCCTTGCATTTTCTATATTTTCAAGAATAGTTTCAAACCTCAATTTAACTATAATTTTATATTCAAATGGATTGGAAACGTTTCTCAAGTATCGAGATGTATAATGTGTAGGCATACGACTCCTTCTAGTACCTGATTGATCGATGCAATGTTTACAAAACACATTTCTGTATGGATAGGAAAGCATTGTCTCTGGCTGACTAAAACAAGCTCTGTTTATATTATTCTGTGAATTGTATAAGCATGTTTTCTTACGGAGTTTTGTGGAAGGCACAGGCGGGTTACACATAGCACAAAAAATGTTTTTATACATCTGATATTCTAGAATAAAGTCACTGTGACATGCTTTTTCGATATCAATGTCATAGTTTTTCCAAGTACCAGAAACGTTGCATTTCGCTACGATGTTGTGTTTAATGCCACAATTAAATGATGATTGAGAAACATGCAAAATATTACATTTTGCCTCCCTTGCTGCTCTCAGGATTTCTTCATACGATGATAAGTAGTTAAAATCTTGATGTTTTAAACAATTAAACTCAAGGTTCCAGTTTTCAGTTCGATGTATCCCATAACATGATGCACAGTACCGGTTCTTATAGGAAATCTGAGTTTCAGGATCAACAACTGGGGGTGTTTTCATTTTCTCTATCATGTTATATTCCCTTGAACAGTTTTCGGCCAATTCTCTGTCTGCAATGGGTGGACAAACGTCCACGACATAGTTGAATGACTGCATTGTAACTCTTTTCGATAGTAAGGCAAAATCTCGACAATGCACATTCAGCGTAAGCAAGAAGCTTTGATAGCAACATGGGGTCAAAGAGAACATGCAGTATGGATCGCAGGAGCAGCTCTTGCAGCTAGAATTCACAAGCGGTAGATGGCTATTTAGAAACGAGTGTGGTAAACACAACCCTTTTGGCCCGCATACTGGAGTGTACATTGACGTCAAGTGTGGAATATCAATATCGAATATTGATAATGCATATCCAGCGAATGCCAACAGAAAAAAATGAACACAAGTATATTGCAAAGATCTTTTTGTCATCATTATATCATTTGTATGCTTAAATTCCAATCAAGAACATCTAATCTGAAAAAATTGATAAAAAATCAATGAAATCACATTTTAAAAGCAAAACACAAAATATAAATTATACATTTCATGTTACAATTAAATTTTTCAAAAAAGAATCACCGTGTTAATAAATAATCAAATAATGACTTAATAGGACTGAGCTTGTGATATATTTTTTCTATCTACAATCATTATGATCAATTGAAAAACAATGTCATTTAAGAAAAAAAATAACAAGGGGGTCGATAAGCTATTGATACAAGTTCTTACTCTTTTTCGGATAATGGCTATCAATCATATTGTCTTGATAAAATCTGAGGTCTTGTGAATGTTCATGTAACATTTCTTATTTTTGACAATTTGTTTAACTCAAATATTTTTATTAAAATGTTTAATTTTAGGCAAACAATTCATGCTTTTAGGAAAGTTTTTTAAAAATATTACTTAATTATTTTGACAAAATAAACTTTATGTTTGAAAATCTAATCGCATTTTTTTCTTATTTCCTTGAATTCATCAAACAATATTAATAAAGGACCAATTATAAAATTTTTCTTTTGAATTTAATGGTCATCTGAAAACACTTACCTTACATGTTTAGCCAAACCTTAATCACATGAATATATATTCATTTGTATTTACCACGGTTTATTTATACTTGAATCTTTATTTAATCAGTAAACCAACAATCAATATTTGAGCCTAATATGATTAATGTGTAGCATTTCATCCCCACATTAATGTTGTTTTTACACCCACTTATCTATAATCAAACATTTTTCGATATTTTTATCACTTTTATTGAAATCATTATATGTACAGAGTGTATTAGTTTCCAAAACCTTAAATTTTCTAGTACTTGTGTACATCGCCGTGTTTTTCATATCAAATTGCAATCTAACATTTACCTAGCAATCGATAACTAAATATACATTGTCTTTTATAACTAATGAAGATTTTATTGATCATGATTCTAGGTGCGATTTTTAAATTTGGTCCTTTTAGATGTAATAAACAATTTGTTTTAGTGAACTATTCGCATCTTATCGCTTATCATTCAATGCATCTTTAGTTTCGTTAAGTCAAATAGATGTCATCAGATATTCGAAAAAAAGAGAGCTGTTAAAGACACTCCCATTAAAAATTTCTCAACTTTTAGTCTCACGTTTCAATTAAAGAAAAATCATTATCATTTGATCACTGATATGTAAATCATACTAAAGATCCCTCTGACCCCCTCATGGAGAAGACATTTCAATTTTTGGGGATAAGGACGGCTCTCCCCTACAAACCACTTTAAAAGACGTTGATAAGTATAACCCCGATCATTTCTCTCTGTCTGTCTCTGTCTCTCTCTCTCTCTCTCTCTCTCTCTCTCTCTCTCTCTCTCTCTCTGTAAACTTGGATCACGTATCCCTCTATCTACAGTATTCACCACTATCTTTGTTGAGCTTCACCATTGATCTGATTACAGTTTGGTACATTGACACATTATCGAACGCTGGTGAAGGACAAATAAGAAGTATTGCACTTGTAATGCACCTAGCCAAGGGTTTACGATCCACTCTGCTCCTCTACACCCTTGGCAGATTTAGCGGATAAAATCAAACCTTGTGCACGGAACTTGATTGGCTGCGAAGACAATCGATCGCAGAGATCCACTAATCGGCGGTGTAGTTTGTTTTTTTTTTCATAAAATATTTAGATACAACTATTATTACAATTTTTAGGTGATCAATGAATAACATACGATATATAATTAAAATATATGGGTTTTTTAAAAGCATCTCAATTTTTTATTCTTTTTTTTTTCACACGGCCATTTCTTCAAATACCTCTTACATTGAAAATACGCATTTTAGCTGCTCCAATTTAGCTTAATCGCTAGACGGCGCTATGCTATTTCTCAAAACATTGAGTAAATCTGCCAAGGGTTGTAGAGGAGCAGAGTGAATCGTAAACCCTTGGCTAGCGAAGATATTGTTGAAACGGAACGCTTGCTTTTTCGTCAGCACTGAGTATGTGGTACAACACTAGAAAAAATAACCGACGAGAGGTGGAAAAATCATTAATTTTAAAGCTGAACAATGCTCGTAAATAGGCACTGTCCGCTATATTTATGTTTTATCACCGCTATCCCTACAACCCCTTTACAAGCTGCAGACCTTTTAGCAGTTCAAAGTATTTCGATAAAAAGGTCTCATCTGTGTGGACGTACATCTTGCTTCCCCTTGTTACTCTGTCGCGATGAAATTATCAAATTTAACGAACGTTTGTCAAGCCAGAAGAATACTAACATCATATGAATAGGTCAGTGCATTATTTACAAACAGAATATGCATATAAAATAAGAAATAAATGCATGAAATCCAAAGACCGCAAAAGGAATACTACACTGCCTATTGAAGAAAGTTGTTCAGCCTTAAATATGAACGACTAAAAAATGTCTTAAATTGTGAAAAAAAACCAAAGTTTATTCCTATTCTATTTCTTTCGAAATGATAAAATATGATATTATTGCATTAAAAGTCATGTATCATGCCACTACAAAGGCTATACTTCTCAAAAAGAGTTGTTTGGGCTCCCTTCTTTTAAAAAAAAATTCGTTAAAAATCTTTGTTTTTCCAATACAAACGAAAAAAATCATAAATCATTTACATTTTAAAGTATCTCAGAGAGAACACAGCAATCTATTCTAAAATGCCTTTTCAAGGTTTTACAAATGACAATAGATCGCTAATATTCTTTCTTATTCGTCGAACAATTTGTAGCGATCCAAAATGATGCATACAACGCAGCCCTCCTATGCTTTGTCACATCTGACATATCACTAAATATTATTGACACTCACTGTAGTGTTTAAGTAAACGTTTGTCATACTAATTTCCTCACAAAAAAATAGTGTAGATTCATTATTTAAAAAATACACTATATCTTCAATATAAAAGGTACGAAAGGAGAAAAAAAACTAGACACGATCTCGTTACGAGTAACGAGTAGGTCTTCCGTTTGATTTTTTAAAATGATACGATGATTTATCGATAAAAACTTTAGATATAAATGACTGGATATTTTAGGGGCCAGCCCTGTAGATCCTAAATGGGGACATATATTGGTGTTTTGATTAGTGGAATCGATTAGAATCATCAATGCAGACAATGTCTCTTAAACAATGCTTAACAAAATATCGCGGGTATGTTAAGGCTGCCCGATTGATTTCACAGTGAGTGTAGAAAGTCACTTGTCTGTACTTCATAAGATATGACGTCATAGTTAACTTTGACGTCACGATCTGCATTCCTTTCGATCGTTCTTAGGGAATGTATAGTAACGTAATAAGTGAATTTTATTGTGCATTATAAGACCGCTTCATTCCTTTACATAGGCGTTGTTGTAAATACTAGTGATACTAAACTCAATATCGCCAATATGGAGTATCAAAAAATCAACAGTTTTAAAGCTTTGTATTAGGTAAGTAACTATTTATAAACTTATGGTTTTGAGACTCCCCCTGCTACGTGTAAACTAATGAATGGTGATATGTATATGCATGTAAAAAACAGCTTGGCACAAGTGAAAGATCAATACAATCTTAGTATATTTTACGTGAAAATGGGAGAGAAAATAAGTACCAATGTGAATCTTGCTGGGGGAAACCTACCAATTGACCCGATTTTGTGTAAATCGAGCTTAAAAGGTAAAAATGTGCCTAATTTCGATGGCAGTGCGAAATGTTTTGACAATTTTTCAAATAAACGAAATATTTATATGAACCCCCAGCAAAAACTGCAAAATACATTACTTATCGAAGGATTTTTCATAAAAATATTTTTGATTTAATGTCATTATTCACTTGCGCCGATGCGATTTATATAGATTATATACCGTGTTAGGATACGCCTGTCACGTGCTTAAGAAAAATATATGACGTCACAAAAATGCATCAAATATAGTGTTTGATATCACTGTTAATTTATGTAATAAAAGTTTAAAGAAATTCGCTCGGTTAAAGTATTTTTTCAATAATTAAAATAGTATCGTTTTTAGGTATAAATTTTGCTTCGGACAGCCTTAACATAGCCGCGATGTCTCCTATTTTAAATACATTGCATCAAAAGTTCAGGACTTTGGCACCTAACAAACTTATAAATGGGCATGACAATGATTTTTTCAAACATATATTGTTATGATCAACAACTTTGCTTCTATAATGCATTACAATATCTTGATCGTTTTTAAGTTATTTGTAATAGACTTTACGTGGGTTTTGGCCCCTAATTAAAGGGGCCAGACCCTTTTTGTTCATTTCATACGAAAGATCTTACAAATACTAACATTTTTTGTTCTTACACCTTTCTTAAATTGTTGTTCATTTTTGAGATACAAATGATTGAATATTTTAGGGGCCAGCCCTGTAGATCCTTAATGGGGACAGACATTGGTGTTTAAAATAATGGAATCGATAATGGTTATAAATACAAGCATTTTCTCTTCTACAATGCTTACCAAAATATGTCTCGTTCTCTAGATATATTGTGTCAAAGTTTGAGAACTTTGACCCCTAAAAATCCCTAATTACGTCATAAATGGGCGTGGCAATGAGTTTTTCAAATAGATATTGTTACTATCAACAACTTTGCTTCTTTAATGCATTAGAAAATCTTTATCGTTTTTAAGTTAATTGTGATAGACTTTACGAGTCTATTGGCCCCTAATTAAAGGGGCCAGCCCCTTTTTGTTCATTAAATACAAAAGATCTTTCAAATACTAACATTTTTTGTTCTTACACACATCTCAAATTGTTGTTCATTTTTGAGATACAAATGATTGAATATATTAGGGGCCAGCCCTGTAGATCCTTAATGGGGACAAACATTGGTGTTTTAAATATTGGAAACAATTACAATTATCAATACAAGCATTTTCTCTTCTACAGTGCTTAACAAAATATGTCTTGTTCTCTAGATATATTGTGTCAAAGTTTGAGAACTTTGGCCCCTAAAAATCCTTAATTACGTCATAAATGGGCGTGGCAATGTGTTTTTCAAATAGATATTGTTACGATCAACAACTTTGCTTCTATAATGCATTACAAAATCTTGATCGTTTTTAAGTTACTTGTAATAGACTTTACGAGTCTATTGGCCTCTAATTAAAGGGGCCAGCCCCTTTTTCTTGATTTTGTTGGAAAGAACTTTTAATACTCTACAACTTTTGTAATATATGTCTTAACAAAATATCAACTCATAAAAAGATATAGATCAAAATATGTGAAAAATTTTTTTTGAAATTCGTACCCAATTTTCGAGCCCTAGCGAGCTCCAAGAAATGGCGCCACTTGCGTAAAACGAAAACAATAGGCACAACTTCAAACTATGGACTACCTATCCTGAAAGTTTCATATTCATAACTCTGATAGTTTCAGAGATCAACCGCTCACAAAATGGGTCGTAAAAATTTACAAAATTAGCAAAAAATCGGTACCGGAAGTGACGACGGCAAAAATTTTAAAAACAAAATAAATTCAGACCACTTGTAATCATCTGTGAAAAAAATGGTTGAAATCGGTCAAATAGTTTTCGAGAAAACGCTTGCACAAAATTTGTGGAAAAAAAAAAAAAAATAATAATAATAACTAGACGCTCGTTGCGAGCAACAAGAGGTCTTCCGTTTGAATACACCTTAAAAAAGACTAAAGAGATAGTTGTTCTCTTAACACTCTTTAACATAGAGCAAAACCAATACCGGATATCTAAAACGCTACGTAAAAGTCAAACCAATATTGTAAAATCCATATTGTGACGTATTTCGATCCTCGGTCACTTCGCCGGCATCAAAGACATTCCGCCGCAACAACAGTGAATCAGGTTCCAACAATGCAACTCCATTACATATAGATAAAATAGCTAACCGCGGGTCGAAAAACAAATATTTTTCATATTTATAACAGACAAAAGAGAGAGTATTTGAAAAAGATGATTGCAGTTCACAATGCCAGACAAATGTAAGCTGCATACTAAATTTTTAGCGTGATAAATCTTAATTAGGTAAATTCAAATAGTTGGGTTTTTTAAAACATTTTATGGATCTTTTTTTCCTCACAATTGAAGGAGAGAGAGGCGGTATTATTACAACAAAAGAGAAAAGGCAAAAAAGCATCCCAAACAACATATGAGCTTGATTATAGATGCAATGGATCAATGTGAGTTAAACATATATAAATATTAAATTTGTCAAAGTGAGCCAAAAGTGGATGGGTGAACTACTAACCTCTCTTTTTCTCTCTATAGCAAAAACCAATATCCCTCATTTTACTGGAAGATTACAAAAGGTATGCAATATCATAATATACATCTTTATTGAATTATAATTTTAGTTGCATATTGGTCTTGATTTTCTGAACACCTATTTTTTGTCATTTGCAGGGCATAGACCCGTCAACTCTTTTGAAGACGCATATTCAGGGGGTTATAAACCACGGAAGAGGAACTCAAGATTTTTTTGTTGACTTGAATGAGTATTCACACGACTCAAATTTGGTTATGAACATTTTGCTCAAGTCCATCCATTCGGCTAGGGAGAAGGTAGTTTTAAATTGTGGAACTTAATATAGTAAATACTACTAGTAATACTTTATCGTAAAAGTCTTCAATATTACATTTATATCATGTTCAGATGAACTGTTAAATAAACTTATAATTGCAATTATTTTTATCTTATCCATTATAAATTGTCACAAAAAACAACTTTTTTTTATCAATTTAGAATGGAAAGTTACCGGAAATCTTGTTTATTCAAGCAGACAATTGCGCTAGGGAAAACAAGAATAAATATGTTCTTGCATTCTGTGAGCTTCTTGTCAAATTACGAGTATTTTACGAGGTGAGTCGTATTTGTTTTCATTTTCATCTTATTCTCCACGTTTTCAAGATGCATGAAAAAACTTGACAAGATTGTTTAGGCTTGATATAAATATCATTTTATTGAAGAGAGGTTTTAAATCTATTAAACAAGTTAATGAAAAAATGAAGAACACATATTGATATCGACTAATTTAAAGAATATAACTGAGTAAAGGACATATATGTTTTATATAAGATGTGTAAAAAAATGTGTAAAGAAGTTAATAAAAATGTATTTGATTAAGATATTGACAATAAAGAGATAATCTAAAACTTTATTTGTTCGACACTACTTCATGAAAAAAATATTAGTTTAGCTTAGTTTAGGGAAACTTTGAAGATATTATTATAACATGTTTACAACCTTTGAAAGTTATGCATTCGATAATACTTGAACGTTAATAGACTATTATAAATATTTCAATTGTAAATTTAAGGTACACCTGTCATTTCTGTATGTCGGACATACTCACGAGGACATAGATGCGGCGTTTTCTGTCGTTGCAGAAAAACTTCGCAAAGTAGATGCAGAGACACTACCTCAACTGCAGAGGGTTTTGAATGGCGGTAGGATTTTGCAGGGTCTGTACGACATTAAGGGCTGGCTCAGTCCCTGCATTAATCAAATTTATCACCATTCAAAACCTCTACACTTTAGATTCCAATACAACGATAGAAATCAAGCATCTGTGTCCTACAGGGAAAACAGCGAAAGACCATGGAAAACAATTCCTCAAAACCTGTTGACCTCGATTCCAAAAGGTAAACCAGAAATCCTCATACCACCAAATTTCCACAATATCAACTTTTCCGGCCTAAGAAACAACATCGAAAAATACAGATATCAGTTTTCCAACCAGTCCTTTTATCAATGGTGGATGGAATTTTTAATAGAAATGGAAAAAATTGCAAGCTCGCCAGATAGAATCAAATCGTACGCTGAACGTCAGGCAATTTGGTTGTTACCGTGTTTGATTGGAAAATCAACACGACAGGAAGAAAAAGAAGAATCAATTAACCCAACTTTATTGGAGGCCATCGATAAAGAAATGGATGAGCACATGGTACATTTGATTTATCAGTTATAATTTTTGAAATTTTTTTAAATTGTGAAATAATGCTACGTTTGCTTTCTCGTTATATATACATAACACAAATGTGATATCAGCAATATAATATAACGGGAAAAAATAATTTGGTTTTTTAAAACAGGTAATCATCAAGGAAAATAAGATGAAAAGACGGGGAAAGGAACCACAAAAAAAGACAACTACGTTTAAGAAGGCAAAACCGGTAAATCTTATTAACTATCTACGAATAATTTGTCAGTTATCAGTTTTTAGTTTTTAAAAGGTTCTTTTAATTCATCTGAAATTACAGAAGGTGAACATTTATTTGGCATTGGATATATTTTAAAGAACGATAAAAACATGCTGTATATGATACTTTTTTTTTTGGGGGGGGGGGGGGGGGTTACAACCAATATAACATAAAACGTTTTCATATTATTAATTTTATTTTGACAGTCATAGACGTTTTCATGGTCGTATTGGAGGTTGAAGATAAATTTGAAGGACCACAATCGTTGGATTTTAAATATGAAAAAAAAACCCATGAAGTATTCATTCAACACCGCTACCTGTACAAGTATTGTTTTTTTTTTTTTTTTTTTTTTTGGGGGGGGGGGGGGGTATTAGATTTTTCCAAAGAACATAATTATGTATTGTCATTTGCAATATACATGTATATACGTTATGACGTTTGTGCAAAGTGTTGTACCTGTGAATTAATTGTTGTCGGTTGTAATATAAACGTTGGTTTTTATATCTAGCTTGTGCATTCTTTAAATTCAAATCGTAAATTTTAATGAATAAGTACAAGATTTGTTTGATATTCGCACACGGTTTTCTGGATGATTGTTACTTGCTGTCACATTTTGTTTGACAAGAGCTTAACATAGCCACTTAGAGGAGTATCCCTCCATAAGATGATTTGTTGTTTCAAAGGGTTTGTGAATACTCATTAGTTTTTAAAATATGTCACAAGAACTTGTTTTTTTATAAAGAAAGTTGTAACTTTGTTTTAATTATTGTCTCTCTATATACTAAGTTTTTAAAGGTATATTATCCCGGAAGTACCCTTTTGTTAAACAACTTAAGCCCTATAATACATTTATTTAGTCGTAATTTTTTTCTGTGTTCTTATTAGAACTGCGGCCATAAAATAGCTCCCAAATTTTACCTCATATTTATTTTTCACAAACAAAAGTGTACTTAACTGGAGGAATGTAACTTCCTTTACATTAACCTTGACATGGTCACCTATTTCCCGTCTCACAAAATCTATACTCATGAGATTCGTTAAAAGGAAACTTCTTTTAGGTTTTTTAATTGTCCAGCAAAACGAGCTGAGAAATGATGTTTTGGAAAGGCTAAACAATAGTTTAGCATTTAGAATGTTATTATTCATTTTATAGCTGTTTTATTTATATTATACTTTTGTTAAGTAAGAATTAAAATTGAAACATGTAAACTTTTATAATAATATTTTATCTTAACTCGCATTAGATGTACTTTTAGATGGGTTATATCAATGCGTTCGGGTAAATGTTACAACCTACGAATTATTTTTTGATGATTAAGGTTAAATCTATGATTTGGGAGGAATGTTACTCCCTACAATTTATTTTTGGTTGTTTTGGGTTAAATCCATGGTTTTGGAGGAATGTTACTCCCTACGACTTATTTTTCTATGATATTGCTTAAATCCAATGTTTGGGAGGAATGTTACTCCCTACAATTTATTTTTGGGTGATTTGGGTTAAATCCCTTGTTTGGGAGGAATGTTACTCCTACGACTTATTTTTCTATGATATTGGTTAAATCTATGGTTTTGGAGGAATGTTACCGCCTACAATTATTTTTCTTTGATATTGGTTAAATTCGTGGTTTGGAAGGAATGTTACTCCCTACGACTTATTTTTCGATGATATTGTTAAATCCATGGTTTGGGAGGAATGTTACTCCCTACGACTAATTTTTGGATGATTTTTGTTAAAATTATGGTTTGGAAGGAATATATTGGTTTAATCCATGGTTTGGGAGGAATGTTACTCCCTTCGACTTATTTTTGGATGATTTTTGTTAAAACTATAGTTTGGAAGAAATACATTGGTTTAATCCATGGTTTGGGAGGAATGTTACTCCCTACGACTTATTTTTC
>WFKH01002636.1:41465463-41475832 GCA_016163765.1 Magallana hongkongensis
ACAGTCATTGAGATGGCGGCATTTCTTTGATGCCGGCAAAGCGACCCGGCGAGCTCTAATGCGGTCGTATTGCACGGGTGCTTCGGCGGCATGACTTTGATGCCGGCGATGCTACGAGCGTCTGAATTTAGATAGCTGCTGATAAAAACAAGACTGTCACAAAGCAGGAAATGAACTGTATTTTTAACCGGGCTCTATATTTGTACTGAAAAAAACCACGATATTATTTTGATTTATGATAAAATTTAAACGGAAAACATTTAAATCCATTGTTTTAAAGATAAATTCGTTAAACAAACCACAATTAAGAAAGAAAAAACGTTCGACACTCGGGGACCGAACCCGGGTCGCCTGGGCACAAGTCCACCACTTTAACGACTGAGCTACGCGGACTCTCGCTTCAGGACTTTGGAGCCCAAAATCTCGAGAATGCGTGGATCGATTTTAAAACGGACTTCATATTCTGAAGTTTTGAACGCGTCTCTATCAAATTCAAACATTAAAAAAATTCAAATCAAAAAAGTTGAAAAATGACTTATTTTTGTTTCCTTCCGGTGACGACCGGAAGTAACGGCGGACGTTCGGATATGCGAAGGGCACTGCGGCCGTTAACTCTCTACCGTCTCTGAAAATTTGAAAGTCCTATCTTCATTACTTTTGGAGAAAAACCGTGAACAAGCAAAAACATAAAATCTTTAATATCTCGGGACCGGAAGTAACGACCAAAAATATCTCGTGTAATTTTCTTACAAATTTTGTCATGACTGAGATCTGAAAGTTTTATAAAAATCGGCTAAAGCGTTTTTGAGAAAACGTGACAGAAAAAAAGAATAATAATAATAATAATAATAATAATAATAATAGGGGAAAAGAAACAAAGCAATAACAATAAGGTCTTCCGTTGGAAACGGAAGACCTTAATAAGAAACTGTACGAAAACTATAAGGTCTTCCGTTGGAAACGGAAGACCTTAATTATGCCCGTTGTTTCAAGGAGAGTGCTCTAGCTGTTTTATGCATACCTGCACATTTTTTATCCCTCTTAAACTGATAATCATTATATCTTATACCTAAATATGTCATTGTATTAAGGACTTTCATATGCACTGAAGATTTTATTTACACAACGAAAATACTAGATAATCGTGAACATTCAGCCTGTTTCAAACACTTTGACAGTATTGAAATTCCAAAAATGGTTTAGGTACATATGATTAGGTCATATCAATGTCATTCTTAATAATGTTACTTGCCCTTTTTTCTAAGATGATAGTGATCCCTGATTCAAATAATTATGTTCTTGTTTTTTTTGTGCCAAGACAAGCTCACATTTTTGGACTGATTGGCTTAGACATCGCGCTTTGCTCCAAAAATGCATCGTCGATGGCGATTCAACTTTGTGCTCAACTGTTGTGGATACATTTTTAGCAATCAGCTGCATATAAGATGTATCTGGTTTCTGTAGTGCTGAGCGGACTCAAGTCTCTGACTCCCTTTAGATAGCATGCCAGTGAATGGAAGGTTAACTCCCTGAAAATGACTGTGTTAATCATCGGTCGGGTGAAACGAGATTTAATGCTCTCCAAGAACAAAACACACAACAACAAATACCCTAAGAGGGGTTTAAACGAGGTATGTTTCGGTTAACGGTCCTTCACGTACATTTATAACCGGTGAGCCATGTTCTTTTAAACAACAAGTAATAACAAAAAGGAACCCATTTTTACATATATAATCTCAATATATCTGTATTACACATATACGTGTAATGAAAAATTACAGTTTTCACGTATAAAAAATATGTCGCTGATAGTCTAGCTTTAAATATCATTTTTTTAACCATGAAACGTGATTTTTATGTAAAGGTTTGCATAATTTCTTTGATTTAACGATTACCAAGAGGCATGATATTGTACAATTAGATTTTGATTTTAGTACATCTTTATAGCTAGGTTGGTTATCGGGAAGATTTGTCTCAATTTCAATTACATTCATAGATATTATCTCTTCATCTGTGACTCATGTTACCGGTATATTTACTTAAGTATCAAACAATTAAAAAACCCAAGATATTATATCGCTTTTGAATTTTATGAAAAAAAAAACAGGGAAGAAAATGATTAAAATTTGAATTAATTCGTAAAGAAACCGGACATTAACTAAAGTTGAAAATTATAAACTTACTTTAAATGATTTTCATATGTTTTCCTTGTCTTTTTGTATAATATTGGCAAATGTAGATGAACTGTTATTCATAAACCTTATTCAATATAAATAACAGTTTACATTAGAAAAATGTAAATAAACTAAAGCAAATAAACAAATTGAAAACCTTTTGTGATATGAACATAAATTCGAATGCATATGTTCCTACCTTGGCTTTAAAAAGCAAATTGTCAATAGAATATTACATATGTGATGTAAGTACATCTTTTTCTTTACATTTATCGTCTTTTTTCTTATTTTTTAAAGACCCAGTTAAAGAGAACAAAATATTTGAAAAAGCTAATCATTTTAATCCGTTTTTACAGCATATCAAGTAAGTGCTTCTTATCAAGCCTTCAAACCACAAGGAAAGGAAATGGAGGATATTGGTATGTAATTCTGTTTATTGTTAGCTACTAGAAAACGTTATTTAGTTGTAAAAATGTGTAATATCATTTAGATAAACATGCATTTAGAAGTTTAACACCTCATATTGTCCTGCATATACACGTATATAAGAGGAGGTGGAATGACAGCTGAAATAGAACACATTTTCCATCTTGTGCAATCTATAAATTATCATATTCAGGTTTTGATTAAAGAGACAGGGTCAATTTTCACATATTCTATAGCTCATATAAAAAGACAAACTTTTTTAAACATTGCAGTCTTCAAAAGTAAAAAAAACAAATACTGTTAAAAAGGAAAAAAACTCAAAAGTATTGATTGGCCCGAAACATAAATATTAAGTATAGATTTTGCCTCATAGTCACGCAAGCGCAGAAATATTAAAATACTAGTACTGCAATGTGTCGAAAAGCATAAGCAAGCGGTCTATCAGTTAAATCCGATGTCTGTGAGAACTAATTTCATTTGTATATTTATTAAGATGCACTCTTTAGTCTTTATAAATGCATATTTTTGATCACAGTCACCAAACAACTTGGTTTGTTAATGTGTATTCTGGATGAGTTTTAATGACTTTTTAGGTGACATGCGATAACTTTAGAATGCGTTAAACCTCCGGTATAATCAAATGTCTTATTTATCTTCCTATTATCAAAGAGTCATTATCAAAAAAGTGAAATATCTTTTTTGAGACACAATGTCACTTTAATGAAATGACAATAAGTATTAAGAATTAAAACAAAATTCTAACTACGAATAGATTTTTTCCCCCTAAAATTCAATTAAATGGTTTACTCTTTACTCTAAATAACGTTTTTTTTTCTTTAGGTGTTGAAGATATCGTTCTAGAAATCGACAACCTAATTAAAGAAGCATTAAGCGTTTACCTGTTAGAACGAATTGGTTCTTCAAGTCTATGCAGTCATTTTGCTGCTCAGCCTGTTTTTAAAAGAAAAGCATTTAATAAACAGGAAATGGAAATACTTTCACACGGTATAAATCAAATTCGCATAAATGAATATGAAAGAATTTTGTTTGTAATTCGTTAATCATTCAAACAGTACTTACTTTTAAAGTGTGTATTTACACAGGAACTGTTCAAGCCAAGAATCTCACGAGACACTTACTGTTCAAATTAATTAAATACACATTACCTGCTGAAAACCATATTACGGGATCAAAGAACCCGACAACAACTTCAACTGCATTTACCTTTGAAGACGTTGAAAGATTACATCAACAACACGTCATAACAGATATCACATTCAAAGAATATGAAACTCTGAATGATTCAATATTTCCGGTAAGTGTTTTAAAAGCATATTATTATACTATATTTTCCCTTTGGTTGATTTTGAGACAAGTATCATGCAAACAAACTCACGATAAAAAAAATATGTGAATTGAGCTTTGATGCATGCAAAGCAGTTGTTGCTTTTTCTTTAAAAAAAATTGCCAAAAAAAGTAACTTACCGCCTTTATTGACATTGTTAATTAGAGAAATCCACCCGATATAAAGCTCTACCATTTTTTCATCTGAAAGGCGAATAAAAGGTACAGGTCGAAAATGTGACTGAGAGACTTTTCAGTTATTATTTAGCTGACTCAATGGCAGATATTCGTTTTGTTAATGATTTCTTGTTAACGTTTATTAAAAACTGTTTATATAGATCAGTTAAAGAAAACTGATAAAAATAAGACCAGTGTTTATTTAGGCTATAGAAAGACTCACAAATGGCAAAATGACATCTAAATCCACAACTTTGACCATTCAACTACTGGCTTGTAAGTATTCTTTCCAATTTGAGGTACGTAAAATCGCATATTTTACTATTTTAAGACCTTTTAAACTGAATAGGTTGAGCATTTTTGAAACAAAAAATTGCTAATTAAAAATCATTTAATTATACACTTTTATGCAGATCTATTGAAGACATATGCGGCCGAGGATTTCCACGCCTTTATTATCTGTTTATTGTTGGCAAAAGATGAATTTATTTCTCGGAATAACATTTCTGATTTGATAGACCTACTAAATAACATACGAGTTTCCCTATCACTTGTTCCTGTGGCTAAAAATCCTGAGAGTGTAAACCTCGGACAATATTTGAATAACGATACAAGACATTTTATTTGTTCAGGGAATGGCTGTGTTTCGTTTATTTCTCAAAATGCTATGGACAGTGTATTCCTTGCTTTCAAGGATCTTTTTAAACTCAAAAAGATTCCGTTTGATCTTCTCCTAGTGAACAGGAGATTTCTTGGACGTTACTGTAGAACTGCAGAATACAGAGAAAAGAAAAACGAACTTTGTGTCCACCTCAGTTCATGTCAGACTGAGCAGTTCTTATTTTGCTTGGGATCTGATATTATTGACCATCCAGTTTTGGAGGATGAAACAACACATGCAATTGTTTGTAAGAGATGTAAGGAAACGAAACTTTCTAGCTTTTTAATTGCTTATTTGTCTGTTGTTTTTACCTTTTTTTTCTTTTCTTGAAAGCGTGGGCATTATCATACAGAAAATTCTTAGCTATACTACTTATTGGAATTTTGTTTTATCTGTTTTGTTCTTTAATTTCTATTTTTCTTTCAAATTATGGAAGGCTATGGTATTATCTGTATTGTCTATTATTTTCTGTTTTATCTTTTTAACTTTATCGTTAGACAGTGGAGCTTAAAGCTAAGTACTTCGTATATTAAGCATTAAAATGTGCTTTTTATATTCAAGATATCAGCACTTTTACATTAAGCAATATTAGCTAAATTTAGTATGACCATGCCTTTTTTTTTTTTACAGATAACGTTCCTCCTGAAGTGTCAATAATTGGTCATGAAGCGATAAATTCATATGTGAAACATATCCAAAACGGAAAACAGACTTTTTATCATGCCCGAGGCATGGTTGTTGGCTGTGCTGGTGCCGGGAAAACGACTTTACTTGAAAGAATGAAAAGACGAAACGTATCTGATTCTGTAAAAGAAACTCGAGCTATTCATGTGAACGAATATATGTTCTCTATCCAGAAAGACAAACTTTTTGGTACGAAGTTTTTTTTTCGTGTATTTCTGGGGCGGGTGCATAGGTGAACTTATTGTGATATTGGAAATAAGACTTATATTTTACAAAAACCAAAATATTCTTTTTAATTGATCAGTACACAACACAGAAGAGAGTGCCATTTTAACCATATACATGTAGTTTTACGTCAAATTTGGCATTCTGAACTCTTTTATCAAAATCTAGGCCCCAAAATGTTGTAATTATTTTGTAGTACAATTCACTTAATTGTTTGTTAATCATATATTGGTTAAAATTGCTTTTATTTATTTATTTATTTATTTATTGCTATAGTTCGCCGTTTGTGTAAAACTATGATTGACATTGGTCTAAAAGACAACACTATCAACAGACGACTCTCAGAAAAGACAATATCCATGCTTGATTTCGCCGGCCAATGCGGGTATTATGCTTCCCATCACATTTATTTCAATAGAAGATCATTTTTCATTTTGGTGATAGATCTTACCAAATCGCTCGATTCTGTTGTGGAAGATACGGGGAATGAGGGAACGATTTTTGAACAATGGACGTACAAAGGTAATCAAATTTTTTTCTCTCCCAAGATGTATGTTCGTTAGAACATTGAACACAGAATATATCAGAAAAGAAGGAATTTATTGTTATTAAGGTAATTTGTTCTTCCTATAATCATTTGACAGAATTTGTTCTATTTTGGATGAAATCAATACATACCTACAGCAGCGAGAGTGCGCCTGTCATTCTTGTGTGGACACATGCTGACAAAGTCGAAAATGCGGTAACAATAGACCTTTAACATAATACAAAATGTCTAAATTAGACAAAATTTTCACAAGTTATATTGCGAAGTTTAAAATCTAAAAACAAAAATATCGACTGCATTGAGGCACATGTGCATTATTATCTTGCCATTGAATTAATAATGCTCGAAATTATCCATACAATGATGCAATTTATGGCTGAGAATCGCTATAACACAAATATAAATGAATTTACCATACTGTTATATGAAGAAAACTATTTGTTTTTATTTTGTAGGAAGAAGAAATGTCGAAATCATTTGAACAAATTAAGGAAATGTTGAAAAATGAAGATCCTATTCTTTTGAGACATATCTGTAAATCAATGTGTTTCTCGACAGGGATGCCAATAAAAAAGTTTTTATTGTGGGAATGTGATCCGTTTCGCGAAACCATTGAAAAAATTAAAAAGGGCATTATTGAAACTTCTATGCAGCTAGATAATTGGGGTATGGATATTCCAAATCTGTGGGCAGTTGTGGAAGGACATATCAAAAAAGCCTGTGGAAGATCCTTAAAAATAATGTATGTCCAAGACCTTTGGATACAAATTGAAGATATTTACACCACCTTGCATATGAAGGAAAAGTCGGAACTTGAAAAAATCTTGATTTTCTTTCATGAAGTGGGGGAAATTCTCTATTTTCCCGAGAAAGGATTGAACGAGTTTGCTATTTTAGATATACAGTGGTTTTCAGATGCTTTTAAATATATTATTACTGATCTGAGGCATGCCTACTCTGATTTAGAAGATGAGATTAAAAACCATACAGACTATACGTTTTTTACAAAAAGTGGAGAAATGTCCTTTCGATTGCTGGAAAAAATTTGGGATAGCTTCAAAGGGGAAAATTTTCTACAATATCAAAAAGAATTAACAAAGTACATGGAGAGACTTGGGATGCTGACCAGAATTACTGTGTTTCGAAAAGATATAAGAGCGTCTTATAAAGTTCGCCAACGGTGGTATGTCCCATGTATGAACAGAAGAATATTCAATTGCGACGATTTCATGACATACTCGGCTGTATCATCCATTCTATGTTTTGAATTTCAGTTTCTGCCTAACATGCTTTTCTACAAGCTAATCTCATCTTGCATGGATACAGAGTGGAGAATACTCACAGACAATAAAAACAAGTGCCTGTATCAAAGGGTAGCAGTGTTCTACCGCTTAGATTGTTTTATATTTGTCGGAATATCCAGAAATAGAATTGAAGTTCAGGTTCGAAATCTGGAAGAACATGCTTCACGAAAACAAAGAGCTGATATTCGAGCTGAACTTGAGAGAAAATTTCACCAAATAAGAGATAATTTTCACACTGATCTTCACTTTCAAATAGGTTACATGTGCAGCAACACAAAATTTTGTGATTCGAATTGCGCTGATATGCTTCCGGAACCCATAGCACAACGGCGTGTGTTATGTAATTTGTGTCCAGTAACAATGAAACATTACATATCCGTTAGTGACCTCTCTTGGAAAGCTGAGCATGTAAGTTATTCTATGATCTTACAAAATTAAAAAAGAAACCAGTTTCCTTCAAGAAAGAAATAAAACGATATTGATTACAGTTTGTTTTACATTCAATTATAATACAGAAATAAAGTAGTCGGTAGCAAATGACTTTTTTACAATAATAATTACTTAAAATGTTCTCATATTCTTTGCAGACATTCAATCTCTGTGTGTGAAATTTGAATATTAACAACACGTTTCCTTATGAAATCCGATTGTTTTCATACAATTACTGACAAAATCAAATCACGATCTAACTAGTAGAAATTTATTTATTTTTTTACTGTAATGGTCGACAACAGCGATAATTTAAGTGCATTTACTCAGAGAGAGAGAGAGAGAGAGAGAGAGAGAGAGAGAGAGAGAGGAGAGAGAGAGATGTAAACGTAAAAACAGAAATCTTTCTTATTGGTTTATACGTGTAAAATGTAAAGACTATTGTAAAACGGAAACGGACAAAACACTGACGAGTTATGTTTTCACAATCCATTTTTTTTTTGGCTTATGATTGTATTACATGACATCATTCTTAGAGTTTTAAAACGTCTTTATTCAAATTGTGGCGTTACATTGTTTGTAGTTGTCTTAACATGGTTTATACGTGGTGAGTTAATTTCAAATGGTGTAAGTTTTGTAATTGAACAAAAAGTTCATTTTACTTAATTTTATTCTGTAATTTTAATGCTTTTATCAAACGTTTGTATTACAATTCCTTAAAGTAGTATCAATTTGATGAATATTTTCCTGAAGAGTAATTTTACAAGTTTCTGGGTTTTTTTTCTAAAATATTTCAATATACGTTGTAGGACTGTGCTAAGTTCTTTTTACCGGGAGCCGAAATCTCTGATCACAGAGGTGAGAACTTCAGTTGATTTCGTTTTTGTTTTCAACTTTTCTTTTAAACATGTGGTAGCTATGGGTTCGGTAAATGCTATTTCTCCTAGTTTTGGCTAGCTCGATCGGTAGAGTTCTAGATTTGTTTCTCAGGGGACCCGGTTTCATGATGAACATGTGAATGACAGTGGTTTACATATGCATTTTTAACATCAAAATGAAAGTTTTTGTTCTCCTTCGGAATTTTCTGAATTGAAATTCAAGATATTTAAGCCAAACAAATGTAATACTGTGCTCACATAGTCATGAATTTGTTTTTATCATTGTCTGTGGGTTTAAATTGATTTTTCTTTGTAGATTTTGAGTTGCTTCTGGATGTGGTGGCTGGCAAAGTATCTAGTGATATGCGCATGATAGCAGCTAGTCTCTCTTTGGACCAAGATGCTGTAGAACAGATTCTACAAGATCGGCTGCATTTCTTTATTCACGAAAGAAACTTTCAGGTTCTTTATCACTGGAGAAACAAACACAGGGGCGTCATTGACATTTTGTACAGGGCCTTGATAGAGAACGACAGGGCAGATATTGTTGAGTTTCTGAAGAACTTTTCAAGGAACCATTACAAATGCCCTGGAGTTATCGAACCTGATTTAGAAATGACATCCACCGACATCCGATTAGTGTCAAGAGAAATATTACATGAATATACTCGGTTGGCTCGTTTTCTTCGACTTCCACAACAGAAAATTGAACGAATAAAAATGAAGTTCCGATACAACATAAACGACTGTATCATGCCAACTTTGGATTTGCTACGAAATGTTACAAGGCAGGATTTATGTAACAGCTTGGTCTACATCTCCCGAATGGACATAACAGAAAAACTTCTGGAATCATGGACCTAGATTTTTTTTGTACTGTTTATTGAACAAACATTCAATCAATTTGTTTCTGTGTAGTATCATTACAAATGCCCTGAACCCAGGATTATGCAGCAATTAATCTTAGACTCAAAACAAAACTTATACACTGTCTTATTGTCTTGTAATTGAAAACATCAAAAAAAAGAAGTGCTATTAAAATGTGTCTCTATATTATATTGATACATGTAGTTATAAATTTAAAGCGCAATTTTATGATAAGTATCCAGTTTATGAATGATTGAAAATTGGACTTAAATCTGAATGCTTCATGATCCTGGGGCATAGTATGTAAAGAATAACATAATCGCGCAGCAATATGCATATACTCATTTATCTTTTTTCGACTAACTCAAAAAAAAATTTAAGGTATCGAAATATGTAAACAAAAAGGGACAAAACAATGGAATGTAAATGTAATAAAATTATCCAGACTTAGAGTCGCTACGAAATGTGATGCAAAATGAACACAAAACTATGGTGTATGCCTTACATTGACATACCTTTAATATCTTAAAAGAATTGTTGGTCTTTCTGTTTAAATAGAAGAGTACAAAATATCATATTAACAGCTCTCATATCATCATCAAACGTGTGAATATCAACATAAATTAATGCAGTTTTAAAACGTTTGAATTTAT
>WFKH01002636.1:41497240-41527831 GCA_016163765.1 Magallana hongkongensis
TTTTTTTTTATTTATGTGTCGCAAACCTTTATTATTCCATTCAATTATTTGTCCCATTTGAAATTAGCCTTGCGGGGGTATTAGTCCCAATATCCCAATAGGACAGTTCTAGTTTAACTTTCTTTATCTTGCCTACCTGCATGTGGGGGTTAAGTATAGGAATATTGACACAAAGACCAGCAGATCTTAAGTTAAGGTAACTTCAAATGTTTCAAATGTTCTCATAAATATGTATTGATCTGTAAAAAAAGCTTCTTCCAAGTAGAAAATATAATGGATGTAATATTTACTTTTAAGAAAACTTCCTGAACTTACTTCCATGTCAAAAAACGAAAATAAAAAGAAATGGGTACTTTTGTGATGACCGGAAATTATGCCGATTCAAGCAAAACATGTTTAACATATTTACATACATAAGTTTATCATCCCACAAAATTTGGTTGTTCAAGCCTTTACCGTTATTGAGATTTCAGGAAGACAAAGCTTATTGTCACGGGACAGGAAACGGACTTACAGAAGTGCTCAATGAAAATAAAAGTTAGTATTTCTCGAACATTTGCCTATTAAACATTATTGTTTATCAAGCTAACTAGGACATGGACAGTCCGGACGCATACGGAGGCAACAACGGGGGGTTTAACAACCGCTATGCATTTACTCAAAAGAGCCAAATATTCGACCTGGAAGGTCCATTGTACGAGAACATATTTGGAATTGATAAATACTTGGTCAATGGAGTAAATTTACACTTAAAACTGTTTAGAAATCCCGCTGCCTTCATCTTGATGAGCAAAGAAGCCTCCTCTAGCTACAAGTTGCAGTTACTAGACGTGTCCTTTAGAGCATGCATGATTAAGGTGGACAGCGGAATTTTGATCAACCATGCTGAAATCTTGAAAGACAAGACATCCAAATATCTCCTGACTAGAACCGAAGTAAAAATGAACACCTGTACTCTATGTTCTGGTTTGTTTATTTGGCAGAACGTTTGGTCCAACACCTTACCAACCAAAGCTGCATTTTGCTTCATATCTCAAAAATCTGTCAATGGTCACTACGAGAAGAACCCATTCAACTTCCAGAACCAGGTAGAAGAGATTGCTCTTTACGTGAACGGAAAAAGCATCCCCGCCCGCCCTACGATAATTGACGTAGGAACAAATCAAAATTACGTGACACTCTTTTTTCAATTTATTTGAAGTGGCAGAAAAATAGAACAAAGTTCGGCAAAGGATATGCCATATACGCCTTTAGCTTGGCGCCTAGCGACCTGGGTGAAGAGTACATAAACCTGGTGAGGTAAGAAAACGTTCGGCTCGAAGTCAAGTTTGCTGCCAATACAATGGAAACCTTTAACTGTCTGGCTTACGCAGAATTTCCGGCCCTTTTGGAAGTGGACCAATCACGTAACATCAAATACACTAAAGTATGAATTCATCCGACATCCTATGCATTCTTAAGGGACATGAACTGCTTAGGAACTTTGTCAGAGGCGTATTTTCACCAGATACCTTACCACAAAGAGTCAAAGTTTATCCTTCGGCCTACGTTTGTAATACGGATCCTTCACATCTCCCGGGAACCCACTGAATTGTTATATGGATAAAAAGTACCCTAAATGTGGAATTTTTTGACAGTTTTGGTCGACTTCCTGCACATTGTGCTGTGCGAGTCAAAAACTTCAAAAAAAAAATTTAAATGTAATGAAATACCGCTGCAGATAAAATGTTTTGACTTGTGGATATCACTTGTTATTTTATTTGTTGATGAAATGTCAAAATTATACAATGAATGACATTGTAAACATTCTTAAAACGCAGGACGATCCAGATATTTTTGTGTATCGAAATATATCTCAACAAACGGATTGTATATAATTTTTGTATTCGTCATTACTATACAAATGCATACATACTTTTTGTAAATAAACATGTAATCTATTCTTTTTTTATTCTATAAATAAGTGTGAATTTATAAACAAGGTCAGTTTTCTTTGGATGACTAATGAACATGCATGTCTGGTGGAAAGAGAGATCACTTTTACCCTTTATCACCCACCACAGCTATAATCGTGGACCCACCATGAGTGGTAAAACTTCTCTTGTTTACGAAATATTAAAACATGTCGATGGTTTGTTTCAAACGCCACCCGAGCGGATAGTTATTGCTTATACCGAATATCAACCTTTGTTTGAAGAAATGGAGAAAAAATCGATAGATTGGTTTTTCATCAAGGGCTTTCTGTAAGGAACAGATCAAAGATTGGAGCGAGGGTGTACAACACATTGTTTTGGTGCTAGACGATATGATGATGCAAGTTGCCAAGAGCGAAGAATCTCTTAATTTATTTTTCGTGACGACACACCATCATCGAATCAGTGTGTTCATGTTGGCCCAGAATCAATACATGCCCAGAAAGTTTGCCAGAACTATTTCTTTAATTTGTCATTATATCATTCTCTTTCGTAATGTACGCAATTCTAGACAGGTGCTTACTTTTGGATCTCAGGTATTTCCTTTAAAGTTAAAATATTTCAAGGAGGCTTACGACAAGGCCAGACCCATACCCTTTGGATATCTAGTTGTGGACATGAGTCCCAGTACTAAGGACAATTATAGATTGCGAACGCGCATCTTACCTAACGAAGATGCCATTGTCTATCTACCCAAATGAATTCCTTTTCTTTCTTATTTTCACTATTATATCATAATGAACCGAAAAGTTAAAACGCATTTGTCCTTCTGGATCTGTTAAACACTACGAGCACGAAACAGCGACGAGCACTGTTGTCGACAATGACACCATCTCAAATGCAGACTTTGTGCGAGGTGATGTTTAATGTTTACAAGGGAACCATTCCGGTCTCTAAGCAGTACATAAAAACTCTGTATCCGTACAAAAATGTCATAAGTACCCTTGTAAGCAAAACAGTGAACAAGTCTCAACGTAAAAAGTTTTTGTTAAAGCATTAGAGCATCATACCACGCCTGATCAAATCTGCGCTACATATTTTTCAAAATGGCTTAAGAACTAGTTCTCGTTCCAAAAGAAAAATACCAAAAACTGACGCAAACAGATAATCACCTTCTCAAGAGCATGGAGACACAACTAGCGTCGAAGAAGGACAAAGATATTCCGTCTCAAAATCGAATTCTTGAAATCTTAGAGCACGTCATTCCAATCAAATTTCAAAACAAGGCAAAAGGGTTGCTTAAATTCTTGTCCCAATATGGTGGTGACGGGTTGTCTTGGAAAGACAATGGAAAATTAATTTACAAAGGCAACGTCATTGAAGGATCACATATCAGCGATTTGTTGAAACATGCGCTAACCCCTTAATCAAAAGGAACTCCTACCGGATATCGACAGTTTTGTCAAGCATTAAAGGACATTCAAACTTTAACATCTTTCATCCACAAAAAGGAAATGATGAAACGTTCCGAAGAGCAGTGCGGCAGTGGATATGTGGTTAAAAACAAACAAACGGAGCGCCTCCTTACTATCAACCTCCAAAGAAAAAAAACAGTGACTGAAACAAAAATAAAGTGGCTCAAGTCTTATGAAGCATGTACATTAAAGGTTAATAACGTTGACAATATATTGATCTATTTTCATGTTCTACAACGTATATGAAATGTATATGAAAATAAACTTATTATTGAAAGAAAAGAATAAGACTTATAAACATTTTTATTAATTAAAGACCAATGTAGAAACAAAAAACTAGCGTGATGAAAAATAATCGTTTATATATACGATTCCGAAAATACCATTTGGAAAAATTTACATTTTTTTTTTGTCATTAATGATATTTTAAGCAAAATATTTTTATGAAACCTTTAAAAACTAATAAAAAAAAAATGACTTTTTATACAAACTAAAATAAATTGTTTTACTTTTGTAAGATAAAATTAACTTTATGTTTTCAATACACTTAAGTGAAAAAAAACTCTAAAAAATACCTAAGCACGTATTATACCGTCACATTATTGTAAACCCTATAAAAACGTTTTTATAAATCATTTTTTAGCAAAATTTATATCCGTAACATGATTTTTCTTAATGTATTTTTTTTAAATTGTTTTTATCATTATACTAATTTATTCAAGTAAAAGGTTACACTTTCATATCGATGTAACAGAGAAACTTCATATTCTATCAAATAATATGCGTCCGATTTAACAGTCAAAAAGCATTACAAAAAATTAATAAAAAATAAACAGTTCATCGTCTAAGTTCAGTTGCCCTTTAATAACTTTTTTAAATTTAATATCAGTAACAAATGCATTTCTGTCTGTTAAATTCTTTTTTCTAAAACGAGCTCTATCGAGGGCATAATTCATCCACTGACCTTTCCTATCTTCGTAAGGAACTAACAGAGTGTGACCATTATTGTCAAACTGAACTTTTTTCATTGATAACTTTGTCTTGCATTCATCTTGTTTTTATATCAAGCACTCACTAGGGCATAACTACAATTTCAGCGAAATCGTAGCCGTTTCGGGTAACTTCTTTAAAATCTTTTATACAGGCTTTCTTATTGTCAAACCAACGAATCTCATTCAATGTCAACGTTTTGGGTTTTTTTGTATTGCATTCTATGTAATAATGTTCCCTTTGTACTGTACTCTTTGACAATCCAATGAAAAGAGGTTATGAAAGTTGTCTTTTTAATACACATTTCTTTCTTATAAGATAATGAAATTTTAAAAATGTCAATAAAACAAATTTTTTTAAAAAATAAATACTATAATATGCAGTAAACTTGTGAATAAAAAATGTTTAAAATAATATTGTGTATCATACAGTAACAAATTCCATTTTTTTTTTTACATAATAGCATTGACCCGCATTCAAAAACAATATTTACACTCAATATAATTAAATAAGTAAGTTATTGAACACTTGAAGTGTTTTTGAACACAATGATTATCTGTTCTTTCACATTCTAATAGCCTATCCGGTCGTTTAGATTTCACATCGTAAACTTTGCTAAAAGCCCATTTGATTCTGATGACTTTCGCAATCCGCGCAGAACTTTTGATTTAGTCTTTTAGTAGATCTCAGAGTTTTAATATCAGGTATATTTTTTTTTCAAATTCCCACTTCTCGAACGTAATAGAGGATCCAGACACAGGACTGGCGGTGGTGGGGGTGCCACCCTCTTGGGTGCCCTTGGTGGGACTGGCGGCGGCGGTGGTAGTGGTGCCACCCTCCTCGGTCTCCTTGGCGGGAACAATAACATTGACCCGCATACAAAAACTCAGATTTACTAGTAACAGTCAAAATGGTTCACTAATTAAAAAAATCAAACAGTACATCGTCTAAGTTCACTTGTCCTTTGATTACTTTATTATCTTATTCAATATCTGTAACGATATTCTTTCTGTCTGTTGAATTCTTTTCCAAAAAAGAGCTCTATCGATGGCATAATTCATCCATTCACCTTTCCTATCTTTGTATGGAACTAACAGAGTGTGAACATTATTGTCAAACTGAACCCTTTTCATTGATAACTTTGTTTTGCATTCATCATGCTTCATATCAGGCGCTCACTGGGACATAACTCTACGTTTTGATAAAAATTCTTCAGTTCCCCAGCTGTCAGCGAAATCGTAGCCGTTTTGGATCACTTCTCTAAAATCTTTTATGCAGGCTTTCTTATTGTCAAACCAACGACATTGATTCAATGTCCACGTTTTGGGGGTTCTCTCATCTTTTTTTAATGCATTCCATGCTATAATTTTCCATTTGTGCTGTACACTTTGACAATCCATAATGAAATGATTGTTTTACATAAATGAATAAACTAATAATCATTTTTTTTTTTTTTTTTTGCGCATGCTCATTATTTTGTATAGTCATCAACTCTATAATGGCCATGTTTCTATAATGATACCAATGAGAAACGACCTCTGTAATGATACCTTTCTAAATATAACGATGACGACCGACCTCTATAAAAACTACTTTTCTATATATATCGATGAGAAACGACCTCCATAATTCTATTTTTCTAAACAAACCAATGAAAAACGACCTCTATATTGCTACCTTTCTAAACAAGTCAATGAGAACACGACCTCTATAAAACTTTTCTAAAACTATCCTTTATGAGACCCCAATAGTTACGTCATCACCCTAAACCTCTTCCTCTATGAGGGCCTATATGCAGCATTTCGTTTTTCCTTCTTAATTAGTTTAAAAGAGGTCAAGGCAAAAACGGGCAAAGATTTTGATGGCAAATTAAAAAGACAGTAGGAGATGACATTGCTGATGATCTGTATTAAAACAACGATGAATTAGGAGCGTGCAGGAACTGCTTTTCAAAGTGCTGAAACAGCTAGCAAGTTTGCTATTAGGTGAAAAAAAATATAAGCCTTAGACGGAGAATGGTCTCTACAGTACTTTAAAAAAAACCTGTTTTAAAGGTACAAAAATAAATGGAATGATTTAAAATCGTATTCATTAATACAAGAATTATTTAATATATTTTAATTACGTTTTGTCCATTGTTTACACACTGTACAAAAAAAATTAAATATTTAACATTCATAGAAATATAGGTTAGAGCGTAGCAAGAGAAACAACTCTGGATAGAGTTGGAAAATCCCCAAAAATCCCTCTCAGAACGTTGATGTATCCACATATTTTCCTAAGCATTTAAATGCAGTTTAGTCTTATAATTTTATTGTCGTTTTGGGTGCTTAATGAATTGATCATGATTTAAAATGATTGTGAACTTGGATTTATCAATATTAGATATGAACAAACTAAAGTGTAAGTCACAACTGGCCGTACGTGTTTGGTGATCGTGCGTGTGCTATGGGTTATGCCAGTCGTGGCTCCCGTGGTTGATCGTAGCGTTAAAAATCGTATTGAAGTGATTGCGAGTGCAACGTAAGACAAACGGACGTTTGACGTGCCAGTCGTAGGTATCACGTACAATTTTCTTTACAGACGGGTTGCCACTTGCAACGTGCGATGTCCGTAGTAACCGTACTTCCGTCTTACGATTGTCGTGCACCAGACGTACGTTTGCCTTGCAAACGACAGTAATAACATTCGCGTCGTATGTCACAGGTCACCTGCAAGTCAATCATACCGACGTCTTTCTGTGCCCCACGACAGCTGCAAGGACAATTATTAGTTTTCACCTTATATAAAGAACATTTTTTCGGTACACATGTACTGAAATATATCTACTGTAAGCAAGTAAATATTGAAAAGTCAAAAGAACTCGTAGAAAAAGAACACTATTATTCTGCAATTGCTGCTTTGGTGATTAGATTAGCTAAACTGGTCGACACAAATGAAGAATGTTTTGAAAACATAATTTATCTTTCGTATCTAATACCATAAAATATTGAAAACTTCTCTGAAATCTAGAAGAAAGTCTGTGCAGAAATCTAATTTCAGCGAATTAATTATTAACTGATAATTTTTCTGGCCAATGTAATATCTTCAAATGATTTTACAATTTTGTTAACTACTTGTTGAACTTTACAATATCTTCGATAAAAGCTTTGACGAAACTTTCAATTGAAAGTAAAAAAAAAAAGTCAAATCGAATTTGCATGATTTACACTTCATACATTTTAAAAATCATAATCTACAAATTCTTTTCTGATATTATTATGATTTTGATACATTTATGAAAACATTTTTATGAAGTATTAATGGTCACATGAGATAATAATCAATATTTTCAAAATGGAGAAAGTACTCTGTTTACAAACAAAAATTACCATACTCACGAAAACAACATCTTTCTCCAGTAGGGTATGTTAGAGTTTTTTGTGTAGTTGGTTATTAATTAGTTAAAAATATCGTTCTGCTTGCGCGCAAAGATCCTTTTTCCTGTCCTTACTCCGAAAATGTACATGATTCTATCTTACAATGCTTACAGGTCGAAGTGAACAGGAAATCTTATGCCTTTTCTCTACTTCCACTACTTCTAATATCTACTTCAATATTCAGTTCCTTCTTGTCCTATTCTGTTCTTCTTCTTTGCCTTCCAGCTTTTTGTCAAAAAGAACGTTTTTGTTTGTTTGATTCTGGTTTTGAGAAAGGGGTTTTAATACTAGAATATTTGATTTGATTTTGATGAATAGTAAAACTGTTGATTCTTTTATCCTCATGGGGATTTTTTTCATAAACATTTCTTATAAAAATCTTGTTTATGGGCAATTCGCACGCACCACGAGTAATTGGTGTACGCATGACGTAGGTGTGACGTACGTTTACTGTGCGTTCAATTTAGATGTTAATGGTGAGCAAATGCGACTTGCAGTCAACGCACGTAAAACGCAAGGGACAAGCGAGATCTCCTTACTTCATTCGTGCAATTCAAATAGTACGGTCATCTTACGGGTCCCTTGAGTGAAGCGCAAGGGTAGCGTACGTTTTCAGATCTCGCAAGGAAACCGTGGTGGTTGTTGTGCATGTCCAACAGCCACCGTGCTTGATTACGGGAAGCGTACGTCCTTTCCAAATCGTAAGATGCCACTTGCGTGTTTCGCAAGATTTTCATTAAAATCCGCCCGAAGACCACCCGTAGAAGCATGAACGACCAGTTGTGACTAAGGCTTAAATTAAAAAAAAGAAAAAAAATAACATACTGTTAACTATAAATTAATTTGCGTAGTTCATTTTTACAGTGTTCACGTAAGTACATGTTACATATATATCAACGATAGTGAATAATAATTAGAATTATATAAAGATATTTTTGTAGATTAAAAAAATGTTTGCACTTCATTTAAAATTAGGCATTTTCTTAAAGATAAAGTAGAATTTAACAGAAAAATACATTGTTATATTTATTTTAGTAAAATTATCTACATGTACATGTGAATTGTCTTATTTCAAATGATAAATTCACATTTAAAAATGATTATTATAACAACATTCTATACATCTAGAGATTCAAGAATTGAGATATGATTATCATTACACACAATGCTCATTTTGACCTGACGCATTTCATTCACAATTATTATACATGTATATGAGTCGAACATTACATAAAAGCATGAATTCTTGAATGCTGTAAACCAACTTTTATGCACGTGCGAGGCATTTTCGCGAGGTTCGCGAGAACCTCATTGTCGCGAATATTTAATTCTCGCCGCGGACCAGTATTTGTCAGTATTTGCCATAATTAAAGTTGTAATATGAAAAACAGGTGTTGATAAGGTTTGATCCCGAAAATTGGTCGCCAAGAACCAGTTCATCTGAGGTAAATCGCGAAGTAGAGTCGTTGCGAATAATAGTTGTTTTACAGTGACCTGTTTAAGGCGTACAAACAGTTCACCCCTGTATCTAATTTAGAAATGTTAAAATAGGAGACTAGCCTAGTTCATCATGTAAAATCATAGTACTCATAGATTCAATTACGCCTGCGTAATAGAATAGAACAAACTCTATATATAATGTGTCAGTAAATCAAAATATATATGGGTCCATTTGATATTAAATGTAGCCTTTAAAGGTGTTTATGGGTTGATTAGTAGCATCAGATAATTCTTAATGTGCAACATTGTAAAGGGACAGCAAGCAAAACTGTATCTTTCTGTTGTGGTTATTTTCACGTTATTCTACATGTGTACTTTAGAAATCAGTATTTGATAATACCATTTGTCATTTCAGCATTTGAAAAGATAATAAATGATATTATTGTACTTCATGTTAAGTACTGAAATCTGATTGGTTTAGACGCAGTTTATAATCCGTTCTATTACCCTGAGCGTTAGCAACAGCAACTTTGCAACGGGTAACACAAGGAATTGTTACATGCGCGTACGGTTCGCCGTAGAATTCACGTCAGTTATGCGTTCTTTAAAATTAAGACATTCAGTATAATAAAATAATGTTGCTAAATACCTGTAGGATGTAACACACTTGTTGGTTATACATTCTAAATGTTCCACTAAGAGCAGTCATTAACCGTTTTGTCTGAGGGACTTTGGAGGTTTTCAGATAAATTCTTTTCGTGGCAAGCAAATTAAAATATTTCTTATACCTGTAGATAACCTTTTATAAAAGTGTTTGAATTTTAGTTATTCTTTCAGACATTATAAGCAAACAATTCCACTTTAACACACAGTTTGGTGGCTAAAAATTACTGATTTCATGAGATTTTATTTTGATATGTTCAACTGATGTAGTATTAAGTGATATAACTTAGACAGACAAACATGAGGACAACTCTAAAACTATCTTGGTGTTATTTCCAAGGTAGAAATTATGATAGTTCTGTTTCAACAGTACTGAAAACGGCAAATCTCACAAACGAATAGGTTAAACTTTTAATTTGTAATTTCAGATATTTTATTTTAAACAGAGAAACATTTTACTTGGCTAAACTTTTATTTACATGAGACATTGTTAGAGAGCTAATAATGAACCACTTTAAAAGGAAATGCCGAGTTATGCATTACACAGAAAATTTGTAGCATCCTATCCAACTCTTTTGTTTGTTGAAATCTATTTTATTTTATTTGTTTTGGGGTTTTTTTCTGGGTTTTTTGTGGATGTCTTGGTGGATGGTTTTGTCATTTATATCTTGCGACAAACACAAGTTTGAGAAAATTATAGTAAACTTATGTTAAAACATACCTTATTGATTGATGTATTTAGTCTGTCATTTTTTAAATGGAATATAATTTTTAAAAAGTCATATATCTCAAATAGATTTTTTGGCATTGTTGTTTTTTTTTAACAATAAATCACAGACGAGTATGTTTTTATATATGAAACTATGCTGACTCATTATCACAATGGACTGATATCATAAAGCTAATCGAACGCCAAAGAAATGTGTGACTACTGTTAAAACGACAATCACGATAATGAGACAAGTAACAATAAAGACAGTGCTCGTCTATATATGTACATATTTACATTGTATGGAAAGAAATAGCAATAGCCGTCATATGATTAATGATCTTCTAACTATCCAAAAAGCACGCAACAAAGTATTTTTACAAATTATGAAAACAATTGATATTTGCTTAGCATGAATACAAACAAACAAATGGCTATGAAAATATTGTCTTAAAATAACTATTTGTTTTGTTGGGACTTCCGATCAGAGAAATATGAATGCATTAAAAAGAAAGTTTTGCCCACAATATTTGGTTCATAATTGATAAACAAATTACCACCGTTATGCATAAACTTCATATTTTGTGTCTTTTTTCATTTGAGACATATAAAAATATACAAAATATAAGCAACCATAATATCAGAATTTTCAATATCCGCCGCCATAAGGTTTAAAAGAGGCTAATCATAGAAAGATCTTTCACCTATCGTAAGATCGCATCAGTACTCATGAAAGTTAAAAATTAATATATATAATATATATAATCATTTTATGAGAAAAAATAATGATGTTTTCAGTATCTTTGTAAGATTTTTTTATAAGATAATAAGGTCAATGATAAGAATTAGATTGGCGGTCTGAACGCAATAACTTATACCAGGAATGTCCAAAAAAGTCCTTTAAGGTTTGCTATTGCAAAGAGATTTAAGTTTAGAAAAAGTATCTCACTGATTATTGTCAAATATTCCCTGCGGTTTGGATACTTTTATCACTTTGTGTCCATTTTCACAATAGTTTTTTGTTTTTGGTTTAAAAGAGTAACACATTTATTAAACAACATTTATAAGTATTTTTCAATCTGTTGTACACCCATCAGCTCTTTAAGCTGCATATCCCTACTTGTTTATATTCTTTCACTAAAAAAAATTCCATGTCTACATCATAACTTTAAGGAAACTTGCTAATGGTTTTTGTTATTGTTTGTTTAGTTAGGTTGTTTTTATTTTTTCTTATTATTCCTTCTTATGAAGCTAAGTACAATACGGTTTTTGTATATCCTTAAAAAATAAATAAAATAGATGTAAGCACGTTTGATCTTTATTTTAAAAATAAAATCAAATTAAAATTGTTACAAACCATAAATATATTATCGTCGCCACTTCAGGTGGTTCGACACACTAGTGCATTATTTGATGGATCAATAAAGAATCATTTTTGAAAAAAAAATTTAAAAAATGAGATCGATATCGGGTTTCGATTATTTTATGATTTTTTTGGGGGGTATTATTTAGTAGAAACTGGAAACTAGCGTTTTGGCTGCAAACAGGAAAATTTAGAGCTAACAATTTGGTATCAATTGATGCACAATACAATTATTTGTAAGTACATGTCAAAGACGGCCAAATAATAATTGTAATACTTTTGAAAGAAAGATATTTATGAAAATAAAATCAAAAAATGTAGATATTTTTAAATTTAAACTTTAAACGTTACTCGCATTAAACAATTGCTATACAATCATATTTCAATATGAAATTGAAAAGAAATGGTGAAATTCAAGAAAACTTGGAAAATCTTAAATTCGAAGCAATCCCGATTGTAATTAAACTGATCCCAAACAAAATCGTATAAAGTAAGAATATTTCCCAATTTTGCAAATAATTCTATGTTGTTTAGCTACAAAATTATGTGTTCATTTATTAATCTAATATTGGATTTATATTACTCATAATAAACAGAAGCATTGTTGTGAAATATAATTAATTTTAAAATAATTCTGATTGGGGTCATTTTTTTCAATCGGGATCGGGATGAGTTCAATTTTGATAAATTGCAATTTTTCAAAAAAATTGCGTTTTCGTTTCAATTTTTTTGTAAAATATCATTGTTTGATAAGTGCTTTATGTGACTATTTAGTCTGGTCAAAAAAAGGTTTACGTCAAACTAATTGCAACAAAAGAAATTTTTGTGGAATTTGAATAATGACTTATGTATAAACACCATATTAAAAATCGACAAAAATCGATCGGCTAGATTTTTCTTAAAATCGATTTCAAATAAGCTAATATCATTTGTGTAAATTACGTAATGTTAGAGCTACCGTAGAGTAAAAGAGTTAACAGAAGGGAAATAACCGCGATGTAGCAGACGAACTCGTGTATTCATATAGTTAATTTTGCCAGTATTGATTAGCATTTTAATGGAATAAAAGACTCAAAGTAGTATTGTAGATATGTTTAAAGTGTAAAATTCATAAATGAAAGTTCAGTATTGACAACATTTGGCCTGTACACTCTTACTGTCTACAGTGAACAACTTCACGCTTTCGACGCCTTCTAATGAATTAATTTTGAATTTAAGCCTAGAAACTGTCATAAGTCGTTTGGTAATTAACAAAAACAAATAATCTTTTCTGAAAATAATCCAGTACAATGGAAAAAAGCATTTGGTCCTCTGCTACTTCGGGTGAACAAAAAGTATGGAACGCAGTTCGTCTTATAATATAGGCTATTCGCAACTTAAGAAATGAGCATTTAAACTTTAACCCTTTAAGGGCAATTTTGACCTTTCCAAGTTTGATATAAACCATCACTATCTTATTCCAATTGATATCATTTGGTATTTGCACTCTTTAATACAATTTATCGTTGAAAATTGCCGTTTTAATACCGTTTAATTTCATATATTTATATTTTTTTTTTAAATTTAATTTTAGCAGCTCTATGATATTTAAATGTTTTTAAAATTGTGTATTCTTCTCAATTGTTTAAATACATTCTAGTTTCTATGAAATGTTTTAATTTTTCTATATCCCGTAGATACAATCAAAAGTTTAATTCGTGATTCAAAAGGCTCGTGTTATCCCTAAAAGAACAGAGGAGAGAGTGTCAGGCTCGGCACGTTTATTAACAGCAGGCACACATATTCTTCAGAATAATAATATGTAAACATTACAATACATTGGCTCAATATTAACTTGTCTAGGGGTAAACAAAATAATTGTTGAAAACATACATAGTAATGTTGACTAGAATATTCACAGGTTATTAAATAAACTTGATGTTATAATAGTGTTATGATAATATGACTACCAATTACAAACTGCAACACGTTCTCAAAATGACAATGTTTACATTATAACGCAAACCGGAAATATGAAGAGCACAATAAACCTAAAACCAACAACGATCCGCACCTTGGAATTCCGGATAATGACTAGGCAATATGAAAACTAATACTGTGAGTTGAGACAATAGAATTCTACTGACTAGTTTGTTTCTAAATGTATACATTACAAGAAAATACATATCATAATATTATGTCAAATCAATGATCATTGTCGATAGCTTAATACATATCCACTATGGCGGGAAATACCAACATGTGACCCAGCTGCGCCTCGCATAAAAATATAAAATAAACGAGTTTAAGCTTCTTTGCATACAAAACACAACCACAAACAAATGGCGCAAGTCACCTTACACAAAATGCAATAGATGTCCTACACAAATATGTATTAAAATGAGTTCTTACCTAAAAGAACAGAGGAGAGAGTGTCAGGCTCGGCACGTTTATTAACAGCAGGCACACATATTATTCAGAATGCTCCGGATCTCATAATTCCGGAAAGTTAAGAGTTACCTCCCATGAAACATAAAAAAAATATAATGGGGTACCTGCAAACGGCCTTACTACACTCGTCATTGTAACTCGAGTCTGACTTGTTCGTATAATTAATTGTTAGATATAGAGATTCTGTGTAGACTGATGCATTGACTAAAGGTAATCTTTATGAACATAGAATAGCGTTTTGTATATTGAGGTAGATAATTTAACTAAGTAAAGTGTATACATGTAGATTACCGATACTAGTATGTTGCGGAGACAAAATGACCCATTGAGGGATGAGTCATAATAGCAGTCAACAGATCTAGAAATTTCCAAGAAATAACTTCTTTGTGAAGTGTTAAATGAGTCTAACTAAAATAAATAAAGTGTATCCGTCTCAAAGGATATTAGTGATGGGTTATGATAAATAATTATCGTAAAGGTTAATGGTTATACATGTATGCCGGTCCCTTTCAATCATTAATGACATGTCGGCATGCTTACGATGTAACCACTTTTAATTTTGTTTGAATAATTAATCATTCCTCTTAAAGTTGAATGCTGTACAAAATGTGGTCAAGTATTAGACGGGCCACCGGTATTGAATATATGTACTTTACTGTACATACAAATGACTCGCACTTCCTTTCGGGAATGGAATTATACAATCAATATATTTTAAAAATATCATTGAAAAAAAAAATTCTCACTCAGTTTACTCATATCACTCATATCAATATCCAAACTTGAGTGCTTAATATAACTTCATTTTTTATCCATGAGAATAAATGACGGTCTTCCGCTTTTTCTGAATACCGTAAGACTAGTGTTTTAGTACGGAGAAATTTATCCCCTTTCGTAGAATACATAATGTCGCATCAACATTGTTACACAACTTAATTTTTCATAATAGTCGAATATTAATAGTACAATAGTTTATATTTCACTTCACTTTTTGCGATATAAGAATGAAGTCATATTAATATTAGGTTAGAAGAATTATTAATTTAAAAATACCATTATCTTGTTCTACAAGAAATTTCAAAATTACGAGCAAAACTAAATTTATTGATTTAAAAAATATATTTGTTTCGGAAATGAAAATCGTAAACGAAAAAATGTCAAATTAACTATCTAGCCTTATCAATGTAGCCTTACACGCATAGTTTTCTTCTGCGAATCCATCTATTGTTTCCACGAACAAATGTATAGAGATTTTAACAAGGTAGAACCCATCATTACGATATTTTTGATCCGCTGAACTCACTGCCTTCGGTAATAGTTTAGAAAATGATTGAAATCACATGCAGACCTTCATTAAAATCGAACATCACTTCTCAAATTAAGAACGTTACATATTGTGTCAAATCACACACTGTAAGAATCTGAAGCAAATCAAATTTTCCCATAGTTGTTTTAATGTTTGGTTTTGATTATTTTAATCGTGTTGTAAAATTAAATGCTTTATTTTAAGGCATAGGAATTAAAATTTAGAAATTTTCCAGTTGTCAGCAATTTTTGTGCAAAAACCCATATTTTGACCCCAAAATGCGCGAAAAGTAGCCGATGGATTTCTGTCGATTTTTTATATGATCAATAGCATATGTCAAGGATCGAATTTTACCAAGAAACCTTTTGTTACAATTACTTTGAGGGTGGGCGATTTTTTGAGCTATATTGACTTGACTAATATGTTATTTTTTAGAATATATCCATAGCTTTAAAAGATATAAATGACAGTTTAATTTTTAGAAATATTTCGTAATCAAATTTAAAATTAAAAACTTGACTGGACCATCTTTGGCATGTATTTATTCATAATTATATTACACAAAAATTGAGACCAGCTCTAAAATACCCTGCTTGCAGTCAAAACATTTTTTCCCATTTCACTGGAAAAATACAAAAAGAAAAATTCAGATAAAATAATTGAAAGCCAATATTGGTCTCTGTTTTCTAAAATCATATTTCAGAAAAGATTCTTCACCGATCCATCATGTACACTTTTGGTGTGTCGAGAAACCTTAAACCAATCAACGGGTTTTTAATACAAGCTCTGTTCAATTAAATGTAATATGAATCACAAGGTACAGTACCGATCAGACCCAACCTAACACCAGAGTAAACCCCAACTATTGTAAACCCCGGGTTTACTTTTGGGGTTTACTTGGGGTTTACTCTGGGTCTGCTTTTTGAAAATTTGGGTCCACTCGGGGTTTACTTTGGGTTTACTCGGGGTTTACTTTGGGTTTAATCGTGAATTGCTTTTGGGATCAACTGTACGCACTGAAGTGTGAAGCAGACCAGTCTTTTATCTAACCATCTTACTGCCTGTAATTCCTGCCCCTTGTATATTCCGAATACACATGTAGCGTCTGTTTTCAGGGGTATACCTCTGATCGGGGTTAACTCTCTGTGTCCACTCTGGGTTTACTTTGGGTTTACTCTGGGTTTACTCTGGGTCCACTCTAGTAAACCCCGAGTAAACCCAGAGTAAACCCAGAAAGTAAACCCACGGTTTAGTTCGGGTTTACTTTCTGTTAGGTTGGGTCTGATCGGTACTGTACATTTCAAGGAACATAAAAATATTCCCTTATCAGTCAATTATACAAAGATCTTAAGATTTGAAACATGCTTTTTCTTCAAAATACATATTAATATATATCTTAACTTAAATATTCAATGCTCCGCTGAAAATTTATGTAACAAAGTTTTTTTGTTTAAATCCTCATTTCCCAAAGCCGTGAAGTCTATGAAGAAGATTCCCAAGGTTTCTATCATGCTGGAAAGCTCGTAAGATATTCACGTAGACTGAAATATTAAATAAATGTTGAATGAATAGTACATAAAAATTTAAGCAAGTTTGATATGAATTAAGTTGTCAAATTGCACACCATCAATTGCATCTTTAAAATGTGTTACTAAAAATGATGTAACTGTTGCTTTGATATTATTTTGTTCTGGTAATTGCGAAATGGTGATTAACCAAAAATATATTCAGTGCCATAATCATATTTTGAACTGTTACAGTGAACTACAGTTAATATTTTTTAAATACAAATCATGTGATAAAGTCAACGATTAATGTTTGAATAGATGTATATTATGTGCAGTAAATATAACAACATTGAAACCAAATATTGAAAAATCCAACCAATTTTAAAGAAAAAATGTTATCATAGTTAACAAATTAAGAAATTCCTCATTAAGTTGAAAAAAACCCAGTAAGAGACCGTTGGGTTTTTAATGGTCACTTGAGTAAAATACGCCCAAGTAAAGGATCAATATACATGTAGTTGCAATTTAGGATCAACGTATGAATGAAATGCAAGCGTTAACTGAGAGAATAAGATTTTGTGCTTTAAAAGTTAAAAATTGATGAAAAATAACAAAATAATATAGGTCTGCAGGCATGTTCACGAAACTTTCCTAAGATATGACCTAAGTGTGTTCCTAAGATATGTCTTAGGAAAAAAGTTAGGAACATCCTAAGATCAACTTAGGACACATCTTAAGATGTAGCTCGACGGTAACAAAGGAACATCTTAAGTTAGGACATCCTAACCTACTAAAATCAGTCTTATTTTTCACATCTATTCATACATATAGAATTTGAGAGACTTATGGAGGGATAAATCATTAAACATTTTGCCAGAGAAAATTATACGTGTCGGTTACACGATATGCCTAAAACCAGTAATTTTAATTTGTATACATTTTATTAAATATACATTTACTTAGATATATTTCAGTGACCAATAACAATTTTGCTCAAACAAAACAAAAACCAGAAATCAAAATAACCGCTATTTTGTGTAAAAAAAAAATATGTATCAGGACAGCTTTTGGCTTACAAGCAAATAATTTTTTAAACAACACGTGCATTCTTTGAGTGTAAATTAAGACTTGATACTCTTGTCATTCAAGTAACGCGCTTTTCTTAGAATATAACGTTACATATACACACAAGACCAATTTTCCTTTATCTAAAATATATAGAATACACGTACAGGTTAAAAAAGAAATAAATTGTTATCTATCTCGAAAATGCCTAAATACAGTTTAACCTGTATTTTTCATAAAAAAAAATATATTTTTCAGAATAAAGTTATAAAAATTGAGAATGATCACGCATGGCTTACATAAACCGATGTAGATTTCCTCTTTAGGCAAGGACACTTAAATTAATTTTTGGCCAACATTAATAATCAAAACAATGAATGTAACTTACTTAGTGTAAATAGTAAAAATAAGTGAATAATAATTCCTTTCACTAAGCAGAGACAGTATTTGCGAAGAAAATATTCGTTTAATTTGTCAGGCATGTAGAACGGGGAAGGGGGGGGGGGGGTGAGTTCGGGGTCCCTCTCCACATAATTGTGTCAAATAAACGTACATGGTAGAAAAAATGAATATGCCCCCTCCCGGATTAGGAATTTAAGGTTGTCGGCAATGCTGAAACTGTAGAAAAAATTGCCCTATTCTACCAGTCTTAAGAAAAAGCTTCACAATGGTCCCAATATCCCAAAAGACGTAATTTTACAACCTTAGGATGGTCTTAGGACAAGATAAGTGATGTCCTAAAGTTAGGACAAAGTTATGGCGGTTCCTAAATTTAGGAGAGCTTCGAGAAACAGATTTAAGACTAAGGCATATCCTAAGACGTACTTAGGACGCACCATAGTCCTAAGATAGCTTCGTGAACATGCCTGCTGGTCTAGATGAGCATAAAACTACGATAGTTTTCTTCTTATTCTAAACTTTGTGTTTAATTCTTTAATTCAAGTAATTCATTAATGACATTAAAATGATTGATTGTCATAGTCGAATGATCGAAGGGGCTAAACAACTTTGGAAGAACAAATTTTGGAAAAATTACACACTTGGAATTATTTTTCAAAATACGTGGAATTAAGTAGATAATCTACAACAGCCTATTGAACTCATTTCGCTAGCTAATTTTTTTTTTCGCAAATAAACTCAAGTTTCGTAAAATAAACGATATATCGCGTTTTACGTGTATTCGCGAACTGTTCGCGTTTACATGCAAAAGTTTAGCGATTTTTACCTTTTTTACGGAAATAATTTTAGTGGGCTTTCGTAATTATCAACTTGCAACGGTATAGATCTTTTTTCTTAAGTTCCCATTTAAAAAAGAGAATAAACCCTTAAAAAACTAAGTTAAATTTTGTATCTAAGTAGAATAGAAAAGAATCTGAACAGATTTTAAAAAATTGCAAAAACTGACCTAAACAATATCGGAGGGAAAATGCTAATTGACCTCCCGATTTAAAGCACCACCAAAACCGAAGCTCGTCCTTGTCGAGAGTTGTCCTACCTTGTTTTCCAGGTATTTGTTTGACCATTGGTTTTATAGAGAGACCCTTGCTGTAGTGGTACATTTTATTTCTGACCGGTGTGTGGAACAGCAAAGCTTGAAAAAAGAAAAAGATTAAATTCATTGACTAATGAGTTGTAGAAAAGAAAACCCATAAACATTCTGAATATATAATCTAAAGAAGCGCCTTGTTGACGAGAGGAAAGCCAGATCATTGTTTAACTTAAATGTAAAGAAACAATTTTAGAAGAAAAAATAGCCAGTTATTGTCTAGTATATTGATAAAAAAGTGTTAGCAAAAGAAAAATAAAATATCATGAACGTGTAGAATAGAAACCCAATAAAGCATTTGAACATAAAGTTCATTGAGAGGTGAAAGGAAGGCCACTTTATTGTTAAACTTAAATGTAACGAAACAATTTTAAATTGAAAAAGGAGAAATTATTGACTAGTATGTTGAACAAACATTGTTATATAAGGGGTAAAAATTAATTAATTTATTTCATTTTCCGTTATGGTTTTTTCGATTTTAATCTTGGTATTGAGAAAAATCTTAACTCAGCATTCGACAAGATAATTCCTTTTTTTCTACTATTTCGGTAAACCTTAAACGCTTATAATGATATAGATAAAAATCGAAGTTTCTCAAATCTGTGGTAACAAAAGGATATGTGGATTGTGTTAAATAGATAAATTGCGTAACATCTATTGGTACTGCAAGGCCAAGAAATAGCATGAGGTTTCTTTATCTTAAAAGGGTCATCGTATAAGGACCAGTACTTCAGTCTGATGTTAGACAAAGAAAACCTATCAAATATAAATTCTTAACTTGTGTTAAAAAGAGAAACAACAATTTTATAAGCATCAAAGCTGCCAATAAATACATGCACATATTTATAAGGTAAGAATTAAAAGAAAATATCACCTACCTTGACCGACGAAAGACATACAAATGAAGATGCATATGATTAATATTTTCATATCTTGCTTTTGATGTGGTTTGAACCTAATACGTTTGGAGGCCGGGACAAGTGGTATTGCTGTTAATACACGTTCACTTGATTTCAAAAATTCAGTCTGTCCTTTTATATATCTACAGATATATATGCATGTGCATAGTATAACAATAGAAAGGAAATTCTGGTTGGAAAAAAATACCTTTGAGTTTTTCCTTTTTTTTCCCTCTCATGACGTCTTCACACATTTTTGCAGATGACACAATGACAACAGACAGTTCTGATATTAATAGACGTATACTCTTTATCCGAATTCAATAAAGTAACCCAGATTACGCTAATTAAGTAGTAAGCCGCAGACACATATATTCTGATTTACTAAAGGTTCTGTTTGAGACGTCATTACCGCATATCCTGTTGTTGAAAACAGACTTAATGAATTATGAAGACTAGTGCACAAAATGTCATTACCTTTTGCACGAATCGCCCATACGTTTGACCTCAGAGAGAGAGAGAGAGAGAGAGAGAGAGAGAGAGAGAGATTAGCTAGCTTACTCAGAACTATTTTGAAGGTTCTTAACAAGTTGAATTTCGACGGTGATCTACATTTCCACATACATGTATATATGTAAATATATACTGTCAGCGATGGAATTAATCGTCAATTTGGAAGATAATATCAGTCTTATATAATTCATGTACCCATCCAACCTAAAAGTTCATTTTAAGGAGGTTTGCACTTGAAATACAAGTAATGTCAATAAACCTAGAACCATTTAGATATAAAGGTAAGGACTTAGAAGGTTCATTTTATATCATTTATAAACTATATCATTTATGTAATAGTTTGAACTATTATTTATTTGATTTTAACACAGTATGATGTTGAACACATGTAGTAAATACAGAGGTAATATTTAAGTCAATGTGTAAAATACCTTGCCTTACTGGTGGCTTCAAATGCCAGTATATAATGAACACAAGAGCATATGTTAAGATTGTTACAAAATGTTGGAGTAATCAAATTATAACGCAAATAAAAAAAAAATTATTGCTTATGCCATCTTTCCAAAACTTTGCATACAAAGAGACATTAAACTAATGTTTCATGAAAAAGTAAAAAGGTTAGGGTCACATTTCAAAAAGTAAAATGGGCCCGAATTTCCTTTGATTTCATATATTTTTTTGAGTTTCTATTAAAATTCAGTATTAGAGTTTACTTTTTTTACTTTTATGAAATATAAGCTAAATATGCCAATATATATGTCGTTAGAAATATTAAAAATCAAATATGTTTTCCGGAACAACATGAAGATTTCACGAAGCACAAACTATCTGGAAGTTTGGTCTGCACTCAAAATTAGAAAACTAGAGTGACAGTACTCTACAACTACTTCGTTATGAAAAATGTTCATTTTCTTCTTGAAAACCTTCTGCCACAAAATATAGTCCCTTACTAAGCTCTGTAAATATGCAGTTTTCTTTTAACTATTTTATTCAATATAGTTTATTGTTAATTTGGCATTGTAAAATATAAGAGTAGAACTCATATATGTGGTGCAGAATTTTCAGACAGGAAATGACCCAAAATGATTACCCCAAAACAGAGGAACAAACCACTTTAACATCATCATTAATCGTCCAGTGGCGAGTTACTAGTTATTGCATGTGTGATATTTGTGAAGAATCTAATTCTTGTTGTAACAAATTATTTAATTGGCTTTTAAAGATCCATCAATAACGTAAAACATAACTTGCCTACGTAACGATAGAACGCATGCTTAAAACGTATTTATCCGCTTGACGTTACATTTGAATTTTATGCAAATTTTAAAGATTAATGCCATTTTAAAATGATGTGTTCCGAAATTAGGTGTAAAAGCTAAATTTTAAACAATGAATTATTGAATTTCTAATTTTGTACTTCGAGTATAACATAACTTTGGACAGTTTTGGGTTTTTTTTTTTCTAATAAACCGCTTCGCGGTCTAAAAACTTTTAACAGTCCCAAGTTATGTTACATTGCATAACATAGGTAGAAATTGAATAAGTATCTTCCCCAACACCACCTTATTAGTCAACTTGTAATTAATGTACTATGATCCGATATTTTTTTCTAAAGCCAAACAAATCACCATTCCTCCCCCTGTCCTGTGTACAAATGAACAAGGTGTACAACTGAGGGTTTTATACCATCCAAACATTAACCTCACTTCGTTAAGCCGTTTACCAATATTTGTATAACTAAGGAAAACCAAAACCGAATGCACAACGCTGTCGAATTCAAGGATACCCTTGTTTCACCATGCATCTATAATAATTTATTTTTTTTTATATTGCGCTTTCTGATTGGTTGAAATAAATAGTTTATATCGTATAAAGAATGTTGCCTACGTTACAAGAACGCTAACGCCAAAAACGTATCAATTCGCCGAAGGTAACATTTGAATTTGTTTACATTATTGTCATTTTAAAGGTCAAATGACCCTTTTTTCAAAACTCAATAGCAAAAAATTAAATTATACGAAATGAATTCAATAGTTAACCAATTAATACTCTTACAAACTGGGCTTGGACAATTTACGCTGTTTTATAAACTGCTTCGCGGTTTATAAAGCGTGAATTGCCTCTCGTATAATTGGGAAGCTATTGAACTTTTTCTCTTTTTCGCGGTTTATTAAGGTTGAACTGGTTTAAACTAGTTTATACTGTCTCGTATAAATTGGGTACCTTTTGAATTCATTCTTTAAATAAATTATCTTCGTGACGTCGCAAACTCATGGTAAGTGCATGCGCTGTTGACCATGATGCATGCTTAAGGTATCACACTCCTCAATATTGTTGTGTCAAGATTTTCTTGAGAAGTATATCATTGAAATCTGTAGACAAAACATCCTTAAAAATATAAAGATAATGGTGAGTCAGTATACATCCCTCTGAGTCATGACCCATTTAATTTGACCTTTTTGTTAATGTTAAAAATGTGAATAATGAATAAAGTATAATAAAAAGAAAAGTATATTGACAATTCAGAAAATTGCTTGTTTCTGTCATTTCCGTATAAAAAAAACCTTCCGCACGTAAAAATAGTTCCCCTAAAAACGTGTTTGCTTCTTGAATTCAAATGGATTTTCTTTATGAATGTTGTTTAATTATGAAATAATAATCTATCTGTAATGATTAAATAAATAAAATCATATTGATTTTAAATATAATGACCATCTGCGCAATGAAATCAAAGCGTGAGGTGTGAGATACCTTAAAATGTACGCCCGTGATATAAGGAAGGAGTCTTTTCTGGTTTTCGACTTGTCAAAAGTAAATTTGATTAGATGGTCATTAAATCAAGTTAATACAAATATCATATTTTTCTTTCTTTTTTACTATCATACAACTTGGCATATAAATAGTAATCAAAGTTTAAAATCTAACAAGGACTATATTTTTGGCAGATCATTGGCATAGGAAAATATCACACGTTTTTGCAATTCAGAATTACTGTAGATTCATGAGTCTATTTAGCATTTTAAAACAATAGCATTAATGTTGGATCTTTTTTCAACTAATGTGAACTAATGATAAGGTACTTGGGTTTCAGAATATGTTTTTAAAATATGATTTGCCTATCAATTTACATTTTGATCAGCTTTTTTAAGCGCTCATTCAATTAATAGATTTGTGTGAAAAAATTACTAAAATCGAATTTTCTCTCTTATTGAATGGTCAATATATTAGCTTTTCTGTCAATTTATTACTTTATATAAGGTCTTTATAATATTTAAAAATCAGAAATATTCTAATATAGGAAGCATGAAAAAATAATCAAAATATCTTCAAAATTTAAGAAATTTAGAGGAAATGCGGGCTAAGCAATATCAAATTTAGTTTAAATATTAATTCCAATTTAGTAGTACAAGCTGATAGACATTCTAATATTCTATCATTTTATTGAAGAAGAGAAACTTCATATTTTAAACAGATGTCTACATAACTGCAGATAACTACGTTTATTTTTATGATCCTTAAAGTTGAGGAAAAAGGTAGTGACCTTGACCTGACCTTGATGCGAAAACAAGATGGTCAAATTTGATTAAACTGATAGAATTATTTGGTTATATGATCTGTTTGACTGTGTCAAAATTTCATAAAATTGATGAAATTATGATATGGTCACATTTTCTTTTTAAACATGCCGCGGAACTTTCTCTCAAGATGTTGATCGATATCGACGTCGATGATAAATATGCACAGACTGCAAACCCAAAAGGGGAAAACTTGAGAAACCATTGGACTAATCAGTTACATAAATGACAACTCGAGCATGTAGCATGGAATATATCGCATAACCTTTTTGACCCTCCTGGCCTCAGGATCATGAAGCAATTTCTGACTTAAGTCAAAATTTCATTAAGTTATAAATTAATTGTTTATCTTAATATGACAATTTAAATTTGTAATTAACAACGTTATATCAAGACACTTTTAATAGCATTTTAATTTTGTCATTGTTTTCAATCAGGAGACATTAAGACAGTGAACAGGTTTTGACTTAAGTCTAAGTTTGCTTCATGATCCTGGAGCCAGGGCTCGCCCCCTCATGACAAAAGGTTATGCGATATATTCCAAGCATGCTTTCGTGTCATCATGTAAATGTCAAACAATGAAACAAAATTACATGTTAATGAATATTCTAATTTTTGGTGCACTTTTTTCTGTAGTTTATATTTCTTTTAGGAAAAGCAATTTTGAATAAACAAAAGGAAAAAAAAACCATATTGCGTTCTTATTCAAATGACTTTGGACTGTGCGAAGGAAAGATTCCTAACATTGTAAACTAAAAACTCACCGTCACAAACCACGGTCAATACGTAGGTACTACAATCTATCCGTACCATCTAACAGTGGCTGGATGAGAATAGTAGTGTCCTTTCTAAAGTAGTCATATTGAAGATTTTATTTGAAAAATAAAATATGTCAAAAAGGACCGTAGCCTCATGAACTATACACACCATTTTATAGTTATACGAGAACATTTCATAAATTTGCAAGTACTTTCTTGATGTGAATATCTTTCGCTGTTAAATAATATTTATAACGTTAAATGATCGTGATGATATGCTGACGAAATATATTTTATGTTGTTTGTACATTGTTTCCAAATAATATAAAAACTCCTTCGATGGCCCTAAAGGGTAATTTCTAATATAACTGGGTACCTTACGTAGCTGCAAGCTAAATTTGTTGGAAAATTGCGTTACTTGCAAAAGATTGTACAGAAAGAAAAGTAAAGTGATGCGAAGAAAATAATTGCGAACCCTCTTACTTTCATCGTTTTAAGGATAGACTGCTGATTCTAGACAACATGGGTTTTTTTCTTTAAGGGGGTCCCTTTTTAGCTATTATTTTATTATGAACATTTCGTGCTATATAAGAAAGAAAAGCACAATTGTAGCTTTGTAGGTGTGACATAGTTCTATACATGTACCTATGCAAAAGTGTTCTTTTTTAATTGAAATTAGATGTCATCAGATTTAATGGAAAAAAAAAACCCACACGAGATACCAAATAATTTGTGTATCTTTCTAAATAATCATGTATATGTGACTTTCCTGAGAAATGTATATTATAATAAAAAATAATCAAAATGTGTATATACCGGTAAGACTTTCACAAACAACGAATAGGCACACTACATTCGTATTCTGTAAAATGGCATAATTTGTGTATATGAGAAAGAAAAAAAAAACAACAGAAACTCTAATAAAGGAAAGTATACTGGTTATGTTCAGAAATATCTATCTTTTGGGTTGATTCCTCTGAATTTTGTCGTATCGAAGTCCAAAAGTCCGGGAATCTCGAACCTTTCTCCTAGCTTTGGCAGTCCGTACTTTTTGAAAATGGCGTCGGCCTCAACCCGTGCCTGATGGGAAATCATGCGTTTGGTCTCCTTCAAGTTCAGATCACTGGTCACGTTGTTGTTGCATGGATCAACGCGAAACCCCTCCATGGCATTAGATATGTACTCTTGCCTAAGTTCAAGAACATCGAACAAGGTGCTAATAATTTTTCGCGGATTCTTCATCATTTCTTCAAACATTATTGCAATGATAGGTACCCCTGCGTCCACGTGATCAAGACATTGGACCACATTGGCCGCCCAAGAAGTAGCAAAAATCCCTACACTGGTAATGTTCTGTTCTTTTTCGCTTGGATCCGCTCTGTCTAGAACATAACAGAAATTGTAATAGAGAGATCGTCGAAAGCATGGTAAGATGGTTGATAGAACTTTGCTATCTATGATGTATCTACCAACGATGGAAATAGGCTCTCTGGAGAATATATTGAGGTGAGAGGTGACAGTTTTAAAGCTATTGCGATAAATGTATAACTGATATATCTGTGGAAAACATTTGAACACATCCTCCATTTGACACGTGCTACATGGCCTCGTTTTCAAAAAGAACATCCCTGCGCGGTCATCCTGTTTGCATAGAAGTCTCAAGGCACTAGGAAGCAGTTGTTCGTATTCGCCTTTACCAAACCTATTGGCCTTTTTCAAAAACGCTAGACAAGTGAGAGCATCAGGGTCGCTGATAACGGCCATTCCCGGAAGCTGCCCAAAAACTCGACTGAGCAGAGTTGCACCACAGCTTCCGGTGGAAGACATCCAGATAATGGGAACTTTTGGACGGCCTATATCCTGAGCAATTTTATGGAAAGACGCTAAAGGCATGCTTATAACACTATGGGCTTTTTCAAATTGTTTCATATAAAATGATTTGCTGTCATATTGCTTATAGAGATTCACATCTTCTGAAACTTCGACAAAGAAAGCTTCGCCTTTTGTTATACAGTACAGAGATATATTCGGCTTTAACACATAGTTTGGATGTTTGAAAAACTTATGAGTGAGAATAAAATCTGTGGGGTCGGAGATAGAAGACGAGATTAACTTCCGTCGCCATAAAACATGGTGCACATGCGCACTGTGCTTGAATTGAATACCACTTTTGGCATCTTTCCTGGTGCGTTCGACTCCTGTAACAGCCCAGGTGAACTTTTGGATTGTTGTGATGATAGATCTGGCGATTTTATACAAGATGTACGTCAGAAGCAGAATGATGTACTCTCTTGCTTTGTTTAACGCTTTGCTGAGGTTCTCCAAGTGGTTCTTGTCCGACTTTTTGCTATCCATTGTTGAACCAAAATGACTGGACATCTGAAAGAAGCGAGAAAAATGAATGATTTTTTGAGATCGATATATGAATACATTTTCTAACTCAAGGCCATCTTTATTTTCTAATTTATAAGCATGCCTGTGAATGAAAAATATTATCTTTCAAACCAATTAAAGTTTCTTAGATTGTTTCAAAACACAATGAAATTTATGTTTTTAATTTATTACTTGATCAATTACTAGGTAAATGAAAGATGCTGGGATCAAAGTACAGGGAAATCGTATAATATTTAGCTATCACGTGATTCTTCCTCGATCACTCGTGTACACTGAAAAATAGACACATCACGGGGAAGAGAGATAACCAAAGTAAACTTGTTTGATATGTTTTGAACGTTTTGAAGAAAGAACAACTTTGCATTTTCGTCTTACAATTTTTTCTTAGATTCATGATACTCAGTAATTAAGCTTCATTCTTGTTTTTTTCTACGATGTGCTGATACTTAACTGGCAGAGAGAACAATTCTGAATAAACTGTATTTTATAATGAACAAACAATTCATAATTGTATCAAAAGATAACATTTAAAAAAAATAAGATTTTTAAAAAATCTTTCGATTAAACCCGTAGCAATGCATCTTTCACAGGAGATACAAATAATACACAAGTGTAATTACTTTATCACTCGATCGCTTATATCCAGGAATAACTTTATAAATCGCAAATTTAATCAAAGTTACATGTTTCAATATTTATTATCAGAGTAACTTTTGGTACATTCAAATTTTACAATTCAAATAATTTAGATTACAATTCTTTTAATACTCGATAGTTTTAAAATTCTGGTAATTCTGTGAACTCTTCATTTGTGTTAGATAAACATGTAGTTCGAACAAACTAAAAGGGGGTTAAAAACATATTTTGTACATGTAATTGTTCCCAATTTCATTCTGCTGATATAATCCCTAACTTTTAACGCAATAACTATTACAATGAAGGCTTTTGATCAAGTCCTATTCGTAAGAAACACGTGCACCCCAGACTGCATTTAATTATACAGAAATTGAAATTAAACCTATCAAAGGGGTCACATGAAACTTTTACACTTGAATTATTTTTAGAATAATTGGTTTATTATAACAATGAACCGACGGAAGAACAACTTGTTACTGCGACTACGAGGGCGTTATGTTTTCTAATGATTGCGATTTTAAAAAAAATTGCTGATTCAGCAGGCCAGTGAAACGAAATTGTGTAACATATTGATGTGATCTTGAATGATTTTTAACACCTAGTATATTTCTTGAATATTTTTTTTTTTAACAATTAATCAATGTTTAGCAAGGAACAGTAAGTATACATTTCGCGCGCAAACAATGATTTGGAAATTATAACTAGTTTTCGATTTTGCTTGTTCGATTGTTTTTAAGAACTTGCAATGCTGATTTGAAGAAATGTGGCTTCATATTTTTGCTCTTTAAGGAGGTTTGATGGTCAATTTATTACTCATTAAATGTATCTCTAAATGTTTGATAAGATTTTTTAAACCATTAACTAATATTTATAGGAAATTAGTACAGTCTAAGAATGGCTACGACTACCCAGCCCTTTTAATCCTTTTCTTTCCACAGTTTATAGATGGGAGGAATGCATTCTCATCTAAACTTTTCGGTTTTTGATAGATGATGACATTAGTGGACATTGTATATGTGAAGAAAATTCTAACGCAAACATGCGTATATAGGTGTATATGTACGATCATCAGTCTTATTTTCACGGACGCGTAACGAAATGGTTACCTTGTGTAAAGTAATTAATTACAGTGACATACTACAGGAAGCGTAGCCTACAAATGTATATTAAAGAATTCTCATTAAATATGTAAGAGATGCGTTAAAAGTTTTATACATGTGTAATAGGAAAGGAGGAATGTTGAAAACATATGGCTGGACCGGGAATCGAACCCGTGACCCCTGCAACTCTAGTCAAGAGCTCTATCACTGAGCTATCCAGGCCGATATCCACGGTCCATATAGCCCCAACTACTACACATGTACCATGATGAATGAGAGAGAGAAAGAGAGAGAACTTCTATTTTATTAAAATGCTCATAAAATTAATTAATACCAAAAATGCTTGGATTTTTACATTTTATCTTTTCTTTTCTTTTTTACATTAATAGGAGTTTATCAAGCGTAATTCGTTTCAATTTTACAAAATTTTCATACTCATGAAAGAAGATTAATTGTCTTTCGTTTATTGTACGAAGCAATTTATCATTCTCGGATAAATCTTCATCTTAATGTCACTCACTACTGCTTGCTTAACAATAGTTGTAATGGACAGCCCCAAGGCAACTCTTACATTTTTATTTAACTAATGTATACATGTATCAAAACTGATACGAATTTGTTTTAGAATTGAGAGCGAATATTGTCGTTTCAGCACATTTCAATTTCTTCTTTTATCTTTTAAATATCATTTATAATCTCTTAATTTATTTCGGGTTGACCTCGATATCATACATTTATACTTCATGCATGGTATACATGCGCATTTTAGATTAGATTTCAGACATTTAGCTGTTTTCTAAGTACATTTATTGTATAGCCGATTTTCATATTTACATAATTTGACCATTTTACAGACATTTTATTTGCACATATGCCCTTTAAATAAAAT
>WFKH01002636.1:41531238-41541564 GCA_016163765.1 Magallana hongkongensis
TTCTGACTCTCTTAGTGAGATTGGAGAGGAAATATTTTGGCAGTGGTTTGCGACGGGACCTTGAAATTCAGAGAGCAATCTTTGCAAAGTTACAACTCTACGTAATACGTAGGTGTGCAGTCATACTTTGTATGGACACCGGTACAAGCTTGCCTCCTCACATACAGTCATAAAAATAAGGAACAACGGAATTTTCTTTGACTTATTTTCACACACTCCCGGCCTCCTTTTTTGTAAGATTTATTTATTTGGACTGAACTTGGGGAATGACTTTTCAGAAAAGTACCGGTAGTTCAAATTTGATAAATTTGGATGAAAACGTATAAATCAGCAATTATAACTATTAATATCTATACGTTAAAATTATTACATGTATATACATACTAGCATATAATTTTTTCAATATTTAAACACATATAAATGAAAGTCAATTCTTAACAATTCATCGTTCAAATATCCTTGAAAAACGAACTCGAACTTGGCGGGATGAAAAGAGAACAGTAACGACAAATGTAAAATATTGATATTTGAAGTTTAGAGATTCAAAAAGAAAAAAAAATGTAGGCGTAATATACTGGAAATGTCGTTCAAATTATTTAAAGAATACGGAATCATTCTTTGGATATTATGAGGTGATGAAATACGGTTGGGGGTGATCAAATCCAATTAGGCCGGGCTTTAATTATGATAGATTTGATTACGCCCGACCGTATTTGAACACCTCATGATATTCAAAGAATGGTTCTTTATTACTAATATTTATATAATTTTCAGCAATTGTACGATCAAATATTTATAATAGTCATTGATGAAATGTATTGGACTATACATTACAAAATCGATTCTTAGTGTTATCACACACAAAGACACTGGAAAATGTAAATACATTGTAATAATTTAAATGACATTCATACGTTGTTGGTTGTTTTTGCATACTCTTACACAAGTTCAAGGTTACGAGACGCGCACATGCCCACATTCATAAGATCCCTGATAATGCCATCACGTCAAAATTTGTACGGGGGAGAGAAGTGATTATATGATATAACATACACATAGTAGAAGACATTAGTAGGAACACACTCAACATCAGGAAAATATATTGCTTGCTTAAGATAACTATCAGATGCACTCAACATCAGAAGAAAGGAAAAAACAAAAGGAAAATATATCACGACTCCTCTTCGTATCTGAATCTGACTAGAGGGGCATCAGATATATGATATTGTGTTCTCTTATTTCCTCGCAAACACTGTATAGATGTACTGGGTTGTTATTGAAATATCTGTGCCAAGTATATAAGAAGCAGTATAATTATTAAGTTAATAATAATGCTGCTTTCACGTGTATATGTATAAGGACCCCAAATTTGGTATTGATTTGCTATGTTCATTGCGTTGATTATATAAATCACATGTAGGGTCTTTTTTCAGAAAGTTCTATAAAAACAACATGATGTAGCTAAAGAATCTTTTTTGCTAATTCTGTTTTGATGACTTTTTTTTCAATTTATAAGGTCTTTTAACGTTTAAGGTGAACAAGCATGCCTGAAAAAATAGATCTTCATAATTTTAGGGGAATTGAGGTATAATTGTAAAGATTTAAAAAAAAATCTTATCGCTGTCTTTTCAAAATAATGCATTCAATCAACAAACTATGCTTGAAATACAATAAAGCTCATGTTTAGTTTCAAATAAATTCTTACAACAAATCTCACATTACCTAGGACAATATTTTATGCTTTATTTTCCTTTATTCTTTTTCACATAGCAACGAAGCTATTGAATGCATATTTTTTATTGCCTTTTTTTTGTTTTTGTTTTTGTTTTTAGATTTTTCTTATAACGAAAAGAAATGTACAAAATTTTATGATATCAATTGTCCATATATTAAAATTCATTTGTCCATTTACATTTTCATAAAACTTTGGTTCTCTTGTCATTCAATTCGACGCTTGGCTGTTCCACTTCCGGTGATATCGATTCTTCTTTAGTCTCTCTTTGATTTTTTGTTTCATTTTCTGGTTCTTGCGAATCACGCTCACTAGTGTCCGTTACGTTGATTAAAACTGGTTCCCCTTCCTCCTCCATCTGTTCCAACTCTTGTTCAGTTGCATGTTCTAGAGAGACGGAGCCCGGCTCGCTGACGATGAATGATTGAATTCGATCTCGTAATGCTAAAGTTCGTTCGTTGCACATTCGTATTATAACAGCAAACAGAACAATGAACCCGAGGGCTAAGATCACAATGATGATAATTACACAAGTCATAGAACATCTTTTGTAATCCGACAGGCCTTCAGAGTTATTCACTGTAGAAAAAGCAGCAAATTGAAACCGAAAATAGTTTTGTCAAATGATACATTCAGATGCCATAGCCTCTGGTGACCTTTTTTCAGCATGATCTTTTGATCATTCATCAGGTACATTACTAATTTGTTAGTTTATAAAACCCAGAGGAGCTATGTAAGTCGGTTTCATTTGTATTATCAACAAAACAATGAATGTAAAAGCTGTAGAGGATAGAACTGAAACAATTTGGTACTCACCAAACGTTGTATTTTTGGTCTCTGTCTGGCGTGCAAAGGTCAAGTGCTCTGATGTCAGTGGCATCACGTGACCCCTAGCTGACTATATATCTATATCATAATATATACTGCAATAACTTCCAATATTCAAAATTTGTTTGAACGGGTGTAAAAACCATTGACTTTACTATTATTGACTTTACCGACTAGTTGACTTTCTTTTTAAATAAAGACCAATATCGTATCGGATATTCTTAAATAAAATCGTACCAAAACCATATTGTATTGTGGCGTTAAAAATCAAACATAATATCAATCTAAATAAAAAGCGAAGGAATTATTATGATTTTGAAAATATCAAAACTAGTTTCAATGAAATTTCTTTCATACATTTCAATATGGCAAATATAGTAAAATACTAGTATACTGACCTTTTCAGAGTTCATTAAACACCCAAAGTAACGAAAAAGCAATATGTTTAGTAAAAATCTCCGAACAGTGTATACTTCATATGACTATGCCTGCCTACTGTTAATGATAACTCGCTCATGACAAGAAACGTTTCTCTCTTCTGTTGCTTAGTGAGTAATTCTTGACTTTTTTTTACTAGCTACATGTAGTTGTTGATACAATACCATTAACCAAAGAAGGCATTATACTAGTCATTAATAATGATAACTATTGAAGAAGTCTCAGTTATTAATGAAAAATCATACGTAGGTTTCCTACTAGAAAGCATTGGGATGGTGACCATCTCAAAGGGCCCCGCTTAAATAATGAACATTAGGATGAAAAGTATTTCAGAGGACTTTGCAATGACCTTAACCTATGACTTAGAAATTTTCCAGTTGACATGCTTTGAATTTTGTTTCAAGCTCATTGGAAACCCTTTTCCTACAAATATTCTTTTGGTTGAATCAAAACAAGAAACAAGTAATACGCTGAATTTAGAAGTTAATAGAACCATTTTAATAAGAACTTGGACTTTCCGTAGGATGTAAGGTTGATTTTAAAGAGTCATGGCTGAGTGTCCAGCAATGACATGGTCAGGCCTACGTCACATTGCTGTTTGATACAATTACCCAAAGTCCAAGCTCCTGTTAAAATGGTTCTAATTCAATATCCAATATCTGTTTGTTGCATATAATAATACATTTAACGACTATTTTGTGTTATCTCTTTTTAAAAGTAATAATAGTACAGAATAACCACGAGGACATATTTATTAAAAAAAAAATCAGTTTCTTAGGAAATCACACATACATTTGAAGGAAATTAAACGATTATGATACATAGTATCGATCTTTGAAATCTGATATAGCGAACAAATGAAATTTAAACTTGACTGGAGCATAACTCCCAAACAAATGTTTGATACATGAACAAAATATAAAAAAAGATCGATCAGAACTAAATTTACTGGAAGAACTTTTTCTTTTGAGGAAAAATGACAGATGTACATTTAAAAACTGCAAAGGTGCATGTGGTGACATTCTGAACACAATAGGTATCTGTTGGTGTTAATGACGAAACTGATCACACAGTTGGAGTCATCCTCCCACAGACAGGAATACTGAGATCGAGATAATGCAGATGTACATCAAAACACTCTGTAACACCACGGAAACACGCGTGCTGGCTGAATATATACATTGTCCTCCATAAGAATACCATTGTCCTAGAATAATCGAAAGAAATACCACGTATCATATATACAAAACAGAATCAAGGTTTTAAGACAGCAACAGTATATATGTGTTTAAATATTCGATACCTTTTTTTTTGAAAAAAAAATACAAGATATAATGCCGTTTTATGATCTAGGAGTTACATTTTGTTTTTTAATGCTGAATGTTAATAGGGATATCTTCTTGGTTTGCTCTATGTTATCTTTGTTTTATTAACAACATATATTAACTACTTACCAATAACTACATTAGATACTGCTTTGGAATCATCTAGAATTTCAACACACAAAAAACAAGTTTATTTATTGCTAGATTTTTCGCCAGAAGTATCAATTTAAGAAATGAATCAATATCAACTTACTTTACAACAGTTTCTGTTGTATTAAAACCTTTTTTTTTAAATAAAATAGAATTGGTCTCTATTCATTACAATAAGTATATTCACTATAATAGATACATTAAAAGTATAATTGAGTCAAAAGCAACAGAATATTTCACATATAAATCCATACACGCACCTGCATAGATTGTAATGTCCTTCCCTGTGGAGTCTAACGTAAAGTTACGTTGTAGGACTACTTGACCGTTACGTTTTACGTTCATGACGTAGTCCCCCATGAATGCCGTGACGTTATACGTTGTGAACGCTTCTATACTCTGAGTGATGCTGGACTTCCACTCCCCATGAACAAGATCCATAAACCTCTGACCGGCAGTGTTTGGCTGGTGTGTTAAACATATAACAAGCTTATTATATAATATAAAACACGTGCATTTGGAAGACGGAATGCATCTTACGATAATTATTAGGAAGACCGGTAGATTACGGAGACATATTTTGGTTTGCGTATTAAATTGACCTTGGCTATATGTAATTGGCATTTTTAAATGAATGAACGGTGTGTATTGCCTAATATTTACCTTTGTGTCTGTCGTTTATATTACTTTTTTTTAATTAATATACACAATAACCAGTTCAACAGATGAATAATTCAATGCATATAATTATATAATAATTAAATTATCAAGTTTATTTAGGATTGGTATTTTATCAGTCATTTATTCGTAACTGTTGCAAATCACAAAAAAATAGAATTGATATATAGATGGTAGGAAAACTGAATTCTAAACAGTTTAAAAAAACAAAACAACTTATATTTTTTATTTGATTAAGGTTTAAGTGTTGAAATTGGGGTCACCTTTCTAATTATTATTTGATTCATTTCATCCATTATCAATAATTTGTTTTAAATGTAAATTAAGGATGTTCAAGTATTTTCTTATTTGTTAAAATCTATCCTGAATTGAATCATCAAACCAACCAGTCTATGACGAATGTTCTTAACTTTCCTGTTTGCTATCTTGATTACAATTACATAATTTTGCACGACTTTGTAAGATGTTTATGTTAAACATTTAAAGTGCAGTCACAGACCAAACAACATTAACAAACATTTAAAACCAGTTTTATTATCTTTTCTAGTTTATTTCTTATCGTTTTAATCTTTGGAGGCCAAACCATCAATTTTTTTTACTAACTTGTCAAATGATTTTATGTGTATGAATTTCACCTTGAGATCTGGACCATCAAACAAATTCTCATTTGGGTGCCAGAGGGACTCATTCCAAAAGTGCCACAGTATAACCCCACCCACTGAGGGATGACTGAAATACATGGTCAGGAGATTTCCCAAAGCGTCGGCTTTTTTGACGTCATCAGCTTCATCAACCGTCAATTCTGTTGCCCAGATATCAAGACCAGCTTCTGCAAGCTTATCTATTCTGTACTGGACACAAATATAAAAAAGACCATTTTAAATACTAATAATTGCAATTAATGTAAACGTACAATATTTTTCAGTTAGCGATATTGAGCGTAAAATGAGTTTTCAACATGTTCAACAAGTTTGGATTACTGCTTTTCTAATTTTTTTTCAAAACAAATATGTTTATCCAAGACAATCAGCGATGTATTTGATTAAGCAGTTGCTGCTTTTTGCTTAAAAAGCTTTATACAGATCCGTACGTAATACTTTTACAGTATTCTCAACCATCTATTCCGATTGAAGTTTAAGGCTTCGCATGCATCTTGCATGGTCTCTTTTCCATCAATACAATTCTAGTCCAGGTGTATTGGGAATAAGTTTGCTTGATTCTTTTAGTACATGCGTAAGATTTGTTTCTGTTCTGATAAGCATTATATGTTAGATATTATACATGTACTTTCATTCTGTTCTGATAACAATAATATCAAAATCAAGAACCTTAATAACGTCCATATCGATGTCCGTTGTGTAAAAGTGACTCTGTACTCCAATTCCATGTAAAGGGGTGTTGTTTTGGTGGAACCTTACAGCCTGGTTCTTCAATGCCTAAAAAAACACCAAAGTAGTACGCTGATACATGTACTATCGTAAATACCCACATCCTTCAATAACTTGCACTGAGGATTTGTAGCTTTAAGGAGTTTTAATTGAAAACAAATTATCCATCAGATCTACCTTAAAATTTACTAAAGAAAATTTCCAAATATTTTATCTTTAAAATTTGAATGTTTTACTAAATCTTTATAGAGAGCTCTTCTTTTCAAGGAGATTGATATAGTGTAAAAATGACCATGACCATCCAGCTCTCTTAAAATATACTAAGACAATAGTTGACCACTGACTGTTGTGATTGAGGGCTGTGGGATTGCTGAGTAGTCGTTCAGAAACAGCTGGGTGTCCGGTTCCTGGGCATAGATCCATTGGAACATCTTGAGAGTAATGTCTGGGTCTGTGGTATTGCGTTCATACCAGTCTCCGTGAAGGTTTTCGTTGTTCACATCCCAGTGAAGAAGTCTTGTTTAATGGAAATATTGAATTTCCTTTGACTGCTTTAATTCATTGATGTGACTTATATGCATTTGAATATTTTATGACAGGATTGGACTGTTGTCAATTTCTTGGCAAAAATTGTTTAGACGATACGCGGAATTCCTGTCTAATTTGAATTTTGATTTTATAATTTCGTTGTTGTGCTTGATATAAATATTTCATGACAGGACAAGATTGTTGCCAAATTTTTTACCAAAAATCCTTCCGACGATATTTTGAATTCTTGTCAAACCTAAATGCCTCAAATATTGAAAATATTCCGATTCACGAAATTGAACAGGTGGTTAACGAGTTTGTTTTACCTGCCCTTGGTGTTGTTGATGACCTCGGTCACGTGAGACTGGAGTTCAGTGACCAGCTCTGATGGAGACATTCCATACAACCAGGAGTTCACAAACTTCTCAACTCCCCAAAACATGTTGTGCCCTCGAGATTTAATTCTTGAACATTAAAAAAAAAATACATCATTGAGAAAATAAACATGTAAATATATTTTTTTAATTTTCGTACATTCCAAATGTGATTTAAACGAGAAAAAAAATTCAAGAGAGATTTAAATTATTCGAAATGCAGATCTGCATAAAACTTGATTGATACATGTATATAATATATTATATATACATATTATGTAAGATATACTTTCCATACCCATTGGCTTCTAATACATTTAACGCTGCAAGCACTGAGGTGTAGTCGCTCTGGTCCTGCATGCAATATTGAATATTATGAAATGTTATTATTTCAATTCAATCTGTTCACAGTATTTGCCGATTTGTTAATTACATGTTAATTCATGGGGGTTAAAGCCGCATGGTAATTATAAAACTCTTATAATATTTATTACATTTTAACTGGTTACTTTATTACTTTGAACAATGACCAACAGTAATGCCAAGCATGATAAGCAAGTCTTCACTGTATACCGTGATATACCTATCTGCGCACAGATGAAGTGTCAACATACTGTAAACCAACTTTTATTCGTAAAAACTTTATTTCGCGATTTACCGGAGGTAAGGTGGTTCGTGGCGGAATTTCTCGCGTCTAAGATTTACATTATCTAGAAAATAATATATCAGAGACGGCAAGAAAGTTATTAATAATATTCGCAGCGATGTGGCTCTCGCAAACCTTGCGAAAAATTCTCGCGCGGGAATAAACGATGAGTTTGAAATTAACGGTAATTGTTACCCAGCAATTCCCTTTTACCATTTTTCTTCGCCTAATAAGGATATCGTTACATTTAGTTATTATACTAACCTGAATTCTCTCTATCCCGTACCATTTCAGCTTGTTGGCAATGACCGCCCAGTTGAAATGTTTGAGCACGAAGTCTGTGAAGAACTGGTATTCTGGGACGTTGAACTTGTCCAGTTTAATGGCGGTTCCAAATGGATACGCACTTCTTTGTTGAATAAGCTGTAATAATATTCAATTACTGTACACAAGAAAATATTCGCCCTTATTTTATTTTGCCCCTTTCGTCCTCATTGTCAGCGGACGAATTCAAAATTGCATGGGCGAATTCAAATATCTCAAATAATTATGATAATTTCTCTTGTAACACAACTGTACATGTGTCTGGGCGAATCCAAGACGGGGCAAAACCGTTTGCAAGTGGAGAATGACAAAAACACGGGACAAAAATAACCCTGTATGCAGTATTTCAGTTCTTTATCGGCACTAAGAACCAATAATATACAAAAAGTGCATGTTGTAAAAGATGGTTCATTCAGTGAAAGCAAGTGGCCATATGTCCGATGTGAAAGCCTGTGGGTTTAATTTAAAACAAAGTGCAACAGGTTTCTGCTTACGCATAAAATAACAAAAAAGTCAGATTTGTGATACAGAACACAAGAATTATATTATTATTAATATAATGTAAGTTATCAATTTGAATTTAAAGGTGATTGCTATTATAATTGTGAATGTTTAGGAAAACGGGGTACCTTACCTCAACTTCAACACATTGCATGTCTTCTCCTTCAAGTCTATATCTCGAAAAAAAAAAGATTTTTGCATTGATTTCATAACTTGCGAAAAATTCAATTTACATTAATTTTCTTGATTATTTGGCATTGGTATGTGTAATTTATATATTGATTATTTTTTAAATAATTTTGAAACTAACCTGAAACTAATTGGTGCTTTACGAATATTATTTATCCGGGACTTTGCGTGCTGCATCCAATAAGGATTTGGTTTTATTTGTTTCAAACTTGCAAAATCTTGTATAAAATTGACTGATGAGTGTTCGATGTTTATGTAGATTTGTGCCGTTGTCGCCCCTGGAATTGAAATGAAATATTTACCTGGTAGAAAAAAGAACTGACAATTCGTTTTAACGATATCTTTTATAGATATAAATTTTCGTGAGAATAATCAATTCGTGAATTGACCTAGTCAATGCTTGTGTGATTCTGTTTTCATTTGATCACATTTCATAAATTATACAGTCTTGAAAAATTTACCTGAAAGCAGAAATCCCCGGAGTTGTAAATTTTTAAGTGAGTGTATCTAAAATTGTGTTAAACATTTTAATCCCTCAAGTTAAAAAAAAAACACGGTTATTTTAATTAAAGCCAATCCTATACCGGCAGGTGCGAGAAAATCGCCACTGAACTCCGTCCATCCAAATTTGACTTGCTGCAGAGGCATGTTTCCAAGTCTGTAGTATTTCGAAGACCCTGTCAAATAAAGTGAATTCAAAGTCTGCAGTATCGAATATGCATTTACAAATAGGTTAATTAAACTATGTAACAGAAAAGTGTGGATCAAAAAATGTTTGAAAATAAAAAAAATTGTTCCAAATTATGGGTTTTTTTTGTTTTTGTTTTTGTTTTTGTTTTTTTTTTTTGATGAAACCATGTTTACACTAGTCTTGTAACTGAAAAGGGTGTATCAAAAAATATTTTAAACATCTCTTACAAATTATGTTGGTCTTTTTTTATTCGTTAGTTAGTTTGTGTGTTTATTGTTTGTTTGTTGGCGGCTTACCATTGACCTTGACATTGGCCGTCAGTTTGAGTGTGGTGTAGTTGACCCCCGTAGGGAGGTTTAGCAGTTTGAAGTAGGTCCTGAAGACGTAGTTGTACCCCGGGGTCACATTGACTCTCTGCTGAGGGGCCGAGTACGGATTTTCTCTACAGAGCAATAAAAACACTCCTGATTTAATCAAGCTGAATGATCTATCTATCTATCTATCTATCTATCTATCTATCTATCTATCTATCTA
>WFKH01002636.1:41545075-41574413 GCA_016163765.1 Magallana hongkongensis
CCCCCCCCCCCCCCCCGCAATATACATGTAAGACTAAGACAACACAGAAACATAATAAATTCTAAACATCCAGGCAACGTAGCATCAGAGTGGGGGGGGGGGGGGGGGGTAGAAAGACACCGGATATCGATTGCGCCATCTATCGGGAGCTTTTTTCAATTTAGAGTTATCGGACTTTGCTGAAAATACCAGTCAGCGCACTTTCCATAAATAGAGGGGAGTGGAATCTGATATTCCCATCTTGGCAGCATGGCAGACAGACTACACATGCGTGTCCCCCGAGCTAATCGACACCAGCTGCCAAAAACATTTGTTGATTCTCAAGTTACAACGGAATTCGACCCGACCTGACTTTGTAGTAGGAGGTCAGCGAAGTGCAAGCATTTGGTAAGTGTGTCTTTATAATTGTTTTTTCAACATTACAACATAGGCCTACAACATCATTATTATCGATGAAGTATATGCATTTATTAAAAAAATCGTGCGAGTCTCTTCAGTGACAGTCCTAAATAATCCGTGTTTGCTTTTTTCACGGAATGCAGTATTTTACTTTTAGTGCACAGCTGTTTAATGTATTTTATGTAAAGAGATATTTCGTAGGCTCTAGCCCCTCTTTCCAGTTATCAATTGAAATAAGAAATTTCGTTGGATTATTACAATAACATATCATTGATATATTGTGATGTGGGATAATATACAACAATGGGTGGTCATGCATATCCGTCACCCACATTTCTCATAGTGCCAACACTATAGTCAGTGTGCATGATGGCATGATGTACTGAAATAGTAGGTGGATTTTGAACTCTACATACTGGATTGTAATAATACAATAATCTCATAATATTGTATACAGGGTTCGACATTAACCATAGTCCGTTAGTCACAGACAAATTGATTTGAAAAGCTGACTTTATTTTTAGTAAATTGATATATGATACATTTTGGTGATTATAGAGTTACCGAGTGAAAACAACACAGGCATGCAGGATGTTATGGGTGAATTTATTATTTTTTTTTTTGCCCTAAGGGGATGTCTGAGAAAATAGGTAATGAGCGCACGTGTTCACAACAACCCTGGCTTCGATAGGGACACTTAGGTGTTTAAAAAAAAAACCTGAAAGGTGAAACGAAATTTCTGAGAGTTGTTTAATCTACATGAATTGTGTTTAAATCATTTGTATTAAATTGTTTATTATTTATAACTGATTTTTAAAGAACTTAAATAACGAAAAGAACATGGTAGCTCAACGCCCTGATCTATTGCACAGATCTATTTATAACATCTGTAATGGCGGCATCCACCATGTACATGGAGATAGTGAATATGCAGCTTCTTGCTATGTACTTAATAGTACAAGTAAACTAAGCCAGTGATTAACCTGTAAGAAAAAAAACATATCAAAAAATTCAATGTGATGTATGATACCCACCCCTTCTTACAAATTCTTATAAAAAACAGTGTTTAATATATTAGACAAAATACGGTAATGCATTTCATTTCTTTTTTACGGGCAAATAAAATTGCCTGCGGACTAGTTAAAGTTAAAAGGCACTAGTCCTGCTGGACTAATGCATAAAAAAGTTAGTGTCAACCCCTGGTATATAGTTATGGATATTACACTAATGTACATGTATATCAAAGGTACAGTATATCAGCTAAGACTATGCTATTTTTCTGAAAGTAATATTATTTAGTCCGATGAAATCTCAAAATTCATTATAGTGTAAAAAGAAGATAATGATGAAAATTTTATGATCATATTTAATAGTTTAAATACATTGTGATCATTTTTTTGTTTGTTCGGTTTTTTGTTTTTGCTGAAAAGGGTAAACGGTGGTTGGGAGTTGAATCATGATTGAAGGAATGAAATGGAACGGTGATTCAATAACATTGATTTACTTGTCATTGATTTTTGTTACAGTGGTTCTTAAAAGATGACAGAGGGTGATGGAGGGCTGAATCCCCAGCAGAAGAGATTGTTGGATGGACTGTACACGTTCTACCAGAAAGGTCAACTGACCGATGTCACACTTGACGTTGAGGGACAACAGTTTGCTTGTAACAGGAACATCCTGGCAGCTAGTAGTCCGTTCTTCAGGTACGAAATCTGCACCAATGAGTTGTATGTTTTTTTCATCCATTAAATTGAGCATTGATCATCCTTCAGCCCTTCAACAGACTGTAAACCAGCTTTTTTTGGTGACAACTTTATTTTGCGATTAATTAAGGAATAAGGAATCATTCTTTGAGTATTATGAGGTGTCAGATCAAATACAGCCAGTGGTGATCAAATCCAATGAAGCCCGAGGGCTTTATGATAGATTTGATCATGCCCGACCGTATTTGATCACCTCATAGAATTCAAAGAATGATTCCTTTTTACTTATATTTACATAATTTTCAGCAATATTACGATTAAATTTTGAAATAGTTATTGATGAAATATATTGAACTACACATTACAAAATCGGTTTGTAGAGTTATCACAGACAAAGACACTGGCAAATGTAAATATTAGGAGATAAACTGGTACGCGATGACAAATTTTCACGATCAACATGCAGATTATCTGGAGACTGATCTACCAAATACAGTTGATGACTGGTTCGCTGCGAGAAATATTAACGACGGCAAGGCTCTCGCAAACCTTGCAAAAATTAAAGATGGTTTACAGAATTAAATTGAGGTCTTTCAAAGAGGCCCTCCTTGCTGATTAACTTGATCTTGACTGTTGGCCTTGATCAGGTCAGACCGCTTTTTTGGCCCAAATTTTACTTTTTTGACCTGATAATAGCCTGGTGATTAATTGTAATGTATATAGAGTTTTGATTTATTCAACATGTTCAAGTTAGGTGATATTTTTTTTCTACACTGTATTTGTCAGATACATGTATCTCTGACTTATTATTTTCTGTGAGGCAGCACTGACTAGATATCAGCCAGTCAGTAAGGCTTATTATATGTGTTATATGCTGACAATGAAATTTTTATCATCTCTTATTTTTTCCTGTTTCAGAGCTATGTTTACCAGTGATGTCCGAGAAAGTACAGATAGTGTTGTTCCAATACATGAGATCAGCAAAGATGCCATGGAGACTCTGCTTGAATACATTTACAGCGGAAAAATCAATCTGACCAATGAGAATGTCCAAAGCGTCTTCTCCGCAGCCAACTTCCTTGAAATGCTGGAGGTAGTAGATAAGTGCATTGATCACATATCCGCAGCTGTTGGGCTGTCTAACTGTCTCGATGTTTTTTTCTTTGCTATGTACAACTACTGTGAAAAGTTGAAGCAAAACAGTGGAAAATTCATTCTCAAGAAATTTCCAGAAATAGCCGAGTCCGAGGAGTTTATGTCTAAAGTGGAAGTGGGGGACTTAATCTGGTTTTTGTCATCCGATGACATTTATGTAGATCGCGAGGAATATATCTTTGAATATATTTTGAAATGGATAGACTTTGATGCAGAGATTCGAACCAGGCTTTTTCCCAAACTGTTCAAGTGCCTGCGTTTGCCATTGATAAATGATGAGTATTATGAGGAAAAAGTTGCAAGTCATGAGCTGGTTAAAGGGAATAGCTTTTGTCGAGGAGTTTTGACTTCATTTAGTCTTTTCAAAATACAGCAAGCACACATGTTAGATGTTGATACAGACTCACCATTCGCAAACCCCACCCCAAGACTCGGAATGTTCAACCGAAAACTGATTGTGTATTCTGGAGGTGCTTATGCAGCCAATGAAAGGGCATTCACAGCCTTTGATCCTGTCACTAAGAAGAATTACTATGGAATAAAGCCTCACCCGTCCTTTGATTTCAAGTTCCGGATAGACTACTATTCTTTGGTTACCACAGACAACAATAACATATACTTCATAGGTGGGATTTTCTACGAGAATTATCATTTTTCTGTGACAGGGGAGGCCGAGAAAGATTTCTTCCTGTATGATGAAAAGGAATCAAAGTGGCTGCCCATGAAGCCCATGGGAGTTGCTCGCTGTCAGTTTGCTGCTTGTAACTACGGAAATGAAGTGTTTGTCTGTGGCGGAAAATCTAGTTTTCCGCTCGGGGAACCAATGGACACTGTGGAAGTCTATGATCCAGATATCCACTATTGGACAGTAATGGAACCAATGCCAATGGCGCTGTACCAGCATTCAATGTGCTGCCATGGTAAAGCTTTGTACGTCTTTGGTGGAAAAGATGTTGTAGATGAACATGTAGATAGTGTATTCCGATTCGACATTACCACAAACTGTTGGAGCGTGGTACGCACCAATATGCTGAAACCACGCTCTGAACATCTCTCTCTGGTTGTGGAGGACAAGATCTTTATTTTGGGGGGTGGATCCAAACATTCCAATGCTGTGGAGGTGGAGATTTACGACCCTGCCACCAACAGATGGTCATTTGGTGCAGATTTTGTGGAGGAGAGGAAAATATTTGCAGGCTGTGTGTATGAAGGACAGATTTATATCACAGGAGGTAAATTTTCTAGTGTACATGTCTTGAAAAAAAAAATAATGTTATGATTAAATACACCAGCAAATTAGGTTCCCATAATTTCATTTTAACAGATTTTTAAAGCATCTATCAAAAAATCATCGATGAAATAAATTTTCGCTTGTAAGATAAAGCCTGCAAACATTTGCATTATATTAATGCATGCAGTAAATTTTAAGTTGCTTTGAAACAAAGTGGTAGAATAGTTACCGTAATCCGGTGAATATAATACGCACTTTTTTTCAAGGATTTTTTACCGTGAGAAAGGGGTGCATATTATACATCCCTATAGGATTTTGACATATTTTTTCCCTAGGTGAAGCACAGGGTTTCATACTGGCTTAATATATATGCTGACCACAGACAGAACTGATACCCCGCTTTAAATCGTTACATTACTTCATTATCACATATATATTAATATTTAACCGTAAGGAAATCATTGTTACAGCATGTTATTAAAGAAAATGTATACTTAAAGTCTGTTAATCAATAAACTTTTTCAAAATGGCCTTTAAAAATTAATTTGAACTGCCTATTCTTTTTCTCCGTGTACGCCGCCATTAATGTTATTATATGTATAATAGAAGGCGGGCTTGGATGGCCACATGCTATTTGTAACCGATCTTAGAAAACAGCTTACACATCATTTGGCCCATTTTTAACCATTTTCATGTAATGATAATTGGTTTATTGCAAATAATTATGAATATAAATCATTCTGTAACCCATTTCGTTGAAGCCATTGTTGTGCTCCCCACCGCTAACGCTTGACACCATGGTTATCTCAGACACTCCCCTTAGGCTATAAGTGTACTATACACAACACAACTATTTGTGCACATATTTTATTATGTTCCAGGCCTCTAATTGACCACTTTGATCGGCATCATTTAAGAATTTAATTAGGTCCGTTATCTCCTATACCTGTACATCGTTTTTCGATCACTACACTCCAGGGGTTGTGATGACAAAACACTTTTATATAACGCTTGTTAAAAGTAGTTGATTTTATTTACGGTAGAATATTTAACACTAGGTCTATTTAAAACATTGATTATGAAATAAAGATATTACCGCGATGTATCAGTTACAATAAATCCGTATCTAAAAAATTATTCTGTTTTTCTTATTTCCGGTAGTGTATTTCCGCGATGAAATTGAGCGTGTATATACAAAGTATAACTGCTTTGTTGATACTCAGCATTACCGTTTGGTCAATTTTTTTGATGCGTAAAATACATCCGAACTAGCTTTTTTTCACCACTTTAAGGCCCAAAGTGGGGGGTGCGTATTGTACACTACTGCGTATTATATTCACCGGATTATGGTATCCATTTACATGATATACCTCTGGTTAAACTGCTTAAATGTATCTGTATTTTTAATAATACCTTTAATATGTGGCTAACAAAGAGAGGGATTTTAAACCAGATGGTGTGATTAAAAAAGAAATTGGCAGCATCTGATTACTGTTTCATTGATAAACATTCACATAGCATTCTTATTTGAATGTAGGTGTGCGACAGTTCAGCAGACCCGACAAACCAACAAGAACTGTGGAAACAAAAGACTTCTATCGCTACCATGTCCATCGCAACGAGTGGGAGAAACTGGTTCGTTTTGTTCAGTACGCTAGCACTCAGTGCTGCACAGTGGCAACACTTAATGTCAAGTTCCTCCATGAAAGCGACTTTGTTAGTGTAGGAGAAGGAGTGGAGCCCAGTCCACATTAGGTAGCTTACAATGTACTGTGTAGTGTCAGTGAAATCAACTTCTACAAAGCAGAGAAGTTGATAAATCTATATTAGTTATCTTCACAGTGTGAAGTCTGGGAAATTGGCATATGCTTCTTCAGAGGTAGAGAAGTTGGCAAGTCTACATTAGTTACACGGTATATTCACCGTGTCTTGTCGACTGTCAGAGAAGATGCCATTCAGATCACATTACATGAAAAATAGTGGTGGGTTACTGTAATGTTTCTAAGTGGCAACTGTGTAAGTGTCAGGGAACAAGTAAAATTTGGTACAACAACATGAAGATTTGCCTTATGTACAACAGTAACTATAATTTTTAGCTCACTTGAGCCTTTTCATTTGATCCAAAGGCTCAAGTGGGCTTTTGTGATCAAAAGTTGTCCATAATCTGTCGTTGGCACCGTTGTTGTCTTAAACTTTTCACATTTTCATTTTCTTCTCCAAAACCATTGTTCAAATGGAAGGCCACACCTTCTTAAAAGGGAGATAATTTTAAATCATAATGATTGAAAATTTGTTGGTATTTTTAAAAAATGTTCTTCTTTAAAACCATTTGGCTGAAACTTGTGTGGAAGCATCCTCAGATAGTGTAGATCTAAGTTTGTTTCCAGTGCACAAGTTTCATTCGCCAACAAGATTGTAAAATGAAGCAATGTCGTCAGGTTCACTGAAGACATGCCCTTACTGGACATTTCCAAAATGTCTTCTGCTGCCTCATTGGTTAGTTCTTTAAAGTTGTTTGCAAGCTCTGCGTCCGATAATTTCTCTATTCCCATATTTGATCCTAATTTGCATAGATTTAGTTTCTGGCCTGCATAGTTCTTCATTTTCTTGACGACTGGAAGGATATTCCTTTCTACTTAGGAGTGTCTCCTTTTTAATATAGGTGGTAGTGGCATTCTTGTGTAAGCCTATGGGTTGATTCATTTCCTTTTCCAGTCCAGAAATGATTAGTCCAGTTTGGTGTTGAACAATAATTTATTAAAGCGTGATTGTATAGATTTTACAAGCAACTTTCAAAGTCTACAAATTCAAATCTCAATTTCTTTGACTGACTAGCCGTTCTCAATCTATGAACAGCATCTATTAACATAGGCTTTATATATGATCGTATAAACAAAGAACGTTTAGCGACATCAGCTCCGTGCCTATTATCCTCTGAATCATGTGCAAGCCAATGTTCTACTTGACCAAAAAACAAATGAACTATTCATCATAACTCAATGTTAATTATATGGCTGTCGAAGCACTGAACATAATTACATCAATTTCTGAATCATTATTCCAATCCAAAATTCCAAACTGGTGATAATTTCAAATAAGTTAATGATTAGATTTCTTATAGCAAATTATGGTTCGTTACCTTTTTCGACTACATGTAATTTTAAATACGGCCAAGCCGGCTATCTGGTTACACTTGTTGTATTATAATGATTCTAAAATTAATATAATTGAATTTTCTGGTTACAACTTCATACCAGCAAACCTAAATACTTTATACCATTCACACACAATAAATATTATAGAATAGATAATTTGAGAACTTAAATTACCAAAAATGTCATACATGCGTTATCCCTATCATATTCATTTGACATCTGGTATAATCGTAAATAATTACATTACAATTATAAAGAATTAATAAACCACACTGAGCATGCATTATATGGATTTAACCTATAGCAACATTTATATAGATTAGCTCTGCGGCAATTTACTCCTGAGTCATTTGCGCAGCCTATGTTCTGTTTGACCAACACAAATTAGCTACTCATCATAATTTAATGTTAATTAAGGCGCTAAACATAATTAACTCAATGTCAGCCTCCCAATCCTGACTTCTAAACTGGTGATGATTTTAGCAAATTAGTAAATTATGGTTCATAATAGAAGTATCCTAACTCCATTTTTATTGGAACTTCCCCTTAGGCCAGTGGTCCCTGGCAATCTCTTCATCCCAATTTTCTCTCTGTGGCGTTCAAAAAATTTTTTTGTGGAATTATTTCGGGGTGCTGCCCTCTACCTGATGTTGTGATATTTGCTTCAACTGTTAATAGTTTGTGATCATCATGTCTTCTCCTTATACCTCGTACCTGTCCTGGTCACGAGCACTAAATAGACCAGATGTAAACCTATCGTCTAATCTTCTGATGATCCGGTCCATGAAATTACTGATTCCAATTTAGTTTTTTAAAGCAATTTATTACAGCATGATCATATAGTTTTTACAATACAAGCAACTCTTAGTCTCTCAGCCTCTTGTTATCAAATCTGATCAAGCGTCTAATTACATGGGTTTACATTATATACTTTCGTGAAAACAATTCAGATTGGTTTTGTCCATCTGGTATAATGGTAAATAATTACATTACAATTATAAATAATTAACAATTCACACTGAGCATGCATTATATGTATTTAACTTATGGCAACATTTATATAGATTAGCCCCGTGGCGAATTCCTCCGGATCCTGTGTCCTTTGCACAACAGGTGTCCTGTTTGACCAGCACAAATTTACCGCTCATCAAAATTAAATGTTAATTAAGATTGTCAAGGCGCTAAACATAATAAACTCCATTTCAGCCTCCCAATCCTGACTTCTAAACTAGGGACACTTTTAGCTACAATAGTAAATGATTACATTAAATACCCCAAATTATGTTTCATCACGTTTTCCACTACATCTCCTCTAATACCGGTAGTTCACAATATGTTGATGACTGCTATGGGCGGTGGAAAGGGTAAAAAAGACGTCAATGCAAAACGAACAACTTATTTTTGAAAACATGCTAAACAATACAAAACAGACCAGCTTAAAACAAAATCAACATCCTCTTTTGCAGAATCAACAGACACCGATGCAAAACAAACGATCACTGATGCAAAACCAACTGTCAGGCACTGAAATAATGATAGATGGCGTACAAAGAGGTATCGGGAGAAATCACATCCTGGAGAAAACCTATAAAAAATGTCTTTCCTTAATCCTGTACTTTGTACGCGTCCTGGTCACGGGCACTAAAAAGACCAGATGTAAACCTATCGTCCAATTCTCCTTCTGATCTGGTCCATGAAATGACTAAGTCCAATTTAGTTTTTAAAAGCGATTTATTTCAGTATTGTTGACATACATAAGCCAGAGCTCAGAGTTGATAGTTCTTTAAGACTAGTGAGAGTCCGAGTCTTTATGAAGGCAGAATTGTTCATCACTGATAAACCAGCCGTTGCTTGGATCTGTCGGCAAACATACGTATGTCTCGCATACATGTACTAAATGAATTCCTGCGATCTAGTGCAGTATTTTCCCAACATTATGCTCATAAAAATTAAAAACGCTGACATTCATTTCTCGATTGACAGAAATATTTTGGACTTGTTTTTAATTAGGCACATGGTGCCGTTACAGATTTGAATTTGTCTGTGCGACTCGACTTCAGCGAGTTCCCACCCGGATTTAAGTAGAATGGAGAGCTCGATAAATTTACCTTCCCAGATTTTTTGTTTGATCTTGATGGGGAGATGTGGACCGATATAGGTTTAATAGGTTTAAAAGAGCTCTCGGATGTAAGTGGTTGATAATCAAATACGTTAAACGTGGGGGGGGGGGAGGGGCTGGAAATCAACAGGGATGTTGATAGGCGCAAGTCATTGTCACTTTTCCAGGTCTCAGTTTAACGTGAACCTCTCCGGGGGGACCATCGATAGTTCCAGTAACTTGGTATCCAATCTATCAGGATTACTTGACATCTAAACAGTTTGAAAATGTCTTTTCTTTATTCTGGTACTTCGTAAATATCCTGGTCACTGCACCAAATAGACCAAATGTTAATATTTGGTACTGACGACAGTCTGTATGTGACTCAATAATAAAAGTTCGTTGTTTAAAGTTTGATTAACAATTTAGAGTCTTTATATATAAATTCATTGATCACTGTCCAGAGACCAGTCATCATTTGAGAATTTTAATCTTCCTGCTCATTTTGGAGGCAGTATGAATTGACTATTGTCACTTATTCTTCCTAGACAGTACAATTGACTTTATGAATGTCATCACTGTTCACTTGATAGTTCATAAATATTTCTTCTCTTGCACCAGTATCTTCTTTTGCTCTAGTATAATAAAGTGTCAAGTGCATAATAAGCAAACAATTAATTGAATTCATATAAAACAAAATAAAATCATGAAAATTATATCTTTGCTTAGCCATCTGGTTACACTTCTAATTTGGTGATAGTTTTAGCAAATAGTAAATGATTAGGTTTAGTACAGCAAATTATGATTCATCACTTTTCAACTGCATTAAACATGTTGACTCATCTACATATAGTTCACAACATGGCCAAGTCAGCTATCTGGTTACAATATTTTGAGAAAAATTTGAAAATCTTAAAAAAAATATATATATATACACTACTAAGTTGTCTAGATATTTTGTATTTGATAATCTGAAGACAGTCTAAAGCTATTGTTAGCTAATGTTGTTCAGGTGAGCGATGTGGCCCCAGGGCCTCTTGTTGTAAGGTTATTGGTACATTAAAGGTCAAAATGAGTTACCTCTCTTTGCCCTCAGTGGTCCTTCAACATTTTTATCTTTACCTTTACTACATTGTTTTTTTTTAAAGTGAATTATTCACTTAAATAAGGTTTTTAATAATTTTATGTTAAGTTAGAATTTCTTGTGCATAATGCATGTCTTTTTTCCTCTGTGAACATGTATATCTATTAATTTTTCCTGCATTTATATGCTTGTAAAACATAGAAATAACAAAAGAATAAAAATATAATCTTCTTAAACAAATATTTTGAAGTGATGAAAACAGTATCTTGTATATAGTGTGAACGTGTAGTCCTAGAACTTCTTAAAAAACAATCAGGACTAAAAGTTTCCAAAACTGGATCTTTCAATTTTACTCTGACAAAGGTTAAAATGTTTTTCTTTTAAAAGCTTAAATTCTTCTTGACTTTGTTGAAAAAGTAAACACAATTCTCCATTGGCTTTGCAAACGACCAGCTGATCTTAAAAAAATGCAAAACTGATAAATTGAAATACGATAAAAAGGGCAAACATCCATGATAAAGAAAAAACTTTCCCAAAACTGAATACGATATTTTTATTTACTTTTTATGATTGTAAACTTGCTTAAGAATTTAAGCAACATCTTTCAACGTGTACCTAAATACTGAAATATACAGGTATTTGTTAACATTGATCTTCAGGATCTGATCTCATTAAGTTGATTTGATTGATGGCCTCCTCTGTTGGTAAATCTATATGGATGTACAAAGCAATCTTTTTGTTGGCAATCAGACAAAAAACTTGTCTGTATTCTTCTTTGCTGGTCAGTTATTGTTGGTGACAAGAAACAATTAATAATATTTATTGCTCTTTTTATAAAGTAGAAATTTGTTTTTTGCTTTTTGCTTAACCGAAATCTGGGGGAATATTATAACCCTAACAGATGTACATGTACATTCAACCTGTAATTCCATGGATACGAGTTCTTACTATAAGTTGGTATGGTATGTACAGAATCTGGTTGTATTATTGTTATCATGTACTATGTTTTGCAACTTATATGAAAACACCATTCATCTCCCTCATTTTCCACCTCTCTGGCAAATTCCCCATTCTGTTATTACAGGATTAAATATTTTTACATCTGTTCCAATTTCCAGTGGCAGTAATTGCTGTTTTGCTGCTAATGGGCAATGCTTGTTACATCTAAATGGTTGAAAAAAGTGCTTAACTCTATATAATTGGATATAAGCTCATAAGAAGTGTATCCAACATGATTAGTTATTAATTAATTCTTATAGATTTATGTAACACAAACATGACGTATACACAGGGAGTGAATATTAGTTTTGTCAGGGTAACAGGATTGGAAAATTGAAAAGTAATCAATAATGTCCAAAATACTGAATGTAAGAAAGCATGCAGACTTATTAATTAAAAAACCTTATTAGAACATGACTGGAATATGAGTGGGTTTGTGGCTCTTGCATGAAAATTAACAAGTCAGGTGATTTTAGTTAAGATTGAAACTTTGTCCCAACACTTATAAACATAAATGTACCATAAAGTAATTACTCCAACGATCTAGTTACACAAAACACAGCGACAAAATTTGATTAACTATTGTGTGGAAAATTTTAATTAAATTTCTTTCATTTTGTAGAAAAAAGGCAAAATAAGTGGTTTGAATCGTGAAAATATCTTTACAATTTTTAATTAAAAATTAATTTTAGTGTTTTAAAAATGTGAAAAGTATATCACTTCAAAACTGAAAAAGAACACGATATATTGGAATTCATCTTTATTTAACACTGAAAGTTGTTAATTTCACAGCTTGATACATTGTAATTAAGTATCTGAAAGTTTCTTACGTTTGTATCACGTGAAACTTTACCTGCCACCGCATTTAGAAGCAATTCAAATTCAAATGTAAAAACATATCATGCATTTAGTATACCATATCCTTATCAATCTTAGCAATAATTTGAAATTATTATGGCTCTTATGCTCTTGAAAAAAAAAACTTAGTTAAATATTGAATATCGAATGTTATATATCACGGTCTAATTAATTAACTACTTACAAAAAATCTTTAAAAACCAAAAAATGTTCACATATATTCTCAAAGTTGTTTTGTCATACATGTACAAAAGAAATGGGTATTTTATCTTGATATAAGTTGGTCTGCTCTATAGCAAAATGTAGAGTTTTGTGTAATTATAATTTTTTGCATATTTTGGCTCCTAGCCTTTTTTGTACAACGTTTTTGAAGGAAAATTCCTTTTTGTTTTTTTATGGAAATATTAATGAGAGTACTTTATAAGCATTCTGTGTTTACACGATTTTATATTTTTACATCTGTTCCAATTTCCAGTTGGAGTTTTACAAATTTATTCAAATGCCATGAATAAATGCTTGTACATGCATATATTGATATGATTGAGCAAATAAGAAAAACATTGTTTAAAAGGACTGCTGTATGAACCCAAGGGTCGGTCGTTGTTTTGCATGTATTAATAAACACAAATACAATATTGGAAAATCACTGTATTATTCAGTGCCACAAAGTGTCACTTCATCTAATTTTTGAGACACATCGTAAAAAATTAAATTTGAAATGCGTTTCTTCTATGATAGTGAGGTTTCTGGTTTAACGTTGCTATCAAACTTAGCTTTAACTGAAACATCACAAAAAAGCTAGAGGGCCTAGAGAACTTTTAAAAAAGAAGCTCAGATTTATTGTGGTTTTGATGTCATAGATTCTTTTTCTGTAGAAATATGTGAATAAAATATTTTATTACCATTCTAGACTTATTTTTCTATAATATTTAAACTTCAAATATTCATTGTGATTTCCATCTCTGTTTTTGAAATTTTATAAAATTATGCAGCAGATATACATAGCGCAAACAAAAGTTTGCTATCAAATACATTATACTTTTCAAGGATATTTCTAATTTCAATCTTATCACCAGAATTCTGTGATGTGTCGATTTAAATGAGCACAGTCAAAGAATTTGTTATGAAAAATATGATAATATTTGTGACGTAAGTAATCAGGGTGTGCATGGAAATCTACATTGCAGCTTATGATTATCTATTTCAAAGCATAAATATAAGAATATACACATACAATATATAAAGATTAACGTCGTGTTTAACTCCTGGCTAAAAGATCAAGTTACATAAAGAACTGCGACGAATTTTGGCTTTTCTTAAATAAAACTTCTGTACTGAGTTAAAATAGCAAACATTTGATTTGAAATGTGGAATAGATCCTCTAAGAGTGCTGGATGGTTGTGGCCTTTTTAGACTATGTAAATTTTCTTAAAAAGAAGAGCTCTATATAAAGATATTGGAAAACATTCAAATTTTAAAATGAAATTTTTTGATGATAGTTTATAGCGAAACAAATTATTTAAAAAAATATATGATATGAATCTGATGGTGGAGCTTTTGACTACCGATAATTTTGGCGATGTAAATATAAATGTTCATGATCATATGAAATGAATATTTATTTTCAAAGCGAGTTAAGGAACATATTAGAATTCAAGCCCTTAATAAAATACTCATTACAGGTATATATATATATATATATTGACTTCCGAGAATATCTAAATTCGAACGTTATCAAAACTGCATTGATATTGATATTTTCACGTTTGATAATAGAAGAGCTGTTAAATATATAATATTTATTTTGCATTTCAATCCAGACAGGATATACGAAGACAAAATATAACAGTATTGATGGTATGCCATTTGTGATTCAAATCATTTCGTAACAACTGCCTAATACATTTACATTCTATGATTTTGTCGCTCTTGTTCACATATTTTAATACATTCGAATTTCATTTCAAGTTAGTGCCAAAACAAAACACAAAACAACAAATATACAAACCAGCACATTCTCTAAAGCGATAATGTCATTCTTCAGAGTCCAGGTCATTTGTAATGATACGATATATACAAAGATGAATTTAATAACGAGTAGGATTGAATGTTTGCTTAAAAAAATCTATCCAAAAATCTAGGTCCATGATTCCAAAAGTTTTTCTGTTATGTCCATCCGGGAGATATACACCAAACTGTTACACATATCCTGCCTTGTTACATTCTGTAGCGACTCCAAAGTTCGCAAGATACATTCGTTTACATTGTCTTTAAAGTTCATTTTGATTCGTTCAATTTTCTGTTGCGGAAGGCGAAGAAAACGAGCCAATCGAGTAAATTCGTGAGATATCTCTTTAGATACTATTCGAATGTCGGTTGATGTTATTTCTAAATTAGGGTTGATAACACCAGGACATTTGTAATGGTTCCTTGCAAACTTTTCCAGAAAATTTACAACGTCTACTCTGCCGTGGTCTATCAATGCCTCATACAGACTGTCTCTCTTGCCCATGTGTTTGTTTCTCCAATGATAAAGAATCTGAAAGATTTTCTCTTGCATAGAATAATATTGCTTGTCTTGAAGAATCTGATCAACGGTATCTTGGTCCAAAAACAGGCTGGCTGCTATCAAGGCTATATCACTTGATACTCTGCTAGCCACTACGTCAAGAAGCAATTCAAAATCTGTAGAAAAAAGACAACGCATTTGTGAAGTAAACAAAAATAAATTTGTGATAGAGACTTCCACGCGTTTGCCTATTTGGTCAGTCTAATTATTGAATATAATTTAAAATGCCTCTCTAACGAACACTATTTTTGTTGTAAAATGATTCATTGTGTCATTGTAGTTTTATCCGTAATCACCATTTCTTTATCTGACTTAGCAGAGCAAGTCAAAAGGTAAGTCATAATCATTCAGAAAACACCGTTTTATTAATTTTTAAGTTTTATATCCGAGTTTTCTTCTTTTTGTTATGCCCCCCCCCCCTTCGAAGAAGGGAGGACATATTGCTTTGCTGCTGTCCGTCTGTCTGTCGGTCGGAAGGTACGTCGGTCGGTCGGTCGGTCGTCCACCAACAGTTTCCGTTAATTTTCTTCGCAGAGAATGAACATATTGAAATGAAATTTAGTATACAGGTTTATCATTATAATATCTAGGTCAAGTTCGATATTGGGTACGATCGAGCAATTTTCGACAGAGTTATGCCCCTTGGACGTAGAAAAATTCTGTTTATTTACAGTTTCCGCTCATTTTCTTCACAGAGGATGAACATATTGAAATGAAATTTGGTATACAGGTTTATCATGATAATATCTAGGTCAAGTTCGATATTGGGTACGATCGAGCAATTTTCGACAGAGTTGGACGTAGAAAAATTCTATTTATTTGCAGTTTTCGTTCATTTTCTTCACAGAGGATGAACATATTGAAATGGAATTTAGAATACAGGTTTATCATTATAATATCTAGGTCAAGTTCGATATTGGGTACGATCGAACAAATTTCGACAGAGTTATGTCCCTTGGACGTAATTTTTTTTATTTATTTGCAGTTTTCGTTTATTTTCTTCGCAGAGGATGCACATATTGAAATGAAATTTGGTATACAGGTTTATCAAGATAATATCTAGGTCAAGTTTGAGTTTGGGTACGATCGAGCAATATTCGACAGAGTTATGCTCCTTGGACGTAGAAAAATTCTATTTATTTGCAGTTTTCGTTCATTTTCTTCGCAGAAGTTGCACATATTGAAATGAAATTTGGTATACAGATTAATTATGATAATATCTAGGTCAAGTTCGATATTGGGTACGATTGTGCAATTTTCGACAGAGTTATGCCCCTTGGACTTTGAAAAATTCCAATTATTTGCAGTTTACGTTCATTTTCTTTGTGGATGTTTCCAAGGGAGTGGGGCATAAGAGTTTCACAAACATCTCCTGTTTTATATAATAATGGACATACTGTGTTATAATACATATGTATTTTCTTTTTTACATTTTACGAACTGTTTTTTTAAGTTAAAAAACAATAGAAGTGATATCGGATAAATAAATAATTTGTTAATGCATTGTTCAAACTAACAATTTCGACTATCCAATACCAAATGAAAGTTCAACCTGTTCATTTGACAAGATATATCTGCTTATCATAAAAAAAGAAAGAAAATTATTTATAAGTCTTGTCCTTGCCTCAATGAAGTTCATCATTGTTTACTGTTAATTAGTCCAACAATGAAATTGATTAAATGAAAAGCGCCGCAGTGTTAAGTTTTAACCCTATCTGGACACTGTTACGAATCGATCAAAATATAAGTACTATTAAGAGGAATATACTGCTATTTATCTTTTGAAGTTAAAATGCTATAAAAAAATAATAAAAAATAAAAAAAATAAAGGATGACTGCACTTAAAGACATTTAAAAATTGCGACAAATTTAATTTTTAAAATGGGCATATTTCTTTAAATTGTAGAAATTGTCAATGTCTTAGCTGCAACTTTATGTAATTACATTAATTAAAAGTTCATATTTCTAAAGTAGGAAGTCGTTTTCCTATGTAGGGGTCATTACATTTTCTTGAATCTACATAGAATAATGAGGACGCCCACTTTTTAACCGACTTAATACATACTAAGAGCATGTTTGCCTATTGTTCTCCTTTTAATGATAGTTGTATATTTATATTTATAAGCTTATGTTTAAAGGAGACCAAAAGACAAATATGCGCTAATGGTTAAACAGAGAAAAAAACCTGTTTCTTCTTGTGCTTGCGTACTCTGTTGTAAACGGTATACTTAACCTGTTGACTATTATAATTCACCACGTGATTTCTCACCCCAGGTAACTTTGTGAATACTACATATCCGTCATGTGACTTGTAAGGTAGCGTGCATTCTGCTAGGCGATATTATTTGTTTGAAGGACTCAATACCGGGTCTCAATACCGCATTATCGGATTAAAGGTTCTGTGCATTACTGAATAATCTACTTGTTGATTATTTTCGAACACGTAAATTCTTGACACCAGCCACTGGTTAACAATCATCAATGGATACATATACTGGCCGATATTTTATGTTATATATATTTCGTTTTAAAACCTTTAAAAACTGGAAACATGCACAGAAAGAGAGAGAGAGAGAGAGAGAGAGAGAGAGAGAGAGAGAGAGAGAGAGATTGTTCAATGATACATGTAGTACCGCTATTCTAATTTTAGACCACTCATCACATTATTAGTTCCACCCTCCGTGCATATTTGTGAATCTTCTCTTGAATCAAGGGTAGACAAGTATTTGCAGAGCAGTAAGAGTACGAAAACAACGGATTAATTAATTTATTGCAACACAGTTTAAAAACCATTTCTATTTGAAATTGACCAAACTCTACCAAAAATGACTTGAAGTAAAATTGATCGAATAATAAACGTAACAATAGTGACCGAAAAAGGACTTAAAATATGGCGTTAAGTGCAGTCATCCTTTCTAATCAAACTATTTGAAATAGCAATAATAAGCTATAAGGCTATATTAAAAGATTGTTCCCCACCTGGTACAAGTGTAACACAGTAAATCAGAACCACTTGTTTCTTCACAATGAATGCATTCTTATGCATTTTGTAAAGACGGTGAAAACACATGCGTAAAGCAATTTCCTTAAAAGAAGAAAAACAGAAAACCTTTTTCAAACGTTACTCTCGTAACTAACGTAACATGAATTATCCTGCCATATACAATATGTATGTATGCATATATTAGCTTACATTATACATATATTACATGGCTTCGAAGGCGACATAGGTATATTCCATTGTTAAAAATTTATTGTTGAATATACTTCTGATATTATATATTTGGGGAGGGGGGTGTAGTAGATTTCACTTTTGGTGTTCCATTGAATTAAAGGTATTCTGTTTCATACAGCTTTATCGAGAGAAATACGCTGGATATCGGTGGTCAAGTGTCAGTCAAGCGTGAAAAGTTTTTATTGGTCACTTTCATTTCTTTTTATTTTTTTAAGCTATTCGAATAACGACAAAACTTTAAATCAGCAGTAGTGTATCTACTCAAGGCCAAGGTATTAGACCTTTTTTCCACCTGAATCAGGTATTACATGTGACTCTCAATAATTTTGTATATTTATTGTCGTAACTAGACTCTTGTTGCAAAAGCAACGAAAAGGTTTTCCGTTCTGATACACATGTATCAATTAAATAGTAAGGCATTGCTTCTTTCACGAACACAAAATAATGGATATGATAATTACTGTAATTGAAATTTCCAGACGTTACTTCCATGTAAACAACGAGAATGAAAAAAAAATCAATTTATTTACTGTGACGACCGGAAGTAACGCAAAAACACACAAAACATGTTAAACATCTTTACAAAGATAAGTCTATCTTTCTTCAAAGTTTATTTGTTCAAGTCTCTGCCAAATCTGAGATCTCGTTGAGACAAGGTTTTTTGTCTCGGGACTGGAAACGGACGAACGGAAATGCTTAATGAAAACAAAAGCCGGTATTTCTTGTACATCTGCCTAGTGTACATCACTGTTTATCAGACTAAATAAAACGGCCAAGAAATTCAGTTAAACTTGTTAAAACATGGTTTGTCTGAACCCTTCCGGTGAGGACCGGAGATCAAGATACAAAACTTATATGGATGATAGACATTTGATTGAAGATGTGTTTAACATGTTTCATTTTATCGTCCGTCACTTCCGGTTCTCACCGGAAGCGTTCAAGCAAATGAAGATTTTAATAAGTTAAATTCATCTTTGTATATATCTAGATTTCTTCTTTGAACATTTTATTCCGTCTGATGAAAATGGCTGCGTTTTACAAAAGAACTTACGACAAAGTCGTAAATATTTTCAGTCTCATAGAATGATCTTTATTGAACAAAATTTATACAGAACAAGTATTTTACATTTTTTTTTGATTTAAAAAATAATATTTTACAACCATAAACTAACATATTGATTAGTATGTGATTAATAAGCATTCATTAATTTGGCCGTAAGTCGTAAGCTCTTTTGTAAAACACAGCCCACTTATGTACCGGAGGTAAATGTACTAAAAATACTTCTAATTTCTTTAATCACTTCCGTTTGTCCGTTTCCAGTCCCGATACAAAAAAAAACTTTCCTCAAAGAGATCTCAAAACTGACAAGAACTTGAACAACCAAACTTTGAGGAAAGACGGAATAATGTATGATTATATGATAACCATGTTCTGTTTGATCCGGCGTAACTTCCAGTCGTCAGAGGAAGTACTCAAAAATTGACTTTTTGTCTTTTTGTTTAACATAGAAATAATTACTGGAAAATTCCTTCACAGTATTTATTATATCCATTTTCTTTTTTTTTTTTTTTTTTTTTTTTTTTTTTACAGATTAATGCATGAGGAACGGAAGACCTTTCGGTTGCTATAGCAACAAGAGTCTAGTTATGATTTATTCTAGTGACCAAACAATTTAATGATTAAAAAAAAGATAATAGTTTAATAAAGGAAGCCTACTCACCACTGAGATCACGGTTTGGTAACCCTGGTGTATAGTACTGCAAATAATCCTACAATGTGACAGTGAAAAACTAATCCAGCAGTTAAAGATTTTTTTTATGAGATTAATTTGATAGTCGTACTGCTCCACACAGAAGTAATGGTAACATGCTCTTTACACTAAAGATGCTATTTTTCGTATTGCACGTTTGATATTATATTTTTGATAAACAAAATGGTATGAAACTCAGAAATACACATATTTTAAAAATAGCCTTGCATCATTCTGTCAAAGAATAGGTTTCAACCCAAAGTAGTTCAAAGTGCTTAAGAAGTCCAGAAACATGTAAAGGCCAATAGAAAAAAAATACATTATTAGGAATAAAACTAGTAAATGCTTAAAAAGAATTAATTGGCAATAATATTTTGAAAACAAGTTCTTAAAAAAAGCAAAAAAAAACAAAAAAACTTACACTTTCGCATTTCCAAGTCAGGTCACTTTTTGATATGTAATGTTTCATTGGAACTGGACACAGAGAACACAAAATGCGGTTTCTTGGTATGTCTTTTGGAAGCATTTCTGTAAAGTTAGGATTGCAAAAAGTTGCGTTACTGCATTTGTATCTGATTTTAAAATGCAGGTCAGTGTGAAAATTATCTTTTACTTTGACTAACTTGTTTTGAAGCTCAGTACGGATATCGGATCTTTGTTTACGTGTAGCAGGTTCTTCCAAGTTTCGTATTTGAACTTCAATTCGATTTTTTGATATTCCAACAAATACAAAGCAATCAGAACGGTAGAACACAGCGACCCTTTGGTACAGACACTTAATTTGACTGTCGGATAGTATTTTCCACTCTGCCTCCATACAAGATGCAATGAGCTTGTGGAAAATAATGTGAGGTAAAAACTGAAATTTGAAGCAGAGTATTGACGATGCAGCTGAATAAATTTTAAAATCTTCATAATTGAATATTCTTCTGTTCATGCTTGGAACATACCAACGTTTGCACACTCCAAATGAAGCTCGTACATGCATATCTTTACGAAGGACAGCTGTATTAGTCATCATTCCTAGTTCTTCCATGTAATTCACTAAATCATCATAAAACTTCAGAAGTTCTTTTCCTTCAAAGCTTCCCCAAATTTTTATTAGGAGATGATAGGACATTTCTCCATGTTCAATAAACGATTTATAGTCTTCATGGCTTTTTATGTCTTCTTCTAAATCAGAGTTAGCATGTCTCAGATCCGTAATTATATACTTAAAGGCATCCACAAACCATTGTATGTCCAAAACAACAAAACCTCTCCGTCCCGATTTAGGTAAATAAAGAATTTCTCCAACTTCATGAAGGAACTTTAAAATTTCGTCAAGTACTGACTTTTCCTTTATTTGAAATTCAGCGCGTGTCTTCTCATTTAATTTCCAAAGATCTTCCACAAACAAAAGTTTGTGAGATTTTCTGGCTTCTTCAATGTGTCGTTCCATGACTGCCCATGAGATAGGCATTTCCTTACCCCAATGTTCCAGATTTTTAGAAACATTCATAATGGTTTCTTTTATTTTTTCAATATTTTCCCGAATAAAATTATGATCTTTTCTGACATTTCCTTTTTTACTTGTCCTCGGTATCCCAATCCAAAAACACATTGATTTGTGAAGATGTTGCAAAAGAGCTGGGTCTTCATTTCTTAATGTTTCGTTTAATTTTTCGTAATATTTAGACATTTCTTCCTCCTTATAAAATTAAAATTTTGGTTATCGTTATTTCTCTAATTAGTACAGCTATTTGTAAAAACCAGGCAGAAATACAGATAAATGATTTATAAAAGTTATATTATTGTACAAAAACTATTATAAACACAATAAAATAATATTCATATAAATGTTTTATCTGATAAATAAATCAATAATTATGTGCATTGGCTTTTATGAAAATAAACATATTGTAAAATTGTACACATGTATAGTGGTTATAAATATAGGATTTTTTTTTTAAAAATTCATCATTTTCCAGGTGTACATTTGTAGTAATTTTGTTTAATTGATTACACAGAATCTAGATCAGCTAAAAAAAACCCATGGTTTAATCATATCTGTATTCTTCTTTATCTATAAAAACATAATACGATTAGGATTTATGCAATTTCATAAAAATCTATTTATCTCCCTCTGTCTCTCTCGTCAGTATGTAGTTGAAAATAAGTACAATGTTGCACTACTGTATGATAAAGGTCATGGAAGGTTGGGATTGTGCAGGGAAGAAAGTTTGGTTCTGCTGAATTCCATGAATAATAGTAGATTAGAGATGTAGATAAATAAATTTTATTAGAATTAGAAAGTAGTTTTGGGTGCAGTTTCTTCTCACTTTTACAGTCAAACGTAATAATTTCCAAAATAAAAACAGTTCAGTGTACGTAAAAACCATGTAGAAGAAACATCTTGAAACACCTAAAATCATGTCACATAGGTTATATACCTTCTGATGGACATTTCATATGTTACCGTGCTAGTGTTTTTTCCCCAGAGAGAGAGAGAGAGAGAGAGAGAGAGAGAGAGAGAGAGAGACAGAGAGACAGAGACAGAGAGTGGGTGAGCGTTTGTGTAGATATTGGCATTTCTGGTGCAGTGGTTTTTGAGAAGGTTTTATAAAACCCACAATTTTTAAACTGTTTCGTGATAACTAAAAGAATGCCATACAGATTAACATGGACGGACAAACAGACAACAAGAGATCAGAAAATCTCACTTGAACCATCGGTTTAGTTAAACTGAACTAAACTGAAATAATAATCAATAAACAGAACAATATCAAAACGTCTTTCTACTGTATTGACCATTTATGGAATAAGTTCAGATACATAAATGATTTAATACTATTATTAAAAGTATCATTCATGTTAATTTATTTACCGCATTTTCGACCTTGTCAGCATGTGTCCAAACAAGAATGACAGGTGCCCTCTCACTGCTGTATGTATGTATTGATTGCATCCAAAATACAACAAAGTCTGTCGAATAATTATATAACAATATTATGGTCGTTCAATGTCCGTTATATTTGTGGACTTCTGGAACCACACATTTAATATTTCAATAATAAAGAAAAAATTGACACGTTTTAGATTATTATTAAAAAATTCTTACGTCATGTAAGTTATATGTAAAGCTGTTTGGGTTTTTTAGTGGCAAGTATTTCCAGAATTATATCTTAATCTGAATATCATGTTAAATAAATAATCAGTTCCTACCTTTATATGTCCATTGTTCAAAACTCGTTCCTTCACTCCCTGTATCTTCAACAACTGAATCAAGCGATTTGGTTAGGTCTATCACCAAAATGAAAAATGATCTTTTGTTAAAAAAAATTGGATGAGTATCATAATATCCACATTTGCCGGCGAAATCAAGCAATGATATTGTTTGCTCTGTAACATTTTTGTAGCTATTGTTGTTCCAAACGTCATTCAAAGATTCACTGGAATGGCAACCTGCAAAATTAAAAGCATTTTCCATGTAAATGGTACTACTGTGTAATGTTTAAATTATGATAAGTTGGGAAAATGATATAAAATGAACCCCTTCCAACGAGAAGAAATATTCACATATTTGTAAGATTTGTTGAACACTGTATACAGAAAACTATTTGCACCGTTTTATCTTTGCCCGTTTCGTCTTTGTTGTCAGCAGGCGATTTTAAAACGAGTTCCAATGTCTTAAAATATCTCTCTTTAAACACAACTATGTGTGATCGAATTCAAGACAGGGGCGAAACAGTTTGCAAGTGAAGAAGGATGAAAATTACACGGGACGAAAATAACCCTGTATACAATATAAATATTACCATATATTTGTTCATTGTCGATATAAAACATGCATTCGTGAACTTGTAAAGATCGAGTTTCCTCCGTGACATCAGGAATGTTCTGACTTTTCATCATCTCCAAAAGAGTCGTTTTTCCGGCACCGGCACATCCGACAACCATTCCCCGAGCATGGTAGAACTTTTGCTTTCCGCTTTGAAGATTTTTTACAAATGCATTTATCGCTTCATGCCCGTTTCTTGAGATTTCTTGGGGAATATTGTCTATTTAGATAATAAAAATTGTGTTAAATAAACAAACGTTTGCAATTCATCTGAACATAAAAGGGACTCCATCTTTTGTATTGGTAGGCAATTTGTTCACTTCATTACAGCAACCTTTATTGCTTATGAATTTTACATCTTTGTATAATATATGATGTTGAGCACCTTGCAAACATATTCACGTATGATTTGAGTAGTTATGTTTCCTTCACTCATGCATATACATGCATTGAATTTGAAACATCCCTCGAAATTGATTAAAAGAGCGAATGACAAATGAATGATATACATAGCGTAAATATATGCTATAAAGAAATCTAAACTGAAATGGGGATATAAGAGTTTTATTAACGAAATCCGTGAGCAAAGCACAGATAAAAAAAACCCCGTAATATTATTTCAGAAATGCTGGTAAAGTTTCAATCGTAGGTATTTATTATATTTCATTAAAACATCTAAAACGCACTTACAGGTATCACATACAAGCGCATGTGTTTCCTTATCCTCTAGAGTTGGATGGTCTATAATTTCGTTTCCCAAACAAGATATAAACAGTTTAGTTTGACACGGTCTGAGAATGAAGCACAGTTCGTTTTTTTTTTCTTCGTATCCTGAAGTTCTACAATAACGCCTGATAAATTCTTCGTTTACCGATAACAGGTCAAACTGAATTTTTTTTATTTTATTATACCAGTCAAATGCAAGGAAAACGCTATCCATAGCATTTTGTGACGCAAACACATACCGGCCATTTCTTTTGCAAATAAAATGTCTTGTATTTTTGTTAGAACAAAGCTTTTTCAGGGTTAGATTGACACGTTTGTAATAAATGATGTCGAGTGATAGTGATAAGCGAATGTCATTCAGCTGAACTATCAAATTTTGAATATTTTCATCGGAAATGTATCCATCCTTCGTTACCAGTAAACAGATGATAAGGGCCTGAACATCCATTTCCAGATATGTCCTCAAAAGGTCTACAAATATTGTAATACATGTTAGTTCATACATTTCATGTTTTTACAAGCATAAGAGGAAGAAAAAAGTAAGATCTGCCATACGCAAAAGTAGATGTCATATTTTGATGTCTATGGAGACCTGACCAAACTAAGGATTCTTAAAGTGTTTTAATTTACTAATATAGATATGTAAGGTACATACCAATCCCCGTATAATTCTTATATAGATAAAAATGATGATTTTATTTACATTTGTTGTTAATAATAAAAATAACATAAATGTTTATTTTTTGTGTGTTGATCTAGAAAAGCTGCCTCAATTAACATAACGTAACAAAAACAAGAGGACCAGTGAACATATTGCTCACCTGAGAAGCAAATGACATAACTCTGATCAAAGAAGCTTTATGAAGTCATTCACAGAATATCTGGACAACTAAGTTTAACAAATAAAATCTTGTTGAAAAAAAGATTTTCATTTTTTTCCCTGCTTGATATCATAAACATAAGACCCCTTTTGTTTTCCAGTAACATTTTTTCATGATTTAAAATCAAAACTATATTATGATGTTTAATACAAAATGGTATTACAAATTGTATGATTGAAGTTCTTTAAAAGAATTTTTCTTGAAAGCTCCCCCACACATTCCTTTATTCGTTTTTCACTTCCCACTAGACCAAAATATTAGTTTGGTGGTCTTATCTTTAATATTTTAAATTTTAGGGAGTTTTCCAGTTTATTATAATATCGTATTTTTCCCAAGCATATGATTGGTCTATTGCTGTCACATGACCGTGCTATAAATTATGTTATATACCTTACTATACTAAAAATAGAAAATTTATTGACCTCACTATACTAAAAATAGATGTTCATGACAAAATACTGGTTTTGGCACATGCGACATTGTGACGTCATAATAGCGAAATCAACACCTTACATTATGAACAAAATATTTCACTATTAAACGCTTGGAGAGAATGAAGAGAATTAATTTTTGATTTATTATAATAAAACAGTTATAGCCTTTTGATATCGGTCAGTACATGGTTTTATAGACCTGATGAGAGTATATCAATATCGGCCATCGTCATCGGTCGATATACTCTCATCAGGTCTATAAATTCATGTTTTGACCTTATCAAAAGGCTATTATTGTATAATATAACATTGAGGTCCTGGAGTAATGGTCCAGAGGTCACTGTTTGAACAATTTAGAATATACAATGTAACTTCGTTGATTATACCGTTGTATCATATATTGTAGTTTATTGCATAAACTATTTAAATTTTTGAACCTCTTCTAAAGACATATTTTCTATTTGTTAATGATTTTTTTGGTATTTGTTAATGAGATTTAAAAATCATTAATAATTTTCTGTTTACCAATGGCTGGTCCCAAGTCGTGCTTCAGGTACGTTAAAATTTTATATTGCAAACTTAAATTATACAATATACTCCACATTCACCGCTTAAATAAAAATGTTTTTATGAACATTTTATTTTTAATATTCGAAATTACGAAAGCAACGGAGTCTCATTCGCATTACGAGAATTAAGAATAAAAAATCAATATCTAAATAAACCAATCAGATCATACCTATACATGCAACACTAAACTTTTGTATATTAGGATCATCCATTATGCCCTTTCCCACAAATATATGTTATATTATCTCTAATTAGTTTTCCTTCTTAACTTAAATGAATTATTCCACACAGTATAAATAATTAAATTAGCGAAAATCCCGTCAGCTTCAAGAATCTAAGTGAGTTTCCTCGTCCTGTCTGTATTCTCCGACGATTTCACCCGGAGTGAATACGCCCCGAGTGTTTTAAACAGCGGTTAGTGAAACGAGATCATTTCTTAAAATAATCTATATAATAATGTAAATAAATAAGTGTGGCCTGAGCTATTAATCAGAATTCAATATTAAAATTGACAAATTAAAGTATAGATCATAATAACGTTCAGAGGCCTTTGTACATTTACAACCGCAACGATACGCAAATGAATTGTAATGTATTTTTGCCATACGAGATAATTAGGTCTTATTTAAATTAGATTCTTTTTCGGTCAATTTAAATTATCGCTACTCTGTATGGAGTTGTGTTTAGACCCTTACAGTGCATTTTTTGATTGTGACCAAAAAAAAAAAACAAAACAAAACAAAAACAAAAAAACAAACAAAAAACAAACAAACAAAAAAACCAAAAAAAACCCCAAACAAACAAACAAAAACAAGTGTTGGACGTTAGACTAATTTTTTTGTCGTTGGCCATATCTCATGCTTTATATATTCAGTTTGCTGGCTTTTTTATTTTTTATATTTTAGACCCGACCATTTAGAATGCTTGTTGTTGTTGTTGTATTTAGTGTTTTATATGTATAAACTAAAGATTACTTACAGGAAAGGAGTCGTTTTGTCAAAATTGTAAATTCAGATGACAGTTCTCCTCCAGTGAGTCTCTCTATTGCCTGCAAAACATCAATTACATTTTCATTTGAAAATTTCATACTATTAATTTAGCATTGTGAGTTGGTTTTAAAGATTTCTTTATTCCACACTTATCATAAATCAGTAATACCAGCACTAAAGTGTTTGCTTCTACATTACACTTTTCTGTATGTATATCTTAAGAAACAACCTTATTATTCTATAGTTCACAAAATATGGACAGAAAACGATCTCTTAATTTCGTGGCAAAAGTCATAATTATTGGTACCGATTTACTCGTCTGAAAATTTTAAAAGGTTATGTAATACCAGTACTGTCTAAAGAATACACGTTACTCAATATAGTGTTAGTTATACACTTTATTATATATGGAATTGATATTTTATAATCACGTACTTACCCTTAAGATGTAAAATTAATTTTTAAAACCTTACTGCTTATTTTTGACATGACACCACCAGTTATAGTCCAACAAACGTTAATTTACAACTATTTTAATATTAACTGTATGGAAATAGTATCTATAAAAATAAAACGTAATTTCTAAACCGCAAATACTCTCAGGATAAAACAAAATTTATGGAAATCTACTCTGCATCTACACAAAACAATCTATCATATTGTAAAAAATGATTTGGAAATTGTGAAAACTTGCAAAAGGAGTTAGCATTTTAATTTATCGCAATGAGAAATTAATTTCTAAAGGGCACATTGATTTATAAAAGAATGAAATTTCTTAAGCAGTCTGCAGACTTACATGATATTTTTCATATATCAGAACTTTAATAGATTTGCAAAAGAAAACGATACTCAAATGTAAGATACTTACCGGGAATACTACATACGAGAGATTTTCGTATTCTTCGAATGTGCAATCAATTACGACATTTTTCTTATGCAATATCTCAACGTCATAAGCAAAATCGACATCAAATGAGTCCAGGGTTGTTGGGCTATTCCATTTTGATGTAAGCTCCTTAATTGGTAACGTGTACTTTATCAATTTGTACAACAAGTGTCTTGTTAGATTATTTACTCGAATTGTACCTGTAAAGAAAGGTACAAATGCAAAATGCATCATCTCTCGACATGTTCATTCTTTTTCAGGCTCTTTCCATAAGATACTTATTATTTTGAAAAGATTTGATTGGAATTATTATTTATATCACAGCCAAACAACAGAAAAAATCCTTGAAATCCTTAAAAATGCTTCATCAATGCCATTAATCAGTACCACGTGATAGTATTTCAATTTCTTGTTGATTGAATGCCCTCTTTTTAGAAGAAGGCTGGTCAGCAAAGTGACTGCATAGACTCGAGGCAGTGATATTCTTCAAAAGAAAAATACTTAATGCTCTTTTTATTTGCTCATCTATTTCTTGAGTGAGGCTTCCCACACCTAAAAAAATTACAATGACGGTTGAAAAAGGTTAATAAAGGAGAATATAAAGGAGAATAAAGCAGTCAAGTATGTTACTTAACATAATCGATTACATTTCGTTCCAGTTTTTTGTTTATAGAAAAGGAGACAGTCAGAACAAACGCAACTCAATATTAATGCATACAAATATAAAGATTAATAAAGAAAAATGTATCAACATATGAATGAATGTATAGAGAAACAAATGGATAAACCAACCAA
>WFKH01002636.1:41574601-41586580 GCA_016163765.1 Magallana hongkongensis
GAGAGAGAGAGAGAGAGAGAGAGAGAGAGAGAGAGAGAGAGAGAGAGCAAATAGTCAGATAGAGAGATTAATAAACGAGTAGGCGGGTATAAACTCCACAGCTTTGTTCTATTCTCTGACGACCTCTTTCCACGTTGAAAATGAAATTGGTTTTTAAGTGACTTTGATCATTATGCCCTTACTGAACTAAATTTCCAAATTTTTGTTCTTTCTTTATGTCAGATATTCATGTCAACTTGGCAGATTTGTTTTACGACCAACAATCATCAAAACCATAAATTCGGTATTTTATACAAAAATGAAACTAAGAGAACAACCAACCAAATTTAAAAAGGAGGATTAACTGACAGTTTTTAGTCATATTATTGATTAAAATGTCTTCTTGGTGCCTTTTACAAAAAGTTTAGATAACTTTAAATCCAAATGAGTGTCTGGACAGAACAGAAGAATTATTTCAAAATAGACCAGGGGGGATAAATTAAGTTTCAGGGAGTGTTTGTCAAAATAATTTTAACGTAAGTATAAAATGTATATAGGGGATTGAGCAACAGCCAAGGGTTGGCTACCAAGCTTTTTTTTCGAGGAAAAATGTTCAATGAATTATAAAAGGACTTATTATTTATGTTCGAAAACGGAATATTCATTTTCAAAACCTGACTCTTAAATTTCAGACCCCATCTAATCCCATGGTTAAATGGTTCTGTATTTTTATTAATTACATGCAGTCGTGGCCGTAATCGCCAATTAAGCATTTAAACTTTATACATGTAGTCTGTTTTTCCCTTTTTATTCTGTTATAAACCTTTGCTTTATCAAACGGGTGATGCTTTATCAAATACTTCCGGTCCGAACTATTTTTGACACAGTCCCTAGCTTCAACGCTTCAGTGACCTATTTTCGAAGATTTTATAGTAATTTCCACATAACTATATCTACTACTAAAAATTGAATTAAAATGGATTTTGTCGAAGATTTAAATTACAAATATGAAGGAAAACACATAACTGTGTAGTTTATAAAACCGCAAATCACGTTAGCTATCAAGGAGTTCATCCTGACGACGCGATGAAAAAAGAACGCATTGCTTGTGTTTCTATTATAATACAAGAACTTACCAAAATAATGTCTCCCAAGACTTTTATTTCACCACCAGTAAGCATCCTTTTTCAATAATTTCAACCTAGAATCATACGGTTAGTGTTTTTTTTAATATAAAACATCAACAACTGTTCCTCGTTCGAGTCAATTCAAACTAGCGAGCATTTGCAACTTTGTGTATGTCAACAAACTTGATTTTTCAAGTTTTCTCATCAGTATTTCCATTTAATTAAGTGATTAAGCTCTAAGAAAAATTATTTAGAGATAAAAAGGTAGAGATTTCAAGGTTTATTTCAGTGAAACTACATTAAAACAGTTAGATTTATCTCTGAAATGACGTACTATAGTCTGTCACAAGATATTTTTGCTGTACATTTGGACGATTTTTAATAAAAATACACATACCTGTGAAGGAAGTGCAATTGAAATCGATGAAAGGGAAAATTTCCAAGATAACTTCATTCACACATTATCATTTTTCCCTCGTAAAAATTCACAGGAACGAAAACAGATTTCCTACGAAGATTCATAATGGGGAATGTTGACATCTTTTCTCCATTCGGAAGTCACTCGGAATACCTCGCACAATTTTTCAACGTTATCATCCGGGCTTAATTATGGCTGATGCAATGCAAAATCCCCGTAGACTTACTATTTTTAGCCGTGTATTGAAACCTGACAAGCTAGAGGGGGCGTTTCAAAAGGGAAAGCTTTGGATTTTTTAATACTATTGAATGTACATCGTCTGAATCAAGAGGTATTTATAAATATCGAATAATTTTAGAAAATATGCGACAAAACACAGTCTTTAATGAGTACTAAAACGTACAACAAAAATTTATGAAACATTCTGTCTGGGATAAACTATAGCATGTGAGATTTTACATCGTATTTTATATCGGAAATTTTAAACCGAAAATGTCTTTCAAAGAAAGTATGACCCCGCTAAAAGAAACAGCACACTTTAGCCCATTGATATACTTTTCATTCTTTTGATATTATGTGTAGCACTTAAATTTAATCTTAAGTTATATGAAACAATCATTGATGCCCCTTTTGTTTAAGAGCTCACACCTTAGTTCATATAAATACTCACGTACATCAACAGGAACACCGGAGAGCCTGCGGTAGTACGTTTTACTATATCAGCGCTGAATACAACTCAAAAGGCAGGGTCCACCATGTTTCCCTTTCCTCACCGATATTCCTACAACCACTATACAAGCCGCTAACATCTTAACATTTTGAAGTACAGTATGTAGTTTGCTGTGCAGACCTCCGCTGTAAGCGGGTATACGCACGCTTTGAATTCGTTTCACATGATTGCCCACCTGAAACTCAAGCCGACGTATTGCATTTATTGCGATGTTATCTAAAGCACAAAATGGTTAAAAAATATAGCAAGCTGTTAAAACGTTAGACAGGTGCAATCAACCCGAAGGGTTTGTATACAAGCGTACTGGTATCTGTGGATAGCTTGTGTCAATCGAAGAACTATACAGTACAAAAGTCACTTAAAAGCCTAGCAATGCTCTCAAAAGTCCATAAGTACACTTACTGCATATTGATACATCTTCCAAGGTTTTTGGTTTTTTTCATTTTTTCAATACTGATATAACGACTAAAGATACTTAAATTAACTTTTAAATTTTTAGAACAATGATACGCTTATCAAATTTAACATGCAACTTTTATCATACTAATACTCATTAGAGTTGAATATAAAAATAAGACAGATTTACAAAATTCAATGTTGGGGAGGGGAGGGGAGAGGAGGGGAAACATATGTTTTAAAAGCTGAATAATTAGTTAAACTCGCAAGTCCAGTATATTTTAGAAATAATATAAATAATCATATTTGCAGCTCACTTTGTTTATATAAGCCCATTTTCAATAATTATTAAAAATGTTTGCTTATTTCAAAACTTATCAGAATTTAAATAAATTTGATACGCTTCAATACGCTTGAGGTAACTTGGATATCACAATATCATTCACTGTACGTTTGAAAGATAATACATTTTAACTATAAAATCCATTATTTGGTTTAGTGATACATCAAAATATGAAGCTAAGAAAGCAAAAATTGCATAAAATATACGCGGGTTATGTACATGTATTTGTTTCACTGCAATGATAACTAGCTTTATAGCTCGAAGTAAATGTATTACGCAAGGGAAACTCCAAACAAAATGAACCTAGAAATTATAGTTCCTTATAATTAAATAAAAAAATGTATTTTACTTTATACTTTTGATATCATTTTTTATGCATACAGTATTGATTTTGGACTCATACATGTACACTACGAGAGTCTGTTTTATTGATTGATCAAATTTAAGCTCTATTGTAACATAAGGTAAATTCCTTGCGTGAGATTTTAAGCTACCTCACTACATGACACCTTTTAAAGACACTACGACGCAAGATGGAGATTTAAATGTTTTATGTGTTTTAATCAGATTGGTTGAATTTCTTGATAACTCAGTGGTTAAAGAGTCGGGCTTGTTAACCGCAGATCACGAATTTGAATCCGCCATGGCTTTTGTTCATATTTACTGAATCAATTTTTTTTTGGGGGGGGGGGGGAATCCTATATATTTAACCAAAACTTGAATATTGTTTCGCCCATTTGACTTATATACTTTTTATGCATCATGTTTTTTATCATAATTAAGTAATCTGCTGATATTAGAAACTATTTTAAGGTGTATTGAGCCACCTTAAAACTTAATAAAAACAAAGGAAATGCGGGTAAATTGAACGTATGTGAAGTACTTAATCAGGGATTGTAAGTATATGTTCTTTTTAATGTTTAGATGAAAAAGAATAAAAATAATTATAAGTGCATATAGTAATAAGCAGTTTATTTGATTAAAAATAGCTCGTGATATGTGTAAATAGTATGTGGATAAGAAAACAAAGAAACGTTATTACGAGATAATTGCACTATTAAATGCCACACAGTGTCATTTCATCCAATTTTTGGGACATCTTGTGAAGGATGTAATTTGAAATGTATTTAATCTCTGATAGTGATGTGTCTGGATGAAAGTTACAGAAATATACCATCAAACTTAGCTTTCACTAAAACATCTCATAGAGAGGGCATTGAGAAGTTTATTAAAAGGAGTTCATATCTGTAGTCGCTCTATTCCTGATTTTGCTAGAATGTTTTTTTTTCTATAGAAATATGTGAATAAACTATTTTTTCACAATACTTGACTATTTTTTCTTAATATTTAAACTTCAATCTATAAGTGTTCTCCATATCTGGTTTGAAAATTTCCTAAAATAATGCAACAAATATACTCAGCGCAAATAAAAATGCAAGAAGTCCAGTTAACTATCCAATACATCATACTTTCTAAGAATATTTCTAATTGAACCAAAAAAAGCCTCAAGTGGAACTGAACATTTCTATGACCTAGGTAGGCAGGACTTGCATGAAAACCTACATAGCAGCTGATGATTATCTATTTCAAAGCATAAAGATAGGAATATTCACCAACAATGTATAAAGCTTAGTGTCATGTTTGACTACTGACTAAAAGATCATTTCTTTAAAAAGTACTAAGTTGAAATGCAATAACATTGAAATATGGAATAGGTCCTTCATTTTAATGAAATTTTATTTGGATTGATAATAATTTTGGTGGTGTAAATATTAATATTTATATCAAATAAATATTCAATTCAACAATGTTCAAAACCGTGTAAAAGAACACAGGTTTATATAATGACTTCAGAGATGTAAATGTAATGAATAAATTCAAACGTTTTAAAACTGCATTAATTTATGTTGATATTCACTCGTTTGATGATGATATGAGAGCTGTTAATATGATATTTTGTACTCTTCTATTTAAACAGAAAGACCAACAATTCTTTTAAGATATTAAAGGTATGTCAATGTAAGGCATACACCATAGTTTTGTGTTCATTTTGCATCACATTTCGTAGCGACTCTAAGTCTGGATAATTTTATTACATTTACATTCCATTGTTTGTCCCTTTTTGTTTACATATTTCGATACCTTAATTTTTTTTTGAGTTAGTCGAAAAAAGATAAATGAGTATATGCATATTGCTGCGCGATTATGTTATTCTTTACATACTATGCCCCAGGATCATGAAGCATTTAGATTTAAGTCCAATTTTCAATCATTCATAAACTGAATACTTATCATAAAATTGCGCTTTAAATTTATAACTACATGTATCAATATAATATAGAAACACATTTTAATAGCACTTCTTTTTTTTTTTGATGTTTTCAATTACAAGACAATAAGACAGTGTATAAGTTTTGACTTGAGTCTAAGACTGCTGCATGATCCTGGGTCCAGGGCATTTGTAATGATACAACACAGAAACAAATTGATTGAATGTTTGTTCAATAAACAGTACAAAAAAGTCTAGGTCCATGATTCCAGAAGTTTTTCTGTTATGTCCATTCGGGAGATGTAGACCAAGCTGTTACATAAATCCTGCCTTGTAACATTTCGTAGCAAATCCAAAGTTGGCATGATACAGTCGTTTATGTTGTATCGGAACTTCATTTTTATTCGTTCAATTTTCTGTTGTGGAAGTCGAAGAAAACGAGCCAACCGAGTATATTCATGTAATATTTCTCTTGACACTAATCGGATGTCGGTTGATGTCATTTGTAAATCAGGTTCGATAACTCCAGGGCATTTGTAATGGTTCCTTGAAAAGTTCTTCAGAAATTCAACAATATCTACTCTGTCGTTGTCTATCAAGGCCCTGTACAAAATGTCAATGACACCCCTGTGTTTGTTTCTCCAGTGATAAAGAACCTGAAAGTTTCTTTCGTGAATAAAGAAATGCAGCCGATCTTGTAGAATCTGTTCTACAGCATCTTGGTCCAAAGAGAGACTAGCTGCTATCATGCGCATATCACTAGATACTTTGCCAGCCACCACATCCAGAAGCAATTCAAAATCTACAAAGAAAAATAAATTTAAACCCACAGACAATGATAAAAACAAATTCATGACTATGTGAGCACATTATTACATTTTTTTGGCTTAAATATCTTGAATTTCAATTCAGCAAATTCCGAAGGAGAACAAAAACTTTCATTTTGATGTTAAAAATGCCTATGTAAACCACTGTCATTCACATGTTCATCATGAACCCGGGTCCCCTGAGAAACAAATCTAGAACTCTACCGATCGAGCTAGCCAAAACTAGGAGAGATACCATTTACCGAACCCATAGCTACCACATGTTTAAAAGAAAAGTTGAAAACAAAAACGAAATCAACTGAAGTTCTCACCTCTGTGATCAGGGATTTCGGCTCCCGGTAAAAAGACCTTAGCACAGTCCTACAACGTATATTGAAATATCTTAGAAAAAAACCCAGAAACTTGCAAAATTACTTTTCAGGAAAATATTCATCAAATTGATAAGTACTTTGAGGAATTGTAATACAAACGTTTGATAAAAGAATTAAAATCACAGAATAAAATTAAGTAAAATGAACTTTTTGTTCAATTACAAAAATTACACCATATGAAATTAACTTACCACGTATAAACCATGTTAAAACAACTACAAACAATGTTACGTCACAATCCAAATAAAGACGTTTTAAAACCATAAGAATGATGACATGTAATACGTTTTAAAACTCTATAAATGATGTCATGTAATACAATCATAAGCAAAAAAAAAATGGATTGTGAAAAAATAACTCAAGTCAGTGTGTTGTCTGATTCCGTTTTACAATAGTCTTTACTTTCTACACGTATAAACCAATAAGAAAGATTTCTGTTTTTACGTTTACATCTCTCTCTCTCTCTTTCTCTCTCTCTCTCTCTCTCTCTCTGAGTAAATGCACTTAAATTATCGTTGTTGTCCACCATTACAGTAAATGAGAAAAATTAATTTATTTATACTAGTTAAATCGTGATTTGATTTTGTCAGTAATTGTATGAAAACAATCGGAGAGATTGAATGTCTGCGAAGAAGATGAGAACATTGTAAGTAATTATTATTGTAAAAAGGTCATTTGCTATCGACTACTTTATTTCAGTATTATAATTGAATGTAAAAAACACTGTAATCAATATCGTTTTATCTATTTCTTGAAGGAAACTGGTTTCTTTTTTAATTTTGTAAGCTCATAGAATAACTTACATGCTCAGGTTTCCAAGAGAGGTCACTAACGGATATGTAATGTTTCATTGTTACTGGACACAAATTACATAACACACGCTGTTGTGCTATGGCTTCCGGAAGCATATCAGCGCAATTCGAATCACAAAATTTTGTGTTGCTGCACATGTAACCTATTTGAAAGTGAAGATCAGTGTGAAAATTATCTATTATTTGGTGAAATTTTCTCTCAAGTTCAGCTCGAATATCAGCTCTTTGGTTTCGTGAAGCATGTTCTTCTAGATTTCGAACCTGAACTTCAATTCTATTTCTGGATATTCCGACAAATATAAAACAATCAAAGCGGTAGAACACTGCTACCCTTTGATACAAGCACTTGTTTTTACTGTCTGTGAGTATTCTCCACTCTGTATCCATGCAAGATGAGATTAGCTTGTAGAAAAGCATGTTAGGCAGAAACTGAAATTCAAAACATAAAATGGATGATACAGCCGAATATGTCATGAAATCGTCACAATTGAATATTCTTCTGTTCATACATGGGACATACCACCGTTGGCGAACTTTATAAGACGCTCTTATATCTTTTCGAAACACAGTAATTCTGGTCAGCATCCCAAGTCTCTCCATGTACTTTGTTAATTCTTCTTGATATTGTAGAAAATTTTCCCTTTTGAAGCCATCCCAAATTTTTTCCAGCAATCGAAAGGACATTTCTCCACTTTTTGTAAAAAACGTATAGTCTGCATGGTTTTTAATCTCATCTTCTAAATCAGAGTAGGCATGCCTCAGATCAGTAATAATATACTTAAAAGCATCTGAAAACCACTGTATATCTAAAATAGCAAACTCGTTTAATCCTTTCTCGGGAAAAAAAAGAATTTCCCCCACTTCATGAAAGAAAATTAAGATTTTTTCAAGTTCCGACTTTTCCTTCATATGCAAGGTAGTGTAAATATCTTCATTTTCATTCCAAAGGTCTTGGACATACATTATTTTTAAGGATCTTTCACAGGCTTCTTTGATATGTCGTTCCACAACTGCCCACAGATTTGGAATATCCATACCCCAATGATCTAGCTGCATACAGGTTTCAATCATGCCCTTTTTAATTTTTTCAATGGTTTCGCGAAACGGATCACATTCCCACAATAAAAACTTTTTTATTGGCATCCCTGTCCAGAAACACATTGATTTACAGATATGTCTCAAAAGAATAGGATCTTCATTTTTCAACATTTCCTTAATTTGTTCAAATGATTTGGACATTTCTTCTTCCTACAAAATTGAAACAAATAGTTTTTTTTTTCATGAAAGATATATAGAAGTATGGTAAATTCATTTATATTTGTGTTATAGCGATTCTCAGCCATTAATTGCATCATTGAATGGATAATTTCGTGTATTATTAATTCAATGGCAAGATAATAATGCACATGTGCCTCAATGCGGTCGATATTTTCGTTGAAATATTTTAAACTTTGCAATATAACTTGTGAAAATGTTGTCTAATTTAGCCATTTTGTATAATGATAAAGGTCTATTGTTACCGCGTTTTCGACTTTGTCAGCATGTGTCCACACAAGAATGATAGGCGCACTCTCGCTGCTGTAGGTATGTATTGATTTCATCCAAAATAGAACAAATTCTGTCAAATGATTAAAGGAAGAACAAATTACCTTAATAATAATAAAGTCCTTCTTTTCTGATGTATTTTGTGTTCAATGTTCTAACGAACATACATCTTGGGAGGGAAAAAATTGAATTTGATTACCTTTGTACGTCCATTGTTCAAAAATCGTTCCCTCATTCCCTTTATCTTCCACAACAGAATCGAGCGATTTGGTGAGATCTATCACCAAAATGAAAAATGATCTTCTATTGAAATAAATGTGATGGGAAGCATAATACCCGCATTGGCCGGCGAAATCAAGCATGGATATTGTCTTTTCTGAGAGTCTTCTGTTGATAGTGTTGTCTTTTAGACCAATGTCAATCATGGTTTTACACAAACGGCGAACTATAGCAAAATAAAGAAAATAAAAGCAATTTCAACCAATATATGATTAACAAACAATTAAGTGAATTGTACTACAAATTAATTACAACATTTTGGGGCCTAGATTTTGATAAAAGAGTTCAGAATGCCAAATGTGACGCAAAACTAAATGTATATGGCTAAATTGGCACTTCCTTCTGTGTAGTGTACTGATCAATTAAAAAGAATATTTTGGTTTTTGTAAAGTATAAGTCTTCCTTCTAATATCACAATAGGCTCACCTATGCACCCGCCCCAGAAATACAAGAAAAAGAAGACTTCGTACCAAAAAGTTTGTCCTTCTGGATAGAGAACATATGTTCGTTCACATGAATAGCTCGAGTTTCTATTACAGAATAAGATATGTTTCGTCTTTTCATTCTTTCAAGTAAAGTCGTTTTCCCGGCACCAGCACAGCCAACAATCATGCCTCGGGCATGATAAAAAGTCTGTTTTCCGTTTTGGAGATGTTTCACAAATAGATTTATTGCTTCATGGCCAATTTTTGACACTTCGGGGGGAACGTTATCTGTAAAAATAAAAAACACGCATTTGTGATACTAAATTTATCTAATATTGCTTAATGTAAAAGTGCTGACAAAAATTTGATATCTTAAATATAAAAAGCACACTTTAATACTTAATATACGAAGTACTTAGCTTTATGCACCACTGTGTAACGATAAAGTTAAAAAGATAAAGCAGAAAATAATAGACAATATAAATAATACCATAGTCTTCCATATTTTGAAAGAAAAATAGAAATTAAAAAAAACCCAGATAAAACATAATTCCAATAAGTAGTATAGATAAGAATTTTCTGTATAGTAATGCCCACGCTTTCAAGAAAAGAAAAAAAGGTAAAACCAACAAACAATTAAAAGCTAGAAAGTTTCGTTTCCTTACATCTCTTACAAACAATTGCATGTGTTGTTTTATCCTCCAAAACTGGATGGTCAATAATATCAGATCCCAAGCAAAACAGAAACAGTTTAGTTTGACATGAACTGAGGTTGACACAAAGTTCGTTTTTCTTTTCTCTGTATTCTGCAGTTCTACAGTAACGTCCAAGAAATCTCCTGTTCACTAGGAGAAGATCAAATGGAATCTTTTTGAGTTTAAAAAGATCCTTGAAAGCAAGGAATACACTGTCCATAGCATTTTGAGAAATAAACGAAACACAGTCATTCCTTGAACAAATAAAATGTCTTGTATCGTTATTCAAATATTGTCTGAGATTTACACTCTCAGGACTTTTAGCTACAGGAACAAGTGATAGGGAAACTCGTATGTTATTAAGTAGATCTATCAGATCAGAAATGTTATTCTGAGAAATAAATTCATCTTTTGCCAACAATAAACAGATGATGAAAGCGTGGAAATCCTCGTCCGCATATGTCTTCAATAGATCTGCATTAAAGTGTATAATCAAATTTATTTTTAATTAGCAACTTTTCGTTTCAAGAATGCTTAACCTATTAAGTTTAAAAAGTCTTAAAATAGTAAAATATGCGATTTTACGTAGCTAATATGGGAAAGAATACTTACAAGCCAGTAGCTGAATGGTCAGGGTTGTGGATTTAGATGTCATTTCTCCATTGGTGAGTCTTTCTATGGCCTACATAAACATTGGTCTTATTTTTATCAGCTTTATTTAACTGATCTTGATAAACGGTTTTTAATAAACGTTTATAAAAAATCATCAACAAAATGAATATCTGCGATTGAGTCAACTCAATAATAACTGAAAAATCTCTCAGTCAAATTTTAGACCTGTACCTTTTATTCGCCCTTACAGATGACCAAATGGTAGAGCTTTATATCGTGTGGATCTTTCCAGTTAACAATGTCAATAAAGGCGTTAAGTTACTTTTTTTTGCAATTGATCTTTTTAAAGAAAAAGCAACGACTGCTTTGCATGCATCAAAACTCAATTCAAATATTTTTTTATCGTGAGTTTGTTTGTATGATACTTGTCTCAAAATCAACCAAAGGCAAAATAGAATAATAATATGCTTTTAAAACACTTACAGGAAATATTGAATCATTCAGAGTTTCATATTCTTTGAATGAGAAATCTGTTATGACGTGCTGTTGATGTAATCTCTCAACGTCTTCGAAGGTAAATGCAGTTGAGGTTGTTGTCGGGTTCTTTGATCCCGTAATATGGTTTTCAGCGGGTAATGTGTATTTTATTAATTTGTACAGTAAGTGTCTCGTGAGATTCTTGGCTTGAACAGTTCCTGTTTAAAAACATACGAGGGTTGTTAGAAAAGTTCTCGGACACAGGGTTTTACGGAAAAATCACTGTGTTCTTTGTAGGATGACTTATGTTTTATTAAATGACTATCAATTGAAAATAAGTATGCAAAAAATCATATGGTTTTAATATTTTTTTCAAAATATACAGCGATTTTTACTTTTTAAGAATTAGATTTACGGAGCACTATTTCATATTTCCACGACCTCAGGTGACGTCAAACAACTGGAAGGCAAACCTTTCACTCCTTTTCAAAGTAAACACCTTTCAGTTTCATACACTTTTCATGTCATTTAACCCACGTATAAAATGCACATTCATACCATTATTTGTCAAGTTTTTGTTTAATGTCTTTTGTGGCATATCGGAGATCATTTAGGTCCGAAAATCTCAGTCCACGCAGTTTCGACTTTAGATAATTATAGAAATAAAGCGAAAT
>WFKH01002636.1:41586680-41591680 GCA_016163765.1 Magallana hongkongensis
CCCCCCCCCCCCCCCCCCCCCATATAACAACAACTCAAAATATCAGTTCTTCCATCTTTAAAACTCTGGTTCCATTTGTAAACCATTGTCCAAGACACATGTGGGCCATCTCCAGCAGCATCTAAGAACCTTTTGTTCTCCATCGGAGATTTTTCTTGCTTGCACACAAAATTAATGACAGCCCAGTGCTCCAAGATGTCCATTGACCTTTACGTCTTTGACTAATTTTCAAGCGTTGGTCGTCCATATTCGGCGATAAAACGGTCAGAAATTTTTTTCAATTTGATTGAAACTTTCTCAAAATGACGTTCCTAAGTTATTGTGATGTCATATGAAATATCGTGCATTTTTATGCGCTTAAACGGTACATTTTCCTAATAAGGAAAATTGCGTACAAAATATAAAAAAATCAAAAACTGACATGCTACGTGAAGCATATCTTATGATAATAATTAAGCTGTTTATTTTTTATGGTGCATTTAAAAATGATAATCTTTATTTGTTAGAAAATACGTCAAGTTTAAATCTGAAAAGTTTCGCTGGTATCGTGCGAATAGTCCGCTTACAATCGAATTTGTCTGCGAACTTTTCTAACAACCCTCGTACTTTAAAAGAAAGTAGATGTGTGTTTACTTATTCTTTTGAATTATTGTTAGAATGATTAACGAATTACAAACAAAAATCTTAAAATATTCAATTATGCGATTTTAATTTATACCGTGTGAAAGTATTTCAATTTCTTGTTTATTGAATGTCTTTCTTATGAAAACAGGCTGATCAGCAAAATGACTGCATAGACTTGAAGAACCAATTCGTTGCAACAGGTAAACGCTTATTGCTTCTTTTATTAGGTTGTCGATTTCTAGGACGATATCTTCAATACCTAAAGAAAAAATGTTGTTACAAAAATGTTTAGAGTAAAGAATAAAACATTTAATTGAATTCATTCATTTTAGTTCTTAATATTTATTGTGACATAGTGACTCCAAAAAGATATTTTAATAAGTCAAAAATATGCAGAGTGAATCTTAATAAATTTACAAATGAAATTAGTTTTAAAGACATTGGATTTAACTGATAGGCCGCTTGCTCATGCTATTCGACACATTGCAAACAAGCGTATTAGTATTTTGATTTCTCTGCGCTTTCGTAACTATAAAGCAAAAGCTATACTTAATATTTATGTTTCGGGTCAATCAATACTTTTGGTTTTTTTTTCCTTTTTAAAAGAATTTATTTATTTTTAAAGACTGCAATGTTTCAATAGTTTGTCTTTTTATATGAGCTATAAAATATGTGAAAATCGTGTTTAAATTGGATCTTTGGTAAACCAGGGGTTTGTGCGTCACCCTGTTTCTTTAATTAAAACCTGAATATAATAATTTATACATTACACAAGATGTAAAATGTGTTCTATTTCAGCTGTCATTCCACCTCCTCTTATATAAATGTATATGCAGGATAATATGAGGTGTTAAACTTCTATATGCGTGTTTATCTAAATGATATTCAACATTTGTACAACTAAATAACGTTTTCTAGTAGCTAACAATAAACAGAATTACATACCAATTTCCTCCATTTCCTTTCCTTGTAGTTTGAAGGCTTGATCAAAAGCACTTACTTGATATGCTGAAAAAAAGGATTAGCCTTTTTAAATATTTTGTTCTCTTCAACTGGGTCTTTAATAAAAATAAGAAAAAGACAATAAATGTACAGAAGATGTACTTACATCACATATGTAATATTCTATGGACAATTTGCGCTTTAAGGCCAAGATAGGCACATAGACATTCGAATTTGTGTTCATATCACAAATGGTTTTCAATATGTTTCTTTGTTTGCGTTTATTCACACTTTTCCAAGGTAAACTGTAATTTATATTTAATAAGGTTTATGAATAACACTCTATCTACATTTGCTAATATTATACATAAAGACAAGGAACATATATGAAAATCATTTAAAGCAAGTTTATAATTGTCAACCTTAGTTAATGTCCGGCTTCTCCACGAATTAATTCAAATTTTAATCATTTTCTTCCCTGTTTTCTTTTCATTAAATTCAAAAGCAATATAATATCTTTTTTCCTTATTGTTTGATACTTAAGTAAATATACCGGTAAAATGAGTCACAGATGAAGGGATAATATTTATGACCTTCAAGGTTATGGAAATTGAGACAAATCTTTCCAATGATCAATCTAGCTATAAAGATGTACTAAAATTAAAATCTAATTGTACAATAGCATGCCTCTTGGTAATCGCTAAATCATGGAAATTATTTTAACTTTAACATAAAAATCACGTTTCCTGGTTTAAAAAACAAGAGGCCCATGGGCCACATCGCTCACCTGAGCAACAATAGGCATGATAAAATCAGCTTAATGGAGTCATAATACAAAATATCAGGGCAATGTAGCATTATACATGTAGATCCTCTATAAATAAAAATCCATTTTCCCCCTAAATATCTAATGTTTATAATCAAGTCCCTTTTCTAACAGGATGATTTTAATGTCATATCACATGTTGAGCATTGCAGTTCTCAAAAAGATCCTAAACAATTGTTTATATATGGGATATGAACCTACATCAAACTCTGAACCCCTTGTGAGGCCCAAGAATCGTCCAGGAGCCAAAGTGTAAACAATTTTAAAGAATCAGCAATATGTTAGAATAATTGCATATAAGTAAAACCATCTATTATAACACTTCAGTTTTTGTGAATAATAAAAATGTTTTCCTTTGTAACATTGGATCCCCAATGTGGCCCCACCCTATTCCTCAAGATTTTGATTTTAACGAATTTGAATATACACTATCTGAGGTTGCTTTCACTTAAGTTACAGCTTTTCTAGGCAAATGGGTTTTTAGGAGAAGATTTTTAAAGATGTTTCTCTATATATTCGTATGTAATAATTTGTCCCCCTTCCCCGTTGTGACCCCATCCTACCCCTGGGGATCATGATTTGAACAATCTTGAATCAACCCTAACTGAAGATGCTTCCACACAAGTTTCAGCTTGTCTGGCCAATTGGTTTCTGAGAAGAATATTTTTAAAGATTTTTCTCTATATATTCTTATGTAAAAATTCACCCCCCCTCCATTGTGGCCCCACCCTTCCCCCGGGGATCATGATTTTCACAACATTGAATCTACACTACGTGGGGATGCTTCCACAAAAGTTTCAGCTTTCCTGGCTCATTGATTTCCGAGAAGAAGATTTTTGAAGATGTTTCTCTATATATTCCTATGTAAAAACTTGACCCGCTCCCCCCATTGTGGCCCCACCCTACCCCCGGGTATCATGATTTGAACAAACTTGAAACTACCCTACCTGAGGATTCGTCCACACAAGTTTCAGCTTTTCTGGCCGATCGGTTACTGAGAAGAAGATTTTTAAAGATTTACCCTATATATTCCTATGTAAAAATTTAACTTCCCTTTGTGGCCCTACCCTACCCCCGGGGGTTATGATTTTCACAACTTTGAATTTACACTACCTGAGAATGCTTCCACATTAATTTCAGCTTTCCTGGCCAAATGGTTCTTGGGAAGAAGATTTTTGAAAATTTCTCAAATATTTTCAATAATTCCTTATGATCTCCCCTAGAAAAAGGGTATGGTCCTCAATTGTCACAACTTCGAATCCCCTTTGCCTAAAGGTGCTTTGTGCCAAGTTTGGTTGAAATTGGCCCAGTGGTTCTGGAGAAGATGTTGAAAATGTGAAAAAACTACGGAAAGACGGACAGACGGACGACAGACAAAATGTGATCAGAAAAGCTCACTTGAGCTTTCAGCTCAGGTGAGCTAAAGATGATATTCAATGCTGGACTATCAGTGACATATTTTTTTTTGTAAAATACTGAAATTCCCATTACATTTATATGTGTTATACAGATATATTGAGATGATAACTGTAAAAATGGGTCCCTTTTTGTTATTACTTATTTTTAAAAGAACATGGCTCACCGGTTATAGATGTCAGTGTAGGACCAGAAATCGAAACATACATGGTTTAAATCCCTCTTAGGGCACTTTTTGTTGTGTGTTTTGTTCTTGAAGACCATCAAATCTCGTTTCACCCGACCGATGATGAACACAGTCATTCTCTGGGAGTTTCATTCACTGGCATGTTATCCTGAGGGAGTCGGAGACGAGTCCGCTCAGCACTACAGAAACTAGATACATCTTACATGCAGCTGGTGTTGCAAAAAAATGTATCCACAACTGTTAAGCACGAAGCTGAATCGCCATCGACGATGTTCTTTTTGGAGCAAGGCGCGATGTCTAAGTCAATCAATCCAAACACGTGAGCTTGTCTTGGCACAAAAAAACCCAAGAAAATAATTATTTTAATCAGGGATCACTATCATTTAAGAAAAAAGGGCAAGGAACATTATTAAGAATTATACTGATATGCCCTCGTCATATGCACCTAAACCCTTTTTGGACTTTCAATACTGTCAAAGTGTTTGAAAAGGCTGAATGTTCACGATTATCTAGTATTTTCAATGTAAATACAATTATATGTACCTAAACCGTTTTTGGACTTTCAATACTGTCAAAGTGTTTGAAACAGGCTGTATGTTCACGATTATCTAGTATTTTCATTGTAAATACAATTTACTGTGCATATTAAAGTCCTTAATACAATGACATATTTAGATATAAGGTATAATGATTCTCAGTTTTAGAATGATAAAAACTATGCAGGTATGCATAAAAAAGCTAAAGCAGATTATTTCTCTCCTTGAAACAACGGGCATAATTCTTTTCTCCTTTTGTACCTTTTATATTGAAGACATGTTGGTATTGTGCAACATGTATCAACATGTGTGTATTTTAAATTTTTTTAGCATTGTACCTGTTCACGGTATCTTTTATTCGCTGTGAATATTGCAGTGTATTTATTTAAATAATGAATATATATATTACTGTGATTAAATTAGTTCTATATTTAGTTTTGCCAAGACGTAAAAGAAACTTTATTTAAAC
>WFKH01002636.1:41594180-41624558 GCA_016163765.1 Magallana hongkongensis
CGCTTTAAATTTTATCTTTGTCACCCAGCATGTCGAATAACATTCGGGCGTTTTTATCTATTATGGTTATCCGTTTAAATCAAATACATGCATTTCACTTCTGTCTAGTTTTAAACTTTTTAAATTTTTTTTTCACATCTATTTCTAACTGTTCAAAAATGTTTCTCTTTTAATAGATGTATATGCTATTATATTTTCAATATTTGCATAATTAAGATCTTCCGTTTCAACGGAAGACCTTACTGTTATTGTTTTTTTTTCTTCTATTATTCAGGTCTTCCTTTTTTATTTTATTTATTTTTCTGTCACGTTTTCTCAAAAACACTTCAGCTGATTTCTATAAACTTTCAGGTTTCACTGAAGACAAAATATGTAAGAAAATAACGCGTCCTTTTTTGTCGTCACCTCCGCTTTCGAGGTATATCAGATTTTTCTTAAAAAGTATCAAAGATAGAACTTTCAAGTTTTTAGCGATTATAGATAGTTTATAGCCGTAGTGCCCTTCGCATATATGAACGTCCGCCGTCACTTCCGAATGCTTTCAAAATACAAGTAAAACAATTCAATGACTAAATGAAGTTAAAATGACTTCAAACCGATTTCAAACCATCATATCAAAATTAATCTTGCAATTGTGCGTCTGATGTCATCTTATTCGAAGTGATTAAATGTAAAATTAAATCTTTTTCAAATTTTTTAATTCATTAAATTCGAGTTAAAATGACCCCAGACCGATTTGAAAACATGATATCTCAGTTGATTTTGCAAGTCAGCGTCCAACGACATCTTCCTCGAATTTATTGGATACAATTTTATTTTTAAAAAAATTAAACTCATTGAAATTGTGTTAAAATGACCTCAGACCGATTTTAAAGCATAATATCTTAGTTGTTCTTGCAATTCTGCGTCCGATAACATCTTTTTTTAATAAAATGATGAAAATTTAATTTTGTTTAAAATTTTTAAATTCATTTAAATCGAGTTAAAATTACATGAGACCTAATTGAAAACATAATATCTCGGTTGCTCATGCATTTCTGTGTCTTATAATATTCTTCCCTAATTGATTAGATGAATTTTAAGTTATTTTGAAATTTCAAACACATTGAAATCGTGTTAAAATGATCTTAGATCGATCTTAAAACATGATATCTAAGTTGATCTTGCAATTCTGCGTCTGATGACATCCTCCTCGAATTTTTGGATGAAATTTAAATTTAAAAAAATAAACTCATTTAAATCGTGTAAAAGTGACATCAGACCGATTTAAAATCATGATATTTCAGTTGCTCTTGCAATCTGTGTCTGATCACTTCTATTTTGAATGATTAGATAAAAAGTTAATTTTGTTTAAAATTTTTAATTTCATTTATATCGAGTTAAAAATGACCTCAGACCGATATAAAAACATGATATCTAAATTGCTCTTGCAAATCTGCGTCTGATAATATCTTAGTCAAATTGATAAAAAATATTATTTTTTATTTCAATTTAAACAGACTCTCAGTTCAATTACAAAATCAGATCTAAGTTGCTCTGGCAATTCAAATGGAAGATCTGCTCGTTGCTCGCAACGAGATCGTTTTTAGTTAAACTGTATGTATTATATTTTGAGAAATTTATATTTTTTAGAAACTATTGTAGTATTGATTGTAGTTTTTGAAATGTGTAGAACTCTACATCTAATGCTATACTAGTTTGGTTAAATGAATAGTTATTTTAACATTGAATTACCATCTTAGTATGAATAAGAAAAAGCCAGCCTCAGAGTCAGTACAATCTATTTTCATTTGCAAGCAGGCATAATTTTTGATATTATGTTTTCGAATATTTCGATTTAATTAAACAAACTATTTCAAAATGAAATGATTTTAAAACGTGGATCAAAAGAATACAATCATCCTGTTATTTTTCTCCTTAATTTTAACTTCCCAATCCTAGTAAACTGCATATTTCTAATTAGACTTAAGTAATATGATACTGAAAGATATTATCGTTTATATGTAAATGTCTTTAAAAGGACCAAATTAAAAAATCGCATCTAGAATCATGATCAATCTTCATTAGTTATAAAAGACAATGTATATTTAGTTATCGATTGCTAGGTAAACGTTAGATTGCAATTTGATATGAAAAACACGGCGATGTACACAAGTACTAGCAAATTTAAGGTTCTGGAAAATAATACATGTAATGATTTCAATAAAAGTGATAAAAATGTCGAAAAGTGTTTAATTATAGATAAGTGGGTGTAAAAACAACATTAAAGTAGGGATGTAATGCTATACGTTAATCATATTAGGCTCAAATATTGACTGTTGGTTTACTGATTAAATAAAGATTCAAGTATAAATAGACCGTGGTAAATACAAATGAATATATATTCATGTGATTTAGGTTTGGCTAAACATGTAGGGTAAGTGTATTCAGATGACCATTAAATTCAAAATAAAAATTTTATAATTGGTTCTTTATTAATATTGTTTGATGAATTCAAGGAAATAAGAAAAAAATGCGATTAGATTTTCAAACATAAAGTTTATTTTGTCAAAATAATTAAGTAATATTTAAAAAAAACTTTCCTAAAAGCATGAATTGTTTTCCTAAAGTTAAACATTTTAATAAAAATATTTGAGTTAAACAAATTGTCAAACATAAGAAATGTTACATGAACATTCACAAGACTTCAGATTTTATCAAGACAATTTCGTATATGATTGATAGCCATAATCCGAAAAAGAGTAAGAAATTGTATCAATAGCTTATCGAACCCCTTGTTATTTTTTTTTCTTAAATGACATTGTTTTTCAATTGATCATAATGATTGTAGATAGAAAAAATATATCACAAGCTCAGTCCTATTAAGTCATTTTTTGATTATTTTTTAACACGGTGATTCTTTTTTGAAAAATTAAATTGAAACATGAAATGTGTAATTTACATTTTGTGTTTTGCTTTTAAAATGTGATTTCATTGATTTTTTATCAATTTTTTCAGATTAGATGTTCTTGATTGGAATTAAAGCATACAAATGATATAATGATGACAGAAAGATCTTTGCAATATTCGTGGGTTCATTTTTTTCTGTTGGCATTCGCTGGATATGCATTATCAATATTCGATATCGATATTCCACACTTGACGTCAATGTACACTCCAGTGTGCGGGCCAAAAGGGTTGTGTTTACCACACTCGTTTCTAAATAGCCATCTACCGCTTGTGAATTCTAGCTGCAAGAGCTGCTCCTGCGATCCATACTGCATGTTCTCTTTGACCCCATGTTGCTATCAAAGCTTCTTGCTTACGCCGAATGTGCACTGTCGAGATTTTGCCTTACTATCCAAAAGAGTTACAATGCAGTCATTCAACTATGTCGTGGATGTTTGTCCACCCATTGCAGACAGAGACTTGGCCGAAAACTGTTCAAGGGAATATAACATGATAGAGAAAATGAAAACACCCCCAGTTGTTGATCCTGAAACTCAGATTTCCTATAAGAACCGGTACTGTGCATCATGTTATGGGATACATCGAACTGAAAACTGGAACCTTGAGTTTAATTGTTTAAAACATCAAGATTTTAACTACTTATCATCGTATGAAGAAATCCTGAGAGCAGCAAGGGAGGCAAAATGTAATATTTTGCATGTTTCTCAATCATCATTTAATTGTGGCATTAAACACAACATCGTAGCGAAATGCAACGTTTCTGGTACTTGGAAAAACTATGACATTGATATCGAAAAAGCATGTCACAGTGACTTTATTCTAGAATATCAGATGTATAAAAACATTTTTTGTGCTATGTGTAACCCGCCTGTGCCTTCCACAAAACTCCGTAAGAAAACATGCTTATACAATTCACAGAATAATATAAACAGAGCTTGTTTTAGTCAGCCAGAGACAATGCTTTCCTATCCATACAGAAATGTGTTTTGTAAACATTGCATCGATCAATCAGGTACTAGAAGGAGTCGTATGCCTACACATTATACATCTCGATACTTGAGAAACGTTTCCAATCCATTTGAATATAAAATTATAGTTAAATTGAGGTTTGAAACTATTCTTGAAAATATAGAAAATGCAAGGAAATTAGAAGGCGTCAGATTCCGTCAATCACTGTCTGATCGACTTCAGATCAATATAACTAATCTAATGCAAGTGAGTATTGCAGCCTTCGGTGAAAAGAGATGTGACTCAAATGCTTTTTCATCTATACTTCGACACTCTAAAGAATCCTGTTCCTGTCATATTGGATGTACAACTGATTGCTGTGATGATCTTGCATTCCGACAGCCTCTTTCGTGTATCAACGATGCCTTTCCTCCACAGACAACTGAAAATAGTGGTTATTATGTATTAAATGAGTGTCCTAAGACAGATCAAGCACTGTATTCACTTTGTACTTCTACTAACATAGAAGATGACATTTCGCTTCAATTGCCTGTTACACATTCTGCTTTTAGAAAGTATGTTTCCTATCGCAATGTTTATTGCATGATTGGCAATTTAAACAATATAAGTCAATATAAATTGCAGAATGAGATAAGGTATAACACTGATTCGTGGATCGTAAGGATTTTGTGCTCTGAACCCGTAACGCTTGATTGGTTAGACGTGGATTCCTTCATTCAGTATACGAAAGGCGTAAATTGCAAACATTTCCTTTACCCACACGAAGAGACAATTGTGTGCGAAGATAAAACTGTGGATGTCGAAAACTGTAATGAGACTGGGACTTGGCAGTCTTTTGATTCGGATATTTTGAAAGCTTGTCAGGACTTGGAGAAATTCCGTTTACCTATTCTGTATGATAAAGAGCTCAATACATCGTATAGCAACAAGTTTTGCAAGATTTGCAACCCTTATTACGTACCCTCAAATAAAACTTCGATTGCAGAGTGTGCCAGCGATTTAACGGCGGACTCCAATATTTCTGATATATGCCATTCATTGCCAGATGTGCACGTTTGTTCTGAGTATAAGAATATTGCTTGTGAAATTTGCAATGGTGATTTAGGATGTGTGTTTGAATACAGCAAAGTGAAAAAAAATGAACGAGAATTTGTGTTCCCTGACAGTAATTCCTATAGATCAATGTTTGCGTTATCTTCTTTTGACTTGACCCAAATAGTACCTAAGGAATGTTCTGAGATTGAAGTACCCTTGCAGGTATTCATTGATATTTGTGTCAATGTTAATTAATTATATATATATATATATATATATATATATATATATATATATATATATATATATATATATATATTTTTAGAGGCAAAAAATTTCCCCCCCCCCCCCCCCCACCGAATTTCTTATGCAGACTGCAAAGGTAGTGATTTTTATCTTCAGCTAAATACACCTTGTTTTGAAGTATTCACCATTCATACGTTATGTCATTTGCTACCCCTGCATTTGATTGTTCTAAGGACAACAAATTAATTATTAGATTTACCTTAAATTTTGAAAAACAATGTATTATATTTTTGGCCATTAACAAATATTTAGTGAAAATATTCAAATATTTAAGCTTTAAAATTTAGCATTTTCCTATATCTTGATACAAAGTTCTTCATATTAAGGAGGTACATGTAAATATAGCATAAAAATGGCCACGACCATCCAGCATTCTTAATTGAAATGACAGAGAACAACATTTAGTATCATAAAAAGAACCACTATATTTGTCTTTGAAATAACTTAATTTTAATTTCAATTATTGCCCATCAACTTACCCCAGGAAATTGGAGAAAAAATTGAAAACAAATAATAAATCAATCAGTCATATACCTTAAATCATTTGAATATTCTTTATATTTCAGGGCACATGCAGGAGAGTAGAATGCTTTCCGGGAAAAATATACCATCAGAATGCTTGTGTTCCTATCTTAAACAGTGCATCTAATCTCAGATATGGAATGTATGTCGGAATGGATATTACTTTGAAACAACCAATGTTTAACAGAGATGTTTTGAATTTAGTAAAAATGTGGACATATACTAAAATTGCTAATATCCTTCAAAAAGATCATTGGCAAATTCAGTTCGAGAATAGCACTTTTTTAAATCGGAAGTCTTGCAATACAAAAGCTACTTCTTTTTCAATATCTAGCAGAGTAACATTTTATTTGCATTCAACCTTGGGTAATAGGCTAGATGTTGAAGCTGGCCTTACAAAGTTCACAAAATCAGTTTCCCAAACAACACTTTCTGAATTTTATGCGGTTATTCAGACGTATCCTAGCCCAAAGCTCGAACCTGTAATTGAAAATCATGATAATGATGTTGATGTTTGTAAACGTTTTTCAGAAGTGTACAATACTACAAGTATGCATTTTAAACTGGCATTGATAACTGACCTTCTTGTTTGCAAATTGGTCACGCTTACGCACGACGAATATGTGGTAGAGTCCATCGACAGAATACGGTTGGTGCCATCAAATCGTTTGCTTTCTTTTCAGCATTTCCTTGTATCTGATGATGGTAATTACCAGACGTGCATTGAAAACATAAAGTCTTATTTTGTTAAGGAGAATTCATATATCCAAAATCCATTACCTGCTGTAACTGGTATATGTACTATAATATCCATTGTCTGTCTTTTCTTTACATTTGGAACTTACTGCCTGTTTGAGAGCTTACGAACCATACCTGGTGTTAACAGCATGTATTTGATGGCTACGTTATTCTTTTTACAAATTCTCGTCTTGACCCGAAATTACTATATCATCGCACCAACAGACCTAAGAACTTTGCTGTTTGCGTTGACACATTACATGGTGCTATGTGTATTCTTTTGGCTAAAGACATGTTCATATCACATGTTTTGTGTCTTTGTTAAACAATCTATAAGTGTTTCTAGGACAAACAGACGACGTACTCTATCGAACTATTGCATTTACTCTTACGGTATGCCACTCCTTATTATTGTGGGCAACGTCTGTTTTTTCCTCATTACCTCCTCTGGACAGGAGTTTGGTTATGGAAGACAAAATACTTTGACTGATGATAAAATGGCGTACATTGTAACTTTTATTACTCCGTTGTCGGTTATCTGTCTGACAAATTTATGTTTTTTCTTTGCAACTGCATATAGGATCAAATCTACACCAAAGGTCAAAGGATTGGACCAAAGCAGACTCCATTTTGTAGTTTGTCTCAAGCTCTTTTTTCTAACAGGTCTGACGTGGGGTTTTCAAATTATCGATTCGTTCCTTGAGTTATCAGTTCTGTCTTACATTGTCGCTGTGTTGAATGGATTGCAGGGATTCTTTTTGTTCTTGAGCTACGTTTGTAATGCAAGAGTTTGGAGAATGTACAGGGAACTTTGGGAGTCCTCTCTGAAATGGTTTCCAACGGGTTCCTCACATCTATCGTGATGCAGACTTTTGTGAATATTGTGGTTTTAAATCGTTGTTGAAACAAACGAAAAGTATCAATTACACTATATTTCAAAAATAGTAGTTCTCTTCTTATCTTCATCATTCTAATTTTAGCAGCCTTTAAGACGTATAAGGGAATGTTGTTAGAGTTATCTTTCCTTAAATATTAATTTTTCATGTTAGAACTCGTTTACAAGTGTTTTGGGTAAAAATTGTGTACGATGCCCGCTATTTGTTCATGCGGTTGAACACTGCTCTCCGATTTTGTCAAGTTTAGCCCACCACAGAGTAAGTAATGATTTAATGATAACTTGTTTATACCTTTTTAGTAGCTATTATCAGTTTTACATGTATGTGTAATAATTGAATCTTTCATATTGTAGTGTTGTCGTCTGCAACAAATGTAAACATATGCTTGTTTTAATTTGAACGACTCTCTATGAATTATTTGCTCTACTTAATATTGATAATTTTATAAATGTTATCTTAGATGTTTTCTGATAATTTTGAGCTAATATTTGTGGTTAACTACATTTCTAAGTGTTATGCTGCTGCATTTTATTTCTATGGGAGCCCATAATAGTCAAAAGTTTTATGTATTGTGTTAGTATTGCTAACAATATTAAATATCACAAAATAACAGTATGTAAATTTATTTTGTATGAAATTCAAAGTGTTTCACTGTATCATTTGTTTATATTTCAGTCGTTTACGACACAAACATAATATACATGATTACATCAGTCTCAATGTTGTTGATGTATATTGGAGGTAATATATTCTGTGACGGACCAGGGCGTCCTCACGTGACAGAACAGTATCGTAGAGGAGTGGTTTTACATTTTCTAATTCTACTTAAATTGTACTTTTTTTATTTATATGATATTTTGATACCTGCATGATGAATTCAAAATCTTTTGAAACAAAAACATCAACTTTTCACTTTGTGTCTTTGAAGTATATTCACAAATATAAATGCACAAGTACATACATGTAAATAAATTGTTTGTTGTTGTGTTTTTTTTTTAATTTTATTTTAATATTGCTATAAAAGATGAAGGGATGACTTTTAATTTAATTTGTCGCCACATTACATAAGAAGAAAAGTAAAAAAAGCTGCGAAAAATTCATGTTCAAATAAACTTTTAAAAACCTTTTCGACTTCAAAAATTTCTTCACAAGCTTAGATGTATATGATGGATCATACGAGGGTTGTTCGGAAATTATTGAGACAACCCAGATATTTCCTGTTCTAAGTTACGGATATTAATGAAAATTGGCATAAACATCGAACTAACCACAACACATAATTTTACAAAGTTAAATTTAAAAATATTTTATTTTTTACAGTACCAAAACTAGTCGATGATCGGGGTACCCGGCGCAGACATAAACTCGGCGATTATAAAAAAATAACTTCTACTTACAAAGTGTCCGTAGACCTAAAGTTGAATATAAAATATATCAATCTATATATGCTCATGTTGCTTTTTATTGTGTTTAACCTTTGTGCAAGTTTCACTTGTGTTCGAGTTGAAATACGGATATAGTATAAATATATTTACCAAGCCATAAAAATCTGACTACGCAAGCATATCGAATTATGACGTTAACGCGGCGCAGCGAATATGTATCAAATTGGCAAGAATCTCAGATAAAGACAATTTCAGTCTAAGTAACTGCTGAAACAAAAACTATACTCTTTAAAGGAGTCAATAGCTTCAGTTTATCAGGCTTTTTGACTGATATTTTCACTAGAATGAAAACACATGGACTTGATAAAAAGTACTCAAAACAACTGATGTCGACAGTAGTAAAAAGTGCACGAAATGACGGTAACGGACTTTTAACAGTTATTTGACTTTCGGATGGCAATAACTCAAATTTTGTTTACAAAAAAAAAAAATGAATGGAGAGAAAATGTAAATGTTAGCTTCCTAAAATGAATTAATTAAATGAGAACTAAGAAAATATTTCATGTTTTCTGTTGATTTATATGGTAGTGAAAATATAAGCGTAACAGGACGCGTTAAAATGACGTTGCGATACGTTTGCGGTTGCGCCGGGTCACCGGACGTAGGCAAGTTTGTCAGCTTACTAGGGATGATCAAATGATGCTATGGACTAGAAAATTTTTATACTTGTACAAGGTGTACTTTCGGGAGAATTTTCAAGGGTTTAACTATTTTTTCTAAGGAATGAGAGTAAATGTCTCAATAATTTCTGAACAGCCCTCGTAATCTTAAAGAAAACGAACATGTCATAATCCTGACACAGGACTTTGTTTATGATTTATGATTTATGATTATACTTCTGAGCATTTTTATTATAACATCTCGGTAATACCGACCTGTAACACTTTTGTCCGTCGGCACCGTAATTTGTACGGCTATGCCATCACATTAGAAGAATATGCAATAAGGAACCCTCTTTGTGCTGATGGTTGTTTTAGCTACAACATCAAAATTGATGTAAAAATAATGGAGTTTTGCAGCTTCAAAGCGGCTTTTTTACCTTTATTAGAAAAATCTAATTAAGAGCAATTAGAATCATGCGACTAACGAGCCTTTCGCGCAATTGACGTCACAAGGTCAACTGGAAGTATTGCTTACAAAGCAATAAACACTAAATTGGATTTAATTGGATTTTACAATCAAATTGATTGAAATACGTCTGTACTTTTGAATTATCTAGTTATTTAATTGATGGTTGCTGTACTTGAAAGGTTATGAGTTTGCTAAAATTCATGAAATCATTTTTAATGATTATCATTAGTTCTCAGATGTCTCTTGTTGAATGGGTATGCAATATGAAGGCTCCTTCTTTTAAGGAGGTGATTGAAGGGTCCTTGAAAAAATTCTATCAAATTAATTTTTCTTTTTTTTATATGTTATACCTTATATTAGTAGTGACATTTCGAGAAAATTTCAGCTATAATAGTCGTAGATTAAAGGGCAGTATGGTTGCCATAGCAACCACACTTTTTCCAGTATCTTATTTTAATTGGGTTAGGATTAAATACGCCAGGTAAAAAGATTTATAAATTACAAAAATAAGCAATAACCATGAAGTATTATTTAATACCATTCATAGTAAATAGAGATATAACTTTCATTCAAAATTGATAATACAAATTACAATGCCACTGCCTTCTATAATATGTACTCATCATAATTTGAACAAAATTTTATAGTCCTGAGGCATGTTTTTTGATCCTCAAAAATTTAATAACCAATCAAACTTCTTAATTTATTAATTGTTATAAAATATATCTGTAGTAACAAAATATCAAGTGGGGTATTCGAGTTACTTTTTACACTACATCTCAATACTTGTACCCCCCTCCCTCAATTTTCAGATTTTTTAATGCATTTTGCTCATGAACCAATACATAATGTTGACAATTAAAAAAATGAACATTCAAGGGAAATGCAATAATTTTATGTTATAATAAACTCTTAATTCGTCAAATTTCATATGATTTTTGGCAAGTTTGCTTCAACTGTTGTGACAACAGAGTTGATTTATGCCATTAGACATGACTCCTACCCTGTATCTACAAATTAAATGTAGGTTAAATTAAGTTTTCCCTAAAATATATATATAATAAATCATTGGTCTGACATTACTGGATGTCTCGTCAATTCTAAATGTTACATAGTATTTCAAACATATTCCATTTGTGTGTATGATATGGAAGATTATATACTAGTAAGTGCAAAAAGGTCATTTTGATATGTTTCACATAAACGTTATCTAACATAAAAAATTCAATAAAAAAAATATTGTCACATTACCAGTTAATTAATACAACAAGAAAAAAGATGCTGCTGTGACAGTAAACTGGGTTTTTGTGTGAACAGATATCCATAACCATTTGTCAACCCTGAATTGATAAAGACTACTTATCCAGAGAAATGAGGTTCTCTCTATGCAATATTTTGCAAGAAAATGACAGAGTTCAACAACTAGTATTTTTCACAAAAGTTATCAAAAAATCCAAATCCACAAATATCCACATCTTTGGTTAATGCACAAATGATCTGAAAAACAAAAACTTCCTATCAGTATCTTGAAAACTGTAGTAAGAGTTATCTGTACAGTAGGGGTATACTATATGCAATTTTAAGCAATAAAAACGTTCAACAACTTGTATTATTTCACAAATTATCAAAATTTAAAATACAAGTAAAATGCACATCTCTGATGTATGCATGTACAATTGATCTGCAAAATAATTAATAGTGTGTACATACATTTAATGGAGATAAATAGTTTTACAGAATACTCAGAGTTTATGTGGAGGCCAATGGGCCACATAATCACCTGAACAACAGAAACTCTTCTAGAATCTGCAATATGTATGTGACAATGTTTTGCATAGTAATCTCACAAATTGTAGCAGCACTGAATTTCCTGAAAAGAAATTTTACAATATACCGGTACTTATTTGAACCTCTCATGAAACCCCAGTATTGCCTGGGGTTATATGGTTTTAACAATTGGTATAGCGATTCTAAAGAAGAAAAGAAAGAGTGAATAGTTTACAGATGGTTGGAGAAGACAGACATCAGATGATCAAAAGAGCTCACCTTAACCTTTGGATTCAAAGACATAACAATCTAGTCACTCTTCATGAGCTGTCAAATACTCAATCATTTTAGAAACAACTTTTCCTTTTATACCATGTTCTCCTAAAAGAGTTTAAACACCACTAAGTTCACCCCGCTTATAAGCAAGCATGATATGCCGGAATCCTAGACCAGATCCTGCAATCTTTCTGGATGTTACGACTGACATTGCCTTCTTTTCCACCATAGTTTTGAAAGACTTCTGCAGGATATGAATATGAAAAGGAAAGAGGTCCTCAGAATGGCAGGTCAACTTTTTAGTGAATAGTTAATGCAGAAGTTTGACATCCTCCAGAGAATTATTTGCAATATAAGATTTCCTTAGCGAAATGTTCACTAAATTAGACTGTTTGTAGTTCCCTACATCTTCTTTCTTGTACAGTTTATGTGCAAGTTTAAGTGTATCTGCACATCCATAAACACACTGAATGAATTCGGAAAGCATGCTGCATTCATGTAATTTATGACAAAGGACATGAATGTCATATGACATTATATTGTGACCTACAAGTATAGGGTTGGCATGACTTTGGAGATATTTCAAAAATTTCAATAAACCTGATTTCAAATCTGTTGATCCCACTTCTCTTCCATTGTAATAGGCGTTGTTTTTTTTTTTTTCGAATGAGAAGGTAATACCAGATATTGCAGGAGCATTTTTGCTGATTGGCTGATTTGGTCGTATATAGACATTAAATTCTGTGATGTCATCAAATGCAGAGAGCTGAATAATGTCACTGTCCCGACTTAAACCAGTTGTTTCGATATCAAACATGATAAACTCTCCCTTCTTTGGATCAAGTTTACCTGGAACAAAATTGTATAAATGATAATGTGTCATGAAGCTGTGCATTTACTCATCCACTCTTCAAAATACATTTGATTTATTATAAATACAATTCTAAGAGTACCAAAAGGTGTGAAAATTAATGTCTTGCTATTTTTCAAATATTTTAATTATTTTATTTCAAAATTCTTTATGTGGAAGGCTTTAAGAACTTCGATCAATGCGTTCCAAAATTTGTGGATCATTTTTATAGGCCTTTCGCGAACAAATTTACATCATCAAAAATGACTAACGGTACATAATGTGAATTCATTTATGATATAGTGCATGTAAAAGAATGGCATTTATATTTTTATTTACCTGGAATGCTCTCAATATCCACCTCTGCAGCAGTATCTATGTTGCTTCTATGTTGCTTTCAATTAAATTATGTAAGTGTTAGTCAGTGGCATGTACATTGTACAATCTAATCAAAATCAAGCCTCCACCAGCTTCTTTTTATTTAAATTATTGTGTAACAATCTTTAAAAAAAGGGAGCTAGTGAAGGTTTGATTGCAATCAAATTGTCACATGTACTCATGAATAAAACTTTATGCTGACATGAATTCATAAAGGCATTTGGTAGCCATATTCATTTCGATCGCTCCTAGACTGTCACTGCGGTATTATACCTGCCAAGAACGTTACAGTCACGTGATTGCTTTCCAATCGAGGAATTCAGTTTGCATGGACTTATACATGTGTAGTAATATGCTTGTAAAAATAAGTAAAGGAAACTACAATCAATAAAAAATAAAAGATGGTTGATTCTTAGATACAATATTTCCAATGTATCCGCAATATCTTGAACAGACAGTGAACTTTTATAAATGACCAAAGCTCAGGGTTAATACATATTTTCAGCTCACAGACAAGTCAAAAATGACCTGTACAGGAATAATGCATTTCTACAGACCTTGAACTTGCACAAATGAACTTGGGTCAAGATCATGACAAACCCTTAGGTGATCAATATTCTTTTTGTGGTGTAATAAATTTCTTATCTTCCTTAATCAGAAAGATATTTGGAACTGACACGATTGTATATAGCCCCCCCCCCCCCCCCACCCCTTGTTTGTGAGAGGTCTAACAAAAAGAAAAATTTTTATGTCTTTTTTCAGGTACTTTGATTTTTAAGCTGAGGCTTTATAGAGCTTTCTTTTTTATAAAAAGTAAAATCACTCTTATTGTAGTTGACCTGTGAACTTGACACATGGCATTGCATTTTAGCTTTTTATTATGTTCGTGCATCATTACCTTTAGCAGAAGTCGTCTTCTTTTGCAAGCAATGAATAACTGTTGTTTTTTGTTCCATAGTTTCTTCTTGTCCATTCTAATGTCATGCAATTTAGAGACAACCCCAGGTGAAAGAAGAGCATCTTCATTAACCTATTGTTAGAAGTAAAAAATGAATTAATCAATTCAATGAAAAAAAAAATGATTGTTATTGATCCAATAAGAAATAATGCTTGGCGAAAAAGCAATAAAAAAGAGTATGACCACAAATATATATAGGCTTGATTCCAAGACTCTTCAGTTTAAAAATCAACTCTTAACTGACTGCACTGAAGGATTAATTAACCTAATCCTATAGAATGAGCGTGTCAGTTCTGAGCCTAATATACACAGTATCACATAGCTCTATACTAAATAGTGGCATCTTTTAACTAAACACATGTACAATATTAAAAAAAAATCATTTTATTCATACTTGACTGATATATGTATATCCTTCATTTTACTGTAGAACAGCAGCTGATGCTCTTGAGGCCAATGAAGTTGTTCCCCCATATGCACTGAAATTATATCAAAATAAAAACTTACATTCCCACAAAATAAGATTTGAGGTAGTCCTTTTAAGGATTAACTATAGATCTTGGGATGCAAAGATATTACGTACTTGTATATCATTAGCTCCTGGAGACTATAATTGTTTGTACAGTCATAAGCAATAAACATGTATAGGAAAAAGATATGAGGCTTGTGCAACAGAATGGGTGCTTACGAGAACTCACTCTGTTGAACACACCTTTATGATAGTGGGTGCTCGCGAGCACCCATTCTTTTGAACACGCCTCTGATTTTCATTCATGTGCTTTGAGTTTCTCATATTAATTAAGACATATACACTTTAATTAGTTGTGGCATTGATTTTGTGTGTTTTAAAAAAATTAGGTACTTAGATTTGAGGTATATCATACATTAATTTCTCACCGGTTCTTTGGTGCTTTTCTTGCAACCATGTTGTTGAAGTTGTCGTTGCTCTGAGTGGAACCAAGGCGCACAAGCTGTGGTAATATTTGCTGTGAAATATAAATATTATATATACCAATAATTATTAATACTTATATATGAACTTTTGCTGTGTTAAATGTAAAAAAAACTTAATTTCCATATAATGTTTCAATTTCTCAAAACCAAATGAATCTTGCTTGAATGTCAACAAAAAAGGTTCCGCAGTTTTTGTCATTTACATGTATTGCTCCAGATTGAATGTGTCTGTCATGAGAAGGGGGGGGGTGTCATTACAGGGTGATACAAAGCATGGCTAATAGAGCTTGAATTGTTTGTTTTTTCATCTTTTTTACATTCATCTGTTCATGACTGATAATTCATTAACTGAAATATGTAATATTTATTGTAAACATTTCAATATATCGGATTTTCATTTATAAATTTAGCAGTGTCTGACTTCGTACGTTGCATGGGTTTACATATAGTTATGATTGTAGTTTATCAAACTTACCTATAGTGGCTTTATTATTTATGTCAAATAAACCTTCTGGTTTCTTTTGCCAGTGGTTACGGTGTTGCTATAAAGACACTGGGGACTGGGGCACTGAATGTGTAGAAAGCGTCCTAGGCCACTGATCTTTTCTTCTTCGATATGAGACAGATGAAGGGGGTGAGAGCACTTAACGTAAAACATCTGGTCAGCCATTTGCTTTAGTTCAAATATCCTCCTGCCGTCCCTCCATGAAATATCACTGTCTTCTGCCACTGTCTCTACGAGCGCAATGTCCGCATCGTAATAAACATCATGATCAGCTGTTTGTGTATCATAGTAATCGTCTGCTTCGCGTAAATACGAATGCTCTGTTCCTCTGGTTTTACTCAGGTCATAATTAACTTTATTGAAATATTTTAAACGGTTTGATCTGCTTGCTGTACTTTTTTTTTCTTTTTTTTTTTTTATACAAATTTTTCTTTCACTCTTGGCTGGTCAGCAGTTAAACTTTTCGATTGACATTTGTTGACGTCTGCCATTACTTTCTTAACTCGATCATGCGCACAAATGGTTACAGTAAACAATTCTTTTTTTAGACATCACATGAATCGGTCACGTGACGCCTTAAAATCGCTTTCTTAAGGTCAAGATCTAGTAGATAATTCCAGAGTGTATTTTTGATGCTAGAACCATTATGACGTCATAATTGATTTGATGAAAATTTTTCCCGTACTTTTCGGCTTTAAAGGACTTATGTAGAAAATGAAACAGTTTCTTTACATTCTAAATCAAATCATAAAAAAAGTAATCCCGATACCTATATTCAATTTAACATCATTTTAAAGAGGAGATCAAGAGCTTGTTTAATGGCGTTTTTGGAGAGACTGTAGGCATTCTAGATATAATTATTTCATTAGTAAAAAATGGACAAAACTCCGAGATGTGTTACATATATCCTTCATATTTCGTAGAATATGACAGTTCAAAACATGTATTTAACAAATATTTAAGCCCCGGAACACCTTATCAAACAAAGCTATTATTATGAAGCATCATTGAAAGAATTTATATCTTGAAATTCATAAACCTGTCTGCACCTTTCATTTACTTGATCTTGATCTTAAGTACATGATAATTAAAGGTAAAATGCGAAACTTGCGGCTTCATGCATGACTGTTGTGTTGACTTTGCTGGTGAAATTGCAAATTACAAACCACAGGGGTTCGCCTGTGGATTTTAGTTAGTGGAGTTCTTTATTACTTGTTCCCGGACAAAAATGATTAAAATTAGTAATCCTAAGTGTATTTCTGTGTATTGCATGAAAACTATTCACTGAAAACTTCTGTTTCAATCATGACAAAAGGTATATCCAATATACATTTTAAAAAAGGAAGTAAAGGGACGACACTCGCCATCATGGATTTAAAGGGGGTCCGCGGTTCATGATATGTTTTATACAAGTTCTCAAATTTCTCCAATTTCTAAGAGTTCTATGTTTCCATATTCGTACTTAACGGAATTTACTGTACATGGAATGACAGCGGGATGTGTATAAGGGATTGCAGGAACATGAATGAGATGACAGGGACCAACATCAAAAGATAGAAGATGTTTACGATGGTAGAAATTGGATGCAAATGGTAAACAGAGGGTGTGAATACAGAGGTGGCAAGGGGAACACAGGGAATGGCAGGGTAATAGAGAAGATTTTCATACAGACATGTGTTTAAACCAGCAGTGTAAGTGAGATAATTAAAATGATAAAAAATATCCACACAAGTGAAGACCTGAACACTGGAATGATTTGTTGCAAAAATGTTCTCGGTCTTGTGTTATTGTTTCATTGTCATATTTTATCATCCAATTCATTTATTCCTTCAATGTGTCTATAAAATATATTATTCTTTCATTGTTCCAAGTTTTTAAAATAATCAGAATTATTATTTTGTAAGCATGTATCTTGCCTGTTTATCACAGGAGTTGTTACAACCTAAATTCATTTTGTAAGTGAGGCCCCTTGAGGGGTTATTTAACATATTTATGTCTGTTAATTTTAAAATGAACTGAAATTGAAAAACCATTTATAATTTATCGAGAAAGTGATGATGTGTTCCGTTTAGAGAGCCCCTTTTACCTCGTATTCAATGATGACCGTAGTCAGGCGAAGATCTTGTAGTTTTTAGCACGTGTCAATTATTGTCAATACAATTCCACGTAGTACAAATAACCGATATAAGATTATTACGGTTTGTACGACCCTTAAATTTCCGGAAGCTCATAACTAGGTAAATAAACTAAATAAATAGATATGTGAAAGGCATTTCTATGTACTTCAACTGTCACATTCAATGTCATTTCTTGTTTCCTGACGATACAATGGGTAAATCTGAAGTTAAACACATACAAATGTACATTATTTGTTTTCAGCTGCACTGTCTCTTTAAAATTATACAAAGTTAAAAACAAAATATTTAAGCTTAATTTTTTACTGAGATATTTATTTTGATATTGATTTTCCATCTTAATATTCTGCAAAGTGTATTTATGTAAGGTTTCCTGTTTTTTTTAAATATCATTTTGTTTCCAATATGCGATGCTATTCTAATTTTGCATTATGAAATTTAAAATGTCGTTTATCGTATAAAATTTAACTTTGCGGATAAAAAGTTACATGTATATCACAAATCAGTTTTATTTTAAGAGTTTGGAAAGGACAATTTAGCAATTGCGGATACATCAGCTATTCAGAAATTCGCAAGTTGCTGATTCCGAATTGATTTATCATCCTGTGAGTTCTAATTTTGATATATAATGCGTGTGACTAAGAAATAGGTGTATATATGGTTCATTTTAACTTCAATGCAAAAATGTTTTCCGCAGCTGTAATGTAACAGGTGTCAATATGTAGGGAAATGTTTGAGCATTTCATTCTTTAGTGTTCTTTCCTTTTTTACACCACAACGTAATCATATACATTTCTGTCGCGTTTCATAACAAACCTTTATCAACAGGCAGTATGAATTATATTATGTACAAGGAAAATATCATTTCTATTTTAAATAGTTTTATGTTAACTAAAACTAGCAAATAATAAACTATATCAAAGGCAGTTTGAATTATCTTATGAGCAAGGAAAATGTTATTTCTTTTTTAAATACTTTTATGTAATTTTAAAACCACAAATAATCAATGTGTCACAAAGTACACAATTGTAGAACATTGCATTTTTTAAAACATCAGTACATTCTATCTAGTATCGGATGTCCACGTTCCACTTCATTACTTCATTAGATAAAACTGATCAGTTTTATTACATAATCAGTTTTATATAAAGCATCACTTCAATTTAGATCAACGTGTGTTTTTTTCAAAATACATTTAAGGAATAAGGAATCAAGTTTTGAATATTATGAGGTGATCAAATTTGGTTGGGGTGATCAAATCCAATAGAGCTTTACAGATTTAATCACGTATTTTTTCACCTCATGAATTGCGATGAATGATTCCTTATTACTTTCAGCAATTGCACGATTGAATATTAAAATAGTCTCTGGATGTATATATATGTATTGTACTATAAGTACTATAAGTACAAAATTGATTCGTAGTGTTAATACACAAAGACAATGGAAAGTGTAAATATTAAATGTCAAAAACCAGGTATCCACCTTAAAGTTATGAATAGAACATATATGTCAAAATATGTAGCAAGGCAACCAACATTTTTAGATATAAATGTTAGGCACCGTGTCATCCGTGGCCTTATATTTCTCTTATGCGCATTTCATGTCTGCCTGTTTACATATAATTACATGCAGCATATTCCCCACTCATTCCCAGTTTACCCTGTACCTCCTGTAAACCATATGTTCTACCTGTTATCCCCCTTGTTTATCTCCGTACTGTTTCTTTCCTGTCATCCTTTTACGGTTGTCGTTGTAGGTACCTGTCATACACTGCATGCAACTACCAATCCATGTATCTATGTAACAGCCTATGCTGAACACGCCCTTATCATCGCTTTACCAGTCTTATTGTCATGAGAAAGGTATACTTTTCATTTTTTGAAGCAAGATACTTTTATTAAAAAAAGAAAAACGCCAATTGAGTCATGTTGTAAACGGTGCTTGTTTTTCTATTATTTTAGTGTTGTTTAATATAAATCATTTTTTTATATTTAGTATATCATATATATCATTTATATATCAAAAACGTACAGTATATCTTTATTTTTTGATTTACAAAAAAAAGTTGGGTTTTTTAAAATGTTTTTTCATCTTGTGTTACAAGTCAAAGGTCAGGATTTATGAGTGATATTCAATGAAGTTGATAATAAAAAATATAAAGTTTTCCGGTTTCACTTCCTTGTTTGTAAGTATAAAGCTGACTGAATAATTACCAAGTAATTATAATGGGCTTATTGTTTTGTAAAACAAGATTCACTTTGTGCTCTACCCCTGTAAAAAAATGAAAATTCTCATGGAAGCATTGATGGCGTTCTTTTGTATCTGTAAGTAAATGGTTGATATCTGTATATTAATAAACAGCGAATATAAACTACATGTAGTTTAATTTGCAGAATCTTAGTTTTTGAATTTTGTAAATATGTCAATTAAAGATATCTCTATTTAGGAAAATTGAGTTGAAATTCGTTTAAAGTCAAAGTTTAAAGTATTGAAACAAAACAAAATATGGTCTATATTATCATTTTCGCTAAAAGCAATTAACACAATGTAAAATATTTAATAAATCGGCATATTGAATATAATTATCATACATACATGTATATTAATAAAATGAAATTATTCCAAATCTCAGTTTGTGCATGTGGATATATTTAAGCCCCGCATATAAAATATTTCTAAAAAACAAACTCATTAGAATAACATCAAAGTTCTGCTTTTCGTTGGTGGGCAGAATTATCTTGCGTCTATCGTGCGTTTATTGTATGCTCACCGTGCTGTCCTGCTCACAGTTATGCTCTCTTCATTTATCTTATCTATAGCTTATGTTTACCGTTGATGAAAAGTTCAGAGTAAGATTACCATGTTTTTTTTCAATACTCGCCGAGCTTTTTTTTTTCGTTCTTTACAACATTCAGAATTCAAAGGTAAAGTTATCAAACCAAGAATAGTTTATGCTTTACACGTGGAGTAATGAATACCATATGACAATTAATGAACAACCATTGTCGTTTGTCGGGTTAAAAGTAAAATTCCACGTACCTAAATTACAAAGGATAATAATCGGGAAAAAAATACGATTCTTCAAATAATACTTTTAAAGAATATTTTTGGGTTTTATCGCTCATTTTCATCCATACCTAGACCGTTATTTAGTAATTTTCTGAAATTACTAGCATTTTCCTCTCCACAAAGAGACACGTTATCTTGGAATAGATTGATTTTTAAAAATTCTACTTACTGAAGTCTACAGTACAAACATGTATCTGGGGATATATCCTTATCAAATTTTACCCAGTTGGCTGGTCCATCGGTATTATAAAAACTAGGACTGTTGCTAAAAATAGAACCAATTGCGGAAAATGTTGCTTTTTCACACATTAAGAATATTAGCCTTAACCTGAAATTTGACTTTCAGAAAATCATTTTTAACTGAAATCCTATATAAAGTTAACTAGTTTATTTTTCAAAACAAATACTTTAACGTTACACGTGCTTATTCATTAAATAATAGATAAATTTGTTTACAAATGACATAAAATGAAACAAATTTTCAAAGAGAATTTAGTCTCATAATTTTATTTACCTACAGAATTCTCTGAAATATTGATAATGTTTACCCTTTAAGGCCCTTAATCAATAGAAAATAAAATAACCCAAAGGACCGGCCTTTTTAGGATCACAATGGGCGTATTTTTGGTAAAATTCATGAAAATATATATTTTGATAAAAGTTACGTAAAAATAAAACTTTGCATAGTTTTATCATTTCATCTCTCTAAAAAGTATATTTAGCTCTTTGTTAAATAGAACACATGATTTAAACAAACATTTCATCAATCTGTATTATATAAATCGCATAAGATGGTTGGTTTTTTTTTTTATATCGGTAAGTATTATGGATCGAGATCGGTATTTAGAAATTGCAGTCACATACGCGGAAAACACTTATTACCTGATATGCTTTCAAGACAAAACCTAAATGCATGTATTTTTACTGGTTTTTAAGACTGTTCTAAAAAATGAAATAACTTTTCTTCAACGTATGATTTTAATTCTAAAAACAATTGTGAGGAAAATATATTTATGTTCGTTGCTAAGCGTATAGAGTAAAGATCGGGCACGGGCAAGACGTAATAACGCGTGAATTATGTCATACGTTGTTTTGTGACGTATGGACAATTACCTTAAAACAATATACTTTTTTAATTTAATACTGTAATCTTCATTAAACGATAGCTAACAAAAATGAAAATGTTGGAGAAAAGTTCAATTTCTCGTGTGTAAACAAGTATGATATTTTCATTCATATGTTTTCATACATATTTGATATGCGTTGATCATAAAATTTAACTAGAATCTCAAATATGAAACATTATTATACAAATTTTAAAAACATGTTTGCATTTATTTTTGGCAGTTATTAATATGTTCAAACACAGGGTTACTTTTTATTTTTAGGTGCGTCATCAAACGATTTTAAATTTGAAAATCTACACCTGCCTCTTTCTAAGAGTGTGGTGATAAATTCTCCCGGCTATCCTTACATAATCTACAAAAAAGACGTATCCTACAAATGGCACGTTAATTCATATGTCATAACAGCGAATATTTCTATCAAGATAAAAATGGATATATACAAAGGTCCGGATCGTCAATGTTTAAATTATTTACAGGTTTGTGTTCAAAATATATTTATATATTTATTTTCGTGTTTCAGCGATTTAATTTAAAGTAGAAACCCCCCAATCAAAAGGACTCCCATTGGAAATAAGCTTCGAGCTTTCATGAGATATCCTGGTGTCATTTTTATTATGTCTTTCAAATTCCACTTCTTTGAAATTCTAACCGTTATTGAAGCGTACCATGTACGATATATGCATGATGACATGATACCAAATATATCTATGTCCGCGGGACAGCTCGAGTTTTCAATAGCTCAGCATTTCCCGGATTGACTGACGGGATTCAAAATTCGTCTGACCAGATATTATGACATTCATTCATTCAAGTACAATGTACTAATCTTACACACGTGCTTCTCAATAATACTCTTGTTTGCATTTTTCAGGTGATTATTCACATATCTGGATGTTTCTATAACTGAATAAAATATAACTTCATGATATTATTATTATATGTAAGATAACCATCATTGGCTTAATGAAACAACATTTGATATCACTGCAGAAAAGATAATTGAACTTATTAAGCATCGGTTGTTTCAATATACAATTTTTAAATGTATTAACAATTTTGATGCTGCTATGCATAATATCTGCAGATTTATATTTTAAAAGCTGACTCAAATTTTGTGTGACAGCGTCACCTCATAATTATTTCTCCTTTTCACTACCTCTCAAAATTATCATAGGACTGTCGTAAACCCAAATATGTCTTTACCTGTAATGGTTCAGCTGGTAAAGTAGTTAAGTAATTTAATTATCTTAGTGTAATTTTCTCAAGAACACGCTTATTAAAAAAAGCCGACTATGTGAGCAAGCACAGAAATCCATGTACTGAGTTATAAAGAAAAACCTACATTTAATTTACCTATAGATTGTCAGTTATATTTATTTGATAAAGTTGTTGTATCAGTTTTACTGTAAACATGTAAAGTACTGTAGTTATGAAAATTTTTACATTATTGAACGTGTCCAGTTAACATATTTGAAACGTATACTTATTTTGAAAAGCTGTTCACCAATATACATGGTTTATGGTGGAACATGACGATTTCCTTTGTACTAGAATGATTTCATTCTGGACTAACATTGTCAACAGCTGAAAAAAATTAGTTGAGCAATATTACATATATGTAGGTACGACGTATACTTTTTGATGAAGGACAAATACTAAATCTATGGTTATACTCTTAAAAAACATTTTTGACAATTACGGACTTTCAAATGTATGGTGTGATCACGAATCATATCATTATAACACCAATTGGACTAAGACAATTATTAACCAAAGGTTAAGAGATCAATTTTTACAAAAATGTCATAATAATATTCACAATTCGACTTAAAGTGTTATATTTAGAATTAATTAAACAAATTTTGAATGTGAACGCTACTTATTTTTGTTACCCGGTAAAAGAAAACATATAAGTTAAATTGAGAACTGCTCTTTTGGTCAAATTCTATTTTTCTGCTTTTTATTATTTACAATGCTGTAGGAATGCATTTCTAATGGTTAAATGAAATTTGAGAATCAGTCGTTGAGTTATAAGCAATATGCAGGGCTCACAATTCTTTGTCATGTAAACAAGGCTCGTGCCCTGGTTTTCTGTTTACATGAGTTCAATATACTAGAAAAAAAATCTTTTTCAAGCCGATTTTTCTATCTTTCTTATTCATTTTAAGCATAAGTAAACAGTTCATTTCAGGTAAAAAAAACCCTGAAATTTTCACTTCTACATTCAAAATGTAAACAAAAGCTTTGTTTACATAGCAAAGAATTGTAAGCTCTGTAACTTATTAAAAATGCCATACTGAAGCAGTCTAAACATTAAAATCGAAAAAAATATTTTTGACCAGAATCGTGACCATGCCCCTTTAACGACATAATTTAACTTAACTATTTCTACTGATCATTTGCATACTTTAGTTTTTATTCAGAAAGTTACAGCCTTAAATTTTTATTAGAAAAGTAATTATAGAATGTGGTTTTCTTTAATTCTACTAGATAATATCCCGCGCAAGCGCGGGAATTAACACTTTAAACATTTTTAAATATGTCTTTGTAATACAATGTTTCATTTATATGACCTCTTTTCTTTTTGTTGCAGCTAAATGGAAAAAAAAACCTGCAAACTTTTTCATTTTATTTCAAACCAGGGATTTGCTTTACAGTGCGTCGTTTCTCTTTTTTTAAATTTTGTTCTTTAGGTCTTTAAGCCAAATTTCACTATAACTATATATAATCACTGTCCCAAAAAGAATTTCAGATAAAAGACTGTAACCTTACCCAACCCGATTAAAATTTCTCGTTTTATGCATACATCATCTATTCATACAGACGTTAAGTTGTTAACACGATTTGTTTATGTTTTACAAATTAATGTATATGGTTTACTACCAATCTGCAGTGGTGTAAAAATGTTTGTAATTTAAAACGCTAGATAAGTATAAACATATTTTTTGCATATCTCAAACTAAAGTTGTCAGATCCAAGATACTGCCAGATGATTAACTCGCCCCACACTTTCCGCTATGACGTTGATTTGTCAACCCGCGTTCCTGGTTACCCTGTTCTGGAAAGTTCTATCCATCAAAACTAAAATCGCGCATTTAAGAAACGAATTGGCTCATCTTATTTATCGTATCTTAATCTCTATGTATACCCTAAATACTTTCCCAGTAAATATACTCACTCTTTACGTAATCATTCAATATTATTTAATTGCAAGCATATATGTTGATGCAAATTCCCACTGACTTGGATCCGCCAAAGCGTGTCCATCACCTTACTCTCATTTTTGCTATTTCGGGCTGGTTTATCCAAAATGAAAGTAGGTTTTTAATTTATTTCTCAATAATTACTTATTAGGTAAAATTCAATTAAAGCTTACGGACATCAACTCACATGTAATGAAATACTAAAGGTGTAAGCAATTACTCTGGTGCAGACATTTCGTAGTTTATTGGCAAAATGTCTTAATTTATAAGTATAGATAAGGAACTTTAACCACAGTTTGGTCCTGTCTTGACCCCTAATGATTATTATTATTGCCACCTTAAACTTACCAAAAGTTAATAGTTTAATATAAAAATTGAAAAGTACAAGCTTTTTTAAATCTGAATGAGAATCTTTGAAAGTCTATTACATACTAGTATATGCATTGTGCCAAGCCTAGATAAAATTGACCAGCTGGTTTGGTAGCTTATATTAAATAATTATGTAAATAGTAAACATATATCAAATGCAATTGTCTGTTTGATAAAAAGCAGCATTGAAAGCATAACTCAACTTGGTAAGAATGTATACTTGCTTATTATACTAACCTTACAGATGACGCGTCTATTTTCTTCAAAAGAAAAGTTTACAAGTTATATTTTAATTAATGCGATGATTAACTTTTAATATTCAATAAAGAACATTCCTGAACTGAATTTGAGGGACGAGATTAAAAATAATTCTTTTAAATTATAACATATCAAGGTATTAAAAATGAATTAATCTTGGTTTGACTATTGGCCTAAAGAGATGCTTAACATTCTTTAATCTCACCATTTGGTAAACTTTTACAATGACGTAAAAAATTAAAAACTATTCAAAAAAGTACATGTATCTTTCTTAGAAATCGGGATAAAAAATGTACGAAATTTTATAATTTTTTACTATTATGGCAATAATAAAACTTTATATATGAAATTTCAACAATTATCAAAATTTTTAAAATTAGACTTGGCATACGGTAAATAACACTTTGCAATACATCCAAAAAATCACTTACATTTACTGATAAAAAGTATTGTTCAACGGTCTGATTGAAAAAATATTACATAATTTACACATTAATGTATCTTTTTTAAATTTTACAGATTCAGGAAATCAATCCCTTCACTGGAAACTTAACTATTTTTAAAAAATGTGGGGAAAAGGAATTAAATCTAACATCAAAGGAATATCGACTTTGGATTTAATTCTTTTCAAATGACGATAATTTTACTTCCAAAGGATTTGAACTCATTTTGGAAGGTATAAACGATTTATTTGTTTCTAGGACAAGTTTGGTACAAATTAAAACAAAATGCCGTGATTAAAATAAATTCATTCCACAAAATTATAAAAATCATATTGATAAGAATGTTTATTTAATTATTGAAAATTTGATCTGAAAGGTGTGATTAAAATACAATCATTAACGTCAAGGTTATTGGGCCTGCCTAATTCACTTTATCTTATGGAATAGCAAACAACTCTTATCATTTTATTTAACGTTTGTTTTTGGTTGTCTTCTAAGCATGATATGAATCTAGATCTATAAATCAAAATATTAAAGAATGTTAAAAAATACGTTTACTTACATTTGTTGATCAGGTATTTCATCAATAAAAGAATTGGCTGAAAATGTAAATCTGTCCTCAGCCCGTACGAAAAATTCCGCCCTGACTTATGGCGGACTCTAGGCGAAATTTGAAAGATGGATTCCGCCTTTCATTCCTGTGAATGCATTACAAATTCCACAGATTCAAAGTGGAGTCCGGGCGGTATATGGCTCGAAATATTTAAATGAGATTAAGCGTATTCCGTGTAAATAAAATCCGCCTTGAAACAAAATGGAATCCCGCCTTACTCTTAGGCGGAATCCACCTTATGGTTAATTGGAATCCGCCTTAAAATAAGGTGGAATCCGCCTTAATATATTATGGAATCCGCCTTAATACAAGGTGGCGTCCGAATCCGCCTTAAGGTAAAGATGAACACTTTTACAACACACGGAGCAACTTATTTTGGTCTTATGATGCATAATCCAGTGACTTCCTTTTAAAAACTTGCGCCAAATGGGGTGGAATCGGAGTCTGTATCGATTGCATTCATTCCTCTTATAAATCAGTGCCCATACTCAAAACATAAAATCATCTATAATTCTTGTGTATTTCCTTTTTTAAACATATCATAGTACAGATATCACAGTCTTTTTTCCCTAATATTTGCATACTACTGAAACTAATAATTTAACATTTCTGATTTTCAGTCCACATTTTCACTCCTTTTGTCATGTTTGTACAGTTAGTTTCTTGAAAGTTTCTAGAAGAGGTGATCTTTTCCAAATCTTCTCGGTAATTGCATCACTTAAATACTTCTCTCACGTTTCATACTCAATATGTTCACATAGTCTGAAAAATATATGTAATTTGATAAAGAAATACAACTAAACACTCGATCAAATATAAATATATCAATATACATTTACCTTTTGTTATTATCATGATTATAATTAAAGAATACTTTTCAACAATGTGAACAAATAAAAAAAGATCCAATCCTTACCTTTCAAAACTTTTGGTAGGGTTCATGTATGGTAGGCCTGGCTTTATACTTTTTAGTCTTTCATGTCAATTGTCCTTCTGCTTTTGAGCTAGTTTTTATTTCAATCAGGCTGTTCCTCAATAGACTAGGGCAGCTTTATAAGAAAACAGTTTGCCACACTCTCAATGACGTGCTGGTGTCGTTGTTTTTCTTGTGTTTTACTGTTCTGCATAATGTCAGTTGTTTCCAACAGCTTTCAGTTCTTAAGGAATTAAAGGTTTTGAAAGATTCCTCGAGTGAATACATTGTCTTATATCTTTTGAATGAAGAATAATTTAAAACAAATGCCTTTCTTCCTCACATATACAATAAGCACAATTTTAACTGCACATCATTACTATTTTCAATAAAATCATGAACATAATAAAATGTTGACTTACTTTCGATTTAACATTAAGATTCCTGTATGTATGTCTTTTAGTCCACATACCGCGCACACTTGCTTTATTCCATAAGACTTAAGGGTTTACATCAAATAGCTGTAAATTAATTTCACTGCCTTTTTCCAAAAAATAATCCTCGTAACAGTTTACACACATGTCTAAGTTTTGTAACACAAAGATGATCAGGAAAGTTGGGAATGACCGTTGTTGCCAAATTCAAAACTCACAAGGCGCGGCTGCCTCTGAGGCCAGAAAATATGGTAAGGGGTAATGTACGCTGATTTTAATAAATAAAGTTTTCAAGTGCATGATGGCCATATCAAAACAAATTTAGTAGCAATTTAAAAGTACAATAAATAAGCTAGTGTGTTCATAACCCATTTCTGTCTTTATATTGATTTAACATTGTGGCTAAAATAGTATGTACATGCATGGTAGAAAAAAAGATTTCCCCTTCTGACGCCCCTCTGCGATGCAGGGAGAGGCTGCGGCTCTTGCCCATCGAGTCCATTGAGCTATTTGTTTACAAATGGCAGCCTGTTGTATTGAGGTCAAGATAAAAATTTCCTTGCAACTAACCAGCTTGTGTGTAGAACAAACGTCTACATATATAACTTGTTTAATAGTGTCATCGGATTATCAAATTAAATTCAAATTTAAGGTTAAAAAGCATTGTTTTAAACTGTATGTTAGTGTCATTTGAAGAAATGGATTTGTGCACGCCGGCAGAATACCAAAAGATATTAAATATTGACGTTTGATTGACGGATAAAATAAAACAATTTGAAGAAAGTAGTAAAGTTTATCGAGTAAAAGCAACAGACAGTTCTCTAAGAATTCAAACTGTAAATTAGATATTTATAGCACGGAAAATGAACTGTAGTACGTCTTTAACACATGTTGATTTGGTCATTTCAAGTTTTAGCCGTAAATTTTATATCATAACTTTCAAAGAATTACCAAACTGCTAAGTAAGGCGGAATATTTAATGATTGTCAGGAGGAAAACGGGCAGTGAGAAATAATATGGTTAACTTTAACAGAAAACGGCTAGATGCTGAAAATACGGCTAAGGTTTGAGGTAAGGTCCGGTTATGAATAAGATGGAATCCATCTAACATGCAAAGCGTTTTCCATGTACGCCTTTAATACTCCTAAGTACGGTTACATTTTAACCGGAATACGTCTAAGTTCACCCTGAGTCCAGCCGGAAAACGGCCAACATTTTCGTACGGGATTATCTCAAAAGGAGGTAATCCGATCCCCGGGTTATCCGTATGTAAACTACCAAACAGGCATAACCTACAAATGGCTTGTTGCAGCACCTAGCAACACAGAAGAAATTTCTATCCAGATAAAAATAGATATTCAAGAACCTCCTAGTGGTCAATGTGAAGACGTTTTGCAGGTTTGTGATTCCAAGAAAATAAATTGTTCAACTTAAAAGTTTTTTTAAATAGAATATTTATGCTTAGTGTTTTAAATATTTAAAATCTTTTCATTTTATTTAAAAGTTTTGTATTATGTTGTTGGTTTTGAATGTGTTGTTGTTTTATCCGACTAATCCCGTACATAAAAATGAAACTCATTGTTGGTACCAATCATCCTTTAAAAATGTGAAGCAAACATTTAAAAGATAAGATCAAATCCAGTGTTCATGTTCATATTTTGTTTCATAATAATATTAGATTGAGGAGGTCAATCCATACAGTAGAAACTTTCAAGTTTTCAAGCAATGTGGGATAAAGGAAGAAAACAGAACAACAAAAGGAAATCGGCTTCTAATCAAACTTGTTTCAAACAATGACAGATTGACTTCCAAGGGAATCGAATTAAGATTTAAAGGTGAATATATTTCTGTTATCGATAAAATATTTTTAGAAAATTATTAATGTTTAATAATTATCGAGGACATTAAAGCATATTAATTATTACCATGCAAGCATAACAAATAAGGTTATCTGTTTAGAAATATAATTATTTTAACCCCAAAGTACATTTTTATTAAAAGGTTTCGTAATTATAAAGAGCGATTTTAAAAAAAGGATGTTAGCGCAGAATTTGATTTGTCAAAATCAGATTGTTATTAAGTTAAATGTAATTAAAAAATGTTCTAAACATAAATGATATATATGAAAGAAATTGATGTTGATGAAACATTTAATAAATTGTCTATATATATATATATATATATATATATAT
>WFKH01002636.1:41632419-41643632 GCA_016163765.1 Magallana hongkongensis
TTTTTTTTTTTTTTTTTTTTTTTTTTTTTTTTTTTTTTTTTTTTTTTAAATTATTTTTCAAAATAATTTTTAATAATAAACCTTCTTTTGTGTTGAATTTTAAATCTCTTAGCTTAAACATCTAACCACACAAAGTCATGATAAAATTTATCTTTTTATCTACGTAATCATTTAATATTGAGTACTTTCCCTTTTTTATCATTGTACAGATATCATTGAAAATTGAGAATTTTTTTTCTATCCCTATTTATACCATTTGAAATATTATAATTAAGTCCTTTTTACAACCAAACTTTCCATTATCAAATTCGGACTAACAATCGTAAACCAAAGATACTAATAAATTTCATTGACTTATTATTTCAATATAAATGTATATATTTGAATCTTATGTAATCACATCCAGAATAAATAAAATCTTTAAGCGGTTCTCGGTGCAATTGTTTCATGATCTTGAACAGGAGTCTTTATTTTGAGTCTCTATCATTAAATGTAAAATCATTATGTTGTAAAAGAAATTGAACTATATGTTTAAAAAAAAATGAACTGCAGATATTCCTTAAAAATTAAAAAAAAACAAACCCTGAACTAATCAGATACATGATGTTTCACGACCACAAAATGGTCTTTCAATTCTATTAGGATTGAATGATCATTACTCATATTAAAATCAATATACGTATCAGCATTCATTGTAATTACATGTTGATTACACAAGATTTCAAAAGGATGACCTGTGTTGCAAATCGGAGAATCCAAAACTAACGAGGTTTAAACCGTGTAACATTATTCAAACTAAAAAGTCACAAATTATAAAAGATAAATACAGGTTAGGAAAGATAAATCTGTACGAAAACATAATTGTAACAAAGCTTACACTTCTTCTGGTAGATTAAGATGATCTTTAAATGACCACGACGATCTATTCATTTTCAAGTTCCCTATTTATTTCCAACATTTTGCACTTTTTTACAGCATTTTACTTATTACAAAACGTTATTTAAAAAAAAATCATTTTAAAAGCATGATTTACGAACTGATTTGCCATTTCAAAATCTCCAGTTTGAGTCAACGCAACATCAACTGAGCATTGCATGATAAGTGGGAATAGAAAGTAAATGTTGATTCCTAATAGTTATTTTGATCTCAATGAGACATATCCTGCCATCGCAGAGAATCCAGTGACTTTCAATTATTAACGTTTTTGCTTTTCTACCTATTTAATTAAATTCTTGGTTAGTACACCGAAAATCATCTGATATCTTCACCAGACCTTCTAAGTTTTATCTACGATTAATTGTAGAGTTGTGTTTACTTTAAAGAAATCACTGAAAGTATTTTGCCTTTGTATGGCAAAAAACTAAAAGGAGAAACTGATGTGCATGTTAATATGTTTTACAACATATTATTATAAAAATAAGATAATTACTTCTGACTGTGAAAAATTAATGATACGGAAAACAAATATATTAAAATATTACAATAAGCAAAAAGTTGTAAGCTTAATGCTTCTTTTTTCAAATTAATGATCATATTTTTCTTAATGAGATTTTACTTTTAAGTATGAATTATGTCTGTACAACGCCGGTCAATGATACTAAGGTTTTGTTGTTGTTTTTTTTTTGTTTTTTTTTTGGGGGGGGGGGGGGGAGGGGGGTTGGTTTTTTTTTTTTTTTTTTTTTTTGGAAGTATGAAATACTTTCATTTGAATTCCCTTTTAAGAATATTATCAGCTTATAATTTGTTTCGAACATTGCAGTTCTTATTGAAAATATTTCTTATGTATATAAATGTAATTGGTTTTCATCATTTTAATAATTGACAAATCGGTTAGAAAAAACCACTTGTCCACTTTTTGACATGAGCTCCCATTGCATATTTTAAAAGCTTTTAAGTACCGTTACAGCTAAAAAAAAAAATCATACCCCAGTTAACAAAAAATTCAATTTTCGACAATAAAAATATTGATTGTGCCATTTTATATGATATCAAACAGAATTTTTGCAAGAGATATTTTAAATGCTGAGACGATTTCTTATTGCAAGAAATAAGCTTCCGAATGAATTTTCCTTGTGATCCTTGAGTGGCACCGCTTCAACATGCCCTATTTTTAAAAACACTGTAAAAATTTGGACTGTAGTTTAGTTAATCAAAAGCAGTATACTTATTTTGGTTCTTAAGAGTGTTTCAAAAGATATCGTTTGCAACATTGTACACTGAGGGGAGAAACTGTCTGGCTTCTGTATGTGGTGATTGCGCATGTATGCATGTAGATCAGCAGACAGTACAAATAATGAATAACTGAAATTGTTGTTAACAATTAATATCATTTTAACACATTAAAATTCGTCATATGATCTGATGAACTAATACCAAAAGCTTTATAAAATGAAAATAGTGAAAGGTTAACACTTAAAAATATGATTGCATTAAAAAAACGTGCTTACTATTGGCCGTTTTAAGATTTCTTTTGCAACTCGATGTCAAAAGTGACACGTTACCGAATTTGAACATTAATAAACGTAATAATAGCGATTAAATATTACAGCTGACGTTTCGGCTTCAATAGAGATTGAAACTTGATATTATTTTTCCATTAAAGTCATGGTGTTAAATTTGTGTAATTTCGTGTGTCGAGTTTCGTTTAAATACGTAAAGTTCTCAGTTTTTTACCCAAAACTTGTTACAGTATCATTAATTGGTGCAGTTTTCTTTTATTAAAAAAAATTGATCCAGCATTGATTATTGGCAAAAAATGACTCAAACTTGGTAATTTCTAAGAATACATATTTATAATTCACAGATTCGTTGGGTTTTTTTATTTGGTCAGCTATAAAAGATTTTTATTGTATATTTTATTTGCTTTCATTTGTTTGTAAATGCTGTCATATACAACGCGGATATGTATATGTTCAAATTATCATTAGTAATTTGTAAATTTAAATTGGCATTCGAAATATAGCAAAATGTTTTGTTAGACTTTGAAATAGTTTCGGAACCATAAAAAGATAGAACTTTCAAATTTTCAGCAATTAAAGAGAGTCTATACCCGCATTGCCGTTTTTTTTAGGTCACCTGAGTAAACTCAGGTGATATATTGCTATCTGTTTTCGTCCGTCGTCGTGCGTCGTCCGTCGTGCGCAAACAATTTTACATTTTTAATTTCTTCTAAAAACTACAAGGCCAATTGTTACCATTTTTTATGTGAAGCATCTCTATGGTAAGAGGAATCTAAATTGTGAAATTCATGGCTCTACCACTCCCGGGGCGCCACCGGTGGGGTCAAATATGCAAAAAAAGCGCCAAAATTTCAAAAATCTTCTTCTCTACTCCCACACATGTGAGGAATAAACTGATTTCATGGTTATGATGTCCATGAAGCCCTCTACCAAAATTGTGACATTCATGACCCCTGGGTCAGGGGTTCAGGCTATAGGGTGGAGCCAATATGGCCATGTAGTAAAAATGTATTAAATCTTACAAAATCTTCTTCTCTACTCCCATATATATTTGTTAAAAAGTGAATGCATGGTTATGATGTCCATTAAGCCCTCTACCAAAATTGTAAAATTCATGACCCCTGTGTCAGGGGGTTCAGGCTATAGGGTGGAGCCAATATGGCCATATAATAAAAATGTATTAAATCTTAAACAATCTTCTTCTCTACTCCCACATATATTTGTTAAAAATTGAATGCATGGTTATGATATCATGAATCCCTCTACCAAAATTGTGAAATTCATGATTCCGGGTCAGGGGTTCAGGCTTTAGGGTGGGGCCAATATGGCCATGTAGTAAAAATATATTGAGTTATTTACTCACACACATATGGGAAAAAACCTGAATGCATGGTTATGATGTCCACTAACTCTTTTACCAAAATTGTGAAATTCATGACCCCTGGGTCAGGGGTTCAGGCGGGGCGGGGGCGGGGGCAATATGGCCATATAGTGTTAATGCATATAATGTTTAAAAATCTTCTTCTCTATTCTCACACATCTGTAGGAAAAACTGACTTCATAATTATGTTAACCAGGAAGTCCTCTACTAAAATTTAGAATTTCATGTCCCCTGGAGTATGGGTTTTGACTCTAGGACAGGGCCAAACTGGATGTATAGTTTTAAAGCAAATATTGTTTAAAAATTATCTTCTCTACTCTCACACACCTGTAAGGAAAACTGAATTCATGATTTTTTAGTTCAGGAAGCCCTCTAAAAAATTTTAAATTTCATGTCCCCGAGGTAGGGGTTCTGACTCTAGGGCGGGGCCAAAATAGTCATATTGTGTTAATGCATTTAATGTTTAAAAAATCGTCTTCTTTACCTCAGCTGATACTGAATAAAAACTGACTGCATATAAAGAAAGAAAATAAAGCCGTCTATCAAAATTTTAAATTCCATGTCTCCCAATGTAGGGATTTGAATCTAGGGCGGGGCCAAAACACTCATATAGTGTATAGGGTATGGGTTCGTAATGCAGGGTGTGGCCAAAATGGTAGTTTAGTGTTAATATATATAATGTTTAAAAAACGTCTACTGACACAGAAAAAAACTGACTGGATATTTAGAAAAAAGCATTGAGCTGTCATCTTTAGTAATATTTCATGTCACCTACATGTAAGGCAATGTTTATAGCTGGGAGGGGGGGGGGGTTGTCTTATGATCTTATTCTGCTCAGGAATTTCAATGAAAGAAATGAGTTAATTCACAAATATAGAAAAGAGTAAGAATGGAGCTGTCTATCAAAGTTAAGAGATTGTGAAAGCATGTGGAAAGAGTTCAAGGGGGGGCAGTTAATGGAGTTATCTTCCCTTGCTTCTTCTTAATGGAGTTATCTTCCTTTGCTTGTTCATATTTAGTAATTAACCATTGAATATAACGTAATTATAAAGAAGTTGTATGATCAAAAGAGTTATGCAAGTATTTTTATCATTTGAAAATCATATAAATTATATATTACTAATTACCATTCTTATTTTGTTATTTTTTTTTTACAGCTATGGTGATTTTTCCCCTCGCATGTATATTTGTCTATTGAGTTCCTTAGAGAAGGTTTTAAAGAATTAGAAAGAGGTTTGCTGAGTGAGAGAAAATATAAATTATCCTAATATCCTATTTAATTTTTTTTTCATCAAATACCTTATGTTTTCTTAGTCAAATTAATTGGATGAAAGGACTATATTTGATATGGTTAAATAGAAGTCCCACCATTTTAACCAATTTTTAAATAGTATCGTATAAAAATCAAATCTTCATAAATCATTATACAGAGGATGCCTATCACTTAAATCTTTATTTTAGTCATCATTTCTCATTCGCTGTTTATCTATGACGTCACCTAAATGAGCCAATCATACCTCATACTAAAAAATGGTACTTGAGCAAGCCTACGCTCGATGTTTCCCAATCGAAAAACCATCGAAAAACACTCTTGTTTTGCTACAAAACATTAATTTATCAAAATAAGACAATCTTCATGACGTCATTTCTACATTATGACGTCACTGTGGTGATAACCTTTTACACACTTATTTTCAATTTGATGTCTGTTATCTTCCACCTTATTTTTCAAGCTCTTTATAAAACTTTAGTTTTGGGGGCGAAAATTGCATAATACCGCATATTGTCCTTTAAAATTTTCAAAAATTTCTTTTAGATAGAGTTAAAATGACTTCAAAACGATTTCAAAAACTCAAATCAAAGTTGAACTTGCAATTATGCTTACATGTATGTTAATTCTAAGTGTTTAGATGAAATTCAAATTTTAAAAAATAATTAAGTTCATTTAAATCGAGTTAAAAAACATCAGACCGATTTGAAAACTAGAGATTTAAGGTATCACACTCGTTACGTTATTATAAGGTTTTGCCCACTAATATAAACTATCAATGATATAAAACAACCTCAGTCTTATTGTCCATTGCAAATGTCAAACTCTAATTTGCAAAGCACATCGTATTCTAACAAATTTCATCATTTACTTAGTTCGAAATCATTTACACTTATTTAATAATTTGATTAGAGATTTAATGTTATTAATAAATAAACAATTCTCAGCTACTCTTACAGATGAATGTTGTTCCATAAAATCTTAATTTTCATCACTCTACAACAATGATGAAAAGCACACTATTGTAAAATGCTCAATAGAACATGGATGTCATGAAGACGAAAACAAGTATTCCTTTTAAAGGAATGATCGGCATGTTATATAATTGGTCAGATTCATGTTAATGTAATACGAAAGCATTACATGCGATAAACACGATAAATAGGATATAACGCACCGTTTTGTTGATTTTCGAAATAGCAAGCAATGAATAAACTTTACTCTTAGTAGGCGAAGTGTACTTCTGATTAAAATTCTTATGCATTTAAAGAAAACGTGATTTGAATCGTTATGTAACTGTATAAATGCTTTAATCGCAAGGCAAACACATTAGAATAATGTTTTTTTTTTTTAGTAATCTGTACATGTAATAAAAGATTTACTTGAAGATTGCACTGCATAGTAAACAAAGTAGTGCGAGGCGCATTGCGTGCGCAAATAGTAAAATTTGCCGGATGAATATAATGATAAACGTATGCAACCTATTGTCGGAGAGCACGGAATGTATAACTGGTTAGAAAAAATGTTTCAAGTCGTAAATAATAAAACAAAGTAACACAAGATGAAATTGTGTCATTTAGTCAACTGAATAATATCTAAATGATCTTAAAAGGGAAATAGAAAAATATATGTAGAAGGAAGCTTTTTTGTCAACTTTTACTCACTTTTAAGTCGCCTTTAAGCGACTGAATGGCAGAAATTTGTCTTGTGTATTATATTAAACTATCTTCAGTTACATTAACAAATGATTAAGAAAAAGAGAGACAGGCAGTCAGATAAAGTACAAGATGAAATAAATCGTTTGGATTACAAAAAAATATCAAACTAAAATTAGTTTTAAAGACGAAAATTTCTGTTCAAACAGTAACTAGTTTATAATAGCGTATTTCTAAATCAATCAGAAATCAAAAAATAATTTAATTAACAATACAGTCAAATTTTTACCATTATTATTGTTTGTTTTTTCTCATACGACATATTCATAAACTGTTCAATAGCAATGTCGACACTGACATAAAGAATAATTAATGTGTTTGTAAACGTCTTCATTACGTGAAATCGAAATGATGACGTGAAAGTTGTTTTCTGTCCTCAAGACGTCATGAAATATACTAGAAGTTATTTAGATATGACTGACTGAATTACATCATTAATTAATGTTTGATGATTAAAAATATGCATAAATGTCACATTTCTATAAAATACCATAACACAAAAAATAATGTCGTAAATATTCCGTCATATAAAAAAAGTTTACATCAAATGAAGTGAAAAAATGTCTTACACTGATTACTACTAGGGTCTAGATGACACTATTTCATCCCAGATATCGAGTAACTCAATCAATTGTACAATAATGTTCAAAGCTATCAATGAAAACAGAAATATTCAAAATATACAGCAAATATTAAATAAGGCAATATCATGAAGTAAAGGACTTCCTAAGGTTTAGTTACTCTTAATTATTAATTCCTCATCTAAGCTCTATCTTTTTATACTTGTAGCCTTGACATTAAAACTATTATTCAAAGAGTCAAATTTGCACTTGCTTGCGTGTTTGTGAAGTTACAATTATCAGTTGTAGGGGAAGTCATTAGCGACATATGAAGTAATGCTGCTAGAAATGAATGTAATCAGCAAACTAGATATATGATATACAACTAATCTAAAAGACCTAACTTTCATCGATTTATTAATTGCTTACAGTTAATTAACACAGTATTTAAGAGGTCGAAATAGCCGTGGCTAATTTCAGACTGTATTAGACTGTATTGATCTTCTTTAGAAGAAAATAAAAATAGAATAAAATACCAAAATTGAAAAGTCTAAATATATGGATTTTTTTCTTTACTAAATAATAGTTTATAACTAAACAAATCAAATCTTAAAATTTTAGGTAGATCTGATGGTTAATTTGTTGACCATCCAGCCTCCTGAAACTGATTGGTATCTATCAAACAAAAGATTATTGTAAGACTTAGTATATTTACTGTAGAAATATTTAACGAGGCCAAGTACAGTTCGAGTGCGCATGACTTTGTGCATCTTTTATTTTCATGCCGCCGTAGGTGCAAAGTTATAACTTTCCTTTGAATTGTGTTTTTATACGAAATTCACATTATATGTAATATTTATTAGTTGAGAAATTGTGATGGTATGAATTTGATAGCGTAAAATGCTAAATTGGCGCTAACGCATCATCGTCTCCAGTTATTTTTAACTGTGAATAAGCCAAAGAAAAAAATATGATAAACTCATTTATTCGAGGTGGCGATTGATTTAAAAAAAAGAATTTATTGACAGAGCATTAAAAGAAACATATTAGCATCTTAAAAATGTTATTTCGTTAAGAATTGATTTTTATAAGCCAATATATAACCCAATATGCCAATTTTTTGGAGAAAAATATCAACTTGATATTATCCCTGGACCAAACCACGAGGTAAACATTTTCTTAAATTTCACTATTTGATGACTATTTACAAAAGTTTTCATATATTTGAATGAAAAAGAAATCCTTATGGCAGATATATATAAAGTATGGGTAAGCGTGAAAATTTAGCGCTTTTTCAACAAATTCCCATAGGATCCATAGTAAAAAGTGTTAACTTTGGAGACGTACCCACAGGAATTCGGGGTGGTAAATAATTTTTTTTATCTTAAAATAAATGATATAGTAGTAAAAGAACGTGCAAAAAATTTCATCAAAATATCTAGGGTAGAAATAATTAGACTTGGCCTCGTTAATATAGAATAAGTTTAAAAAAAAAAAATACTTTTCCTAAATATAAAAGGACATCTGTTTGACATGCATAATCAAAGGTTCAATGCAAAAAACCAATTTTTTTTTTGTATTGCAAAAAATAAAGTTTAGATAACTAAATAATCAAATAAATTAAAAAGGTACTTTTTTATACCATCTTATAACAAGAATAACAAGAAACAGTTTTTATATATCAAAAAATTATGCTTATTTTAAGATAAAACTAAATCAACCATGAAATCAAATGCAGAATTTGCCTTTACTATAGAAAGACGCAATAACGTAAAACGTATTGTCCAACACAAACCAAAAAAAAAAAAAAAAAAAAACAAAACAAACCCCAAAAAAAACAAAAAAAAAAAAAAAAAAAAACCAAACAAACCGCAAATAAATCAAACTTGACATGGTTACGTTCTGGAGCATATCTTCTTATAATATCAAAATTTATTTACATATTGTCAACATAACAAATGACATAACAAATGACACAATACGAATAATATACACCGATTGCAAAAAGATGGCAAGGTTTGTTTCGAGTGTAAAACCCCTGGATCCTATAATATATAAACTCGACTAAAAGATATAAACTCCAGCAGTTGGTACCGAAGGAGCAGGGACAATGAATACAAAAACGTCATTGAGTCTTCTTCTTGTTTTGATAACATTTTCTTCTATGGCGATCGAATTCACAAATGGATTCTTGTTCGGTATGTAGAAACGTTATTATGATTATTTCCTAGAAAATGATATTTTACAGAAATTCCCATGCTAATAAAAATTAAAAACTATGGATTGTTTAATATTTTTACTAGATTAAAACATAAATATTTTTACTCAAAGAAATAGACATTTGACCAAAATTACAACCAAAACCTTTATCAGAATTTACATTGTAAGATCCTTTACATTTTCAGGAAACACTTTATTTTCTTTAGATACTTATTGGTGATAGCAAATCAAAATTATGTCTTTCAAGAATCTAAATAGCAGTCTTCATGATAAAAATCTTTGCATTTTTCATTATTCCTGATTGCATGGCAAATTGTAATGATGTGTTTTACTACGTTAATCAAATTCGTATTTAGTGCACTATAAAAGATGTTTATTGGCTAAAGGTTGTTGTGGTTCATGGTTGAAAATGTAACCATTATTTATCATCTTGCAAAAGTGTAAATGTTGTGATAGAAATGAAATAAATATAAATAAGATCTAAGTGTGCATAAATTTGGGGAGGGGGGTAATTTTCATTCCAATTATTGAAAGTTTGGTTGTTGTTTTTTAGGCGAAAGACCATGGGATAAAATAAAGCTTCCACCACTTTGCATATGCTGTTGTCATCCTTGTCATTGTGGTGGAGATAGTTTATTTGGATGATATATCAACGCAATGGTGATATACATATATCCACCCTTACTTGTCGACAGCTAATGGAAATATTGACAACACAACAAACGGGCGTGACGCAGTGCAAAACATTTTACGACAACTGCAACACGACTATCATGGAGAAATCCGATCAAAATGTTACAATTACAACTATATTATTTTAACTTGCAATAAATGTATCTATTAACGAAGTGTATATTTAACAATTATATACTGTAGTTATGTTTTTTTATAATTACAAATAGTGTTCACAGTGAAAATGATAATATTATATCCGCACCTTCTTTCTTTATTTATGCATACGCATGTATATAACACTATATATAAAAAAATTATAGACTCGATTTTTTTCTCCTTTGATACCGGATCAATTTTTTTACGGTTTAAAGAAGTGTACAAGTACAAGTTCTGCAAAGGGAGTAGGTATGGAAAATAGAACAAACAAAAACATTCTCATTTAATTCAAAATGTATGGTGAAATGTACATTCCAAACATGAAATCAATCTCTGCACACCGCATTCTTTTTATAAAATAGTTTTGCAGTGGCATAGTCACACCAATGAAAAGTGTTTTGATCACATTCAAGTTCTGTGTCTTGAACTGTGACGAAATGCGGTAGAAAATGGAGAAAATATCGCAAATACGCAAAATTACTATTTTAAACCATATAAAAAGAATATTCATGTTAGTATGTTTTATTCTAAATATATGGTAAATAATAAACAATAAGCATAAATAAATGTGTTCGTGAGTTGCACAGCCTGCCCTTTTAACTTCTATGTAGTATATAAGATATACTTCATAGATATGCTTAATTTCTAAAAGTAATTTTAGAGAAACCTGATCGAACGGACGAGTAAATAACCCGTATCATTGTTCATTTCGCAAACAATAAATATTGAAGTCTACAATCGACATAGGCAGAATTCTCGTATGTTTTGTTTAATCCC
>WFKH01002636.1:41647340-41671988 GCA_016163765.1 Magallana hongkongensis
CCCTCGGGAAACATTTTCTGGATCCGCGCATGAAAGTATATCTCATTCATATTTTTACTAAATAAATATTAACTTATTTAACTTAAATTTTAATTCGAACACATTTACGAATTTATTTTAAATGTACATGTATCTGTATCGCACATTATCATGCTTACTTTCAAGATGTAGTCCCCATTTAGTTTTGCAGGTGTCTATGCTAATTTTCAGACTTTCGAGATCCATGCCAAGCTTGCGAAGATGATTATTATCATATGGATATAAACGATATTAGAACTTGGTGAACTCAGTATATCTTTTATTGATACATGTCTCTCTAAGAGCAAAACGTCCCGCAATCTTACTAAGCCTGCTGCCTATTTTCATAAATCGGAACGGGGGAGCAATTGCAGCAAACACACTACCGCTTTGCTTAAGAATGCGACTTTTCATTTAAACGACTTGATTGAATTTACGTTTGTAATAGAGACACTATTAGGTATAATAATGTAGTAAGGAACAAGAGTAAATATAAAAGAAAATAATTCAAATTATTACGGATTAAAAAAAAATATTAAAGCAACATAGAAAAAAGCAAGCCATGAAGAATTTTAAAAAAACGAATCAAAGTAAATATGATAACCATTGATATGAAAACACTAAAGTGACAATCATATGTAAATGTACAGAAGAATCAAGAAGTTAAAGCAAAATGAGAAAAAGAAACATCGACTTTTTGCGAAGTTTCTTTTTCATATAACATGCACAGGAATCAAATGTGCATATATCAGCACCTTACATTTTTAAAATGCCATATTCATTGTACTTAGTTATTGATAATGAATGATTTTAGAAACATTCTTTGAATTGTACATGTAGTTTATAAAAGCAGTTCTTTACTAGACTAAGATATGATTTATTCAGAAAAAAATGAATGTGGTTAAAGACTTCTTAATTTTCGTGACAGTTACATTTTAAGTGTGCACGGATTATATAAAAAATATCTATTGATTAATAAAAGTTATCAATAAGTTATTGAAAAGAATTAAGTAATGGTATCTTCAAAAGCAAAGATTATAACAAATAAAACAATGGGCTATATACGTAACATAAAAATGACGTCGATGAAATCATAACGTAACGTCGCAAGGTGAACAACGTCATAGGTAAAAAAAAATCGATAACTTTAAATGCCAAATAAAGATATTTATAGTTATTGGATCTTCATGAAACTTCAGAACTTTAATCTCCTGCCAAATATAAGTATAAATCCATAAAAATCCTGAATTGTGAAAAAAATGCCATAAGGGCCCTTTTCTCATGGGCGCAATCATTTATCATTGTATGCTAAATATGCCTATGCAAAAAATGTAATAATATGCAAAAAAGGGTACATTTGTTGAAAAATCATCAAATAAATATTAACTGTATACATTATAAACGATATGCCTTGGTTAAGAGTAGATATGATTGTTAGTTTAAAAAAACCAATCAATTACATATATATGATCTTGCAAAGGTGGGAATTGTGTGACGTAAATAAAACAAATATATATACAGTCTAATGATACTTGGCCTGTATTTGTCGAAGAAAATCTAGAGTTTTATCTATTATGTTTAATTTAAAATCTTGAGAAATTACTCAGCTAAGATTTTTACTCAAATTGCATTTCTCAAAATATATTTTCCAAGATTTTAATGGAGTTAAAAATTTTACTTAGCTGTGTATAAAATATTTATTGTCACAGGTGGCCCCTTTTAAATTTCCTGCATTATCCTGATCATTTTAAATGTAAACAATCATTTCTTCATGTTTTAAAGTCGTTATTTTTTTCACACTTACAAAATTGTATTCATGCAATTTATTTTATATTCATATTTGAGATTTGTTACTTAGGCTACTTAACTTTTTCTCAACTTGATTAAAAATCATGACGTTTTTTATTTTAAAAGAAATGCAAAAATCAAATAAAGTAACCATGTATTTGAGTAAAACCTCAGGGTTAAGTTTTTTCGAGAAATCCAGACCTGATTCCAATAGTCAAGTTGCGTCATTGTTGATTTTATTCTATTTTCCTTACGTTTGGTTTGATTTTTAGGTCAACGACCTGGAAAACCTCAATTTCCAACAGGCTGTGTATGCTGTTGCCATCCCTGTTATTGTGATGGATATCCCATTAGTGATATATTTTACCCCCCGGAAATAGTAATACATCAAAATGTCACAAAGGATGGAGCATTGTCAGCAAAATTTTAAACTGAAGTGGCAGTGAAACATCAAGTCCCATTCTGTCCCAAATTGGTTTCCTATAATATACTATTTACTATACTATCTATTATTTCAAGATTTGAAACTACAGATCAAGTTTTGAATGTTGTTTAGATTAATTCATAAAAAAATAATTTCACCAATTTTTTTAAACATATTTAGCACATAAATTGACATTTAATGCTTATGTAATAATCTCATAATGTTTTTCTTATTCTAGTCGATTTTGAGAATTTGCAAACTTTTTAAATGTACATAATCATTTGTTGTGGTGGATACAGTTACTCACTTCAAAATATTTATCCCTTACAAATTTTGTACTTTGTGTTTTGAAAGAAGTCAGTATGATTATAATTTAAATATATATGAATACGGATGAAAATGATCTACCGCCGTTTGAAAAGGAAGGAGTACAACCAAAGATACCTTCAAATACTAGTTTATCATATATTTTACCAATCATTTTTTCTTCTTAAAGATAGCATATCAAATTTTTACGAACGTTAAGCAATTGAAGCTAATAAGAAAACCCCGAAAAGATAGCATATCAAATTTCACGAACTTTTAGCAAATGAAGCCTATAAAAAACAACTGAAAAGATAGCATATCAATTTTTTCGAATTTTTAGCTATTAGAGCTAATAAAAAAAACAACTGAAATGAGAATAATCTTTGTATACACAAAATATAGTTGTATTTCTGATAAAGAATTATAAACAATAGTTTTTCCTCTTGTATAATGTATAATGCAAAATCTGTAGGCGTGTAAGCTGGGTTGACGTTAAAGTTTATAATGCCCTTGTAGTAAATTTTTATGTACCTGTCTATTCCAGATAACCAAAAAATAAAGTTTTCACAATTTTTTTCCTCTGTAAGTGATGAAGAAAGGCAGGGTTTAAAGATAAATGTATACTGACTTCATGGGTATTAGAGGTCCGTTGTAACACTCTGAGCCCGGACCATGAGGCCATAAATTTCTTACGAAAAAATGAAATATGAAAAAATAAACTTTGGTAGAGACTCCTTATTTATAAGTACTATGTGCTTAGTTTGTCTGATAAAGTTCCAATTGTAGATAACAGGATTTTTTTTTAAAATTGACATTTTTTACTGTAAAGTTATGTCTCTAAGGGGTGTGGATAATAAATTTCAAAATTAAAATTTTTGTGAGGTCAATGATCAAAATTTTTGTCATTGACCTCATATAAATTTTATGACAGCAGAATAAGGGCAATAAATTAATTTAGGACTATTAATTTTTAGTTTTATCATCATTCATTTTGTTGTTAAATTGAAAGAAAAAAAGATGAAAACTTGCAAACTGATAGGAGCAATTCGGATTACTGAAAACCTAATGCTTTGTATCTATTTAGCAACACTGCCATTTAAAAACTGTATTTCAATTTTTAAAGAGTTAACCTATTTGTAATATTTTCTAAATTAAGAAAATCTTAATCATAGTCTAAATGTTTAATGATTTCCTTTATTTTTCAAAAAAATTTCAAAGGCCATTAACCCAAAAAGTAGGTCATTAACCTACTTTTTGAAAGTGAAAAATAGCACTAAAATCAAAGGACTATAACATACTATAGATAGTTTTTCATCATCACCAGTTGAATTTTTTCATTCTGAGCAAACGTCATCCTTAAGTGACCTAAAATAACGTAAATTTAATATACAAAATCTTGATGAAGAAAACAAACATTAAAGATAGCTAATATTGTAAGAAATTTCAAAATTAACAGAATAACGAATCGTCCAACATGAATCGTGCAAAATTAGCATACAGGAGATGAAATCTCTTGTGTACCCTACTATAACTAAAAAATAAAAATCTAAAATATTGGAAAATTTCTCTACCGTATTTACGTATGTCATATCTTTGTCAACATAAAATAAAAGTGCATAAGCCTCATTACGAAAAGTCCAAACACTTTACAGAAAATGCTTAAGCCAATGATATATGTATATATACATGTATATATTAATATTGAGGTGAAGGTACAGACATGTGCATTTCATTTCGCATCAAAAGGACAACACTATGAAAACAAAAAAAAACTTTTTCTTTTTGTAATATTCTATATACTGGAGTTTGAATTTATAAATAGACTTTTTATCGGTATGCGTACTTTTTCTAGAATTGTTGCAGTTTTTATTCATTTTTTAAACTTGCATTTTATATAATATTGCTTTGAGTTGTTCGTTGCATGATACATATGTGAGCTTTTTTGTGAATATATAAAGTTTTCATACCTTACATATATTTGATATGTGATAACCTTAGCAAAATTTAAATGATGCCTTTGTACTTAATTTTTTTGTTATTTTTTTTAGGTGCACGTAGCCGCAATCATTGGCACCCACCACCCAATGGTCTACCAGGACCAAGGCCGTCAACGGAACAACCAAAACCACCTCCATTTACGCCTCCAACACCACGACTTATCGTTGTTACACCATAGTGTGATTGGTGCCAGCTATCCACATTTTCTTCTTTTTTTTTTTTTGATGCCACGAAAATTGTAAATTATTCATGTCAGCAACAGATAGCACTGCGAAACAAATAGAACGAAAAAAAGGACGACCGTTAAGATACAGGTTTACAACAGCAGTTGCAATTTAAATGTTAATAAGTCCTAATTTACAACTTCTGATATTGTGTACTATGTTTTAGAATTAAAAGGATAAACTTAGCGAAAGAAGAGGTACACGCTATCCACGAGTTGTTTGTTGTTGTTGTTGTTGGTTTTTTGTTGTTTTTTTTTGATACCATGAAAATTGTTAATTGTTCCTGTCAGCAACAAATAGCACTGCGAAACAAATAGAACGAAAAAAAAGGACGACCGGTTTACAAGAGCAGTTGCAATTTAACTGTTAATAAGTCCTAATTTACAACTTCTGTTATTGTGTACTAAATATATAAAAATATAAACTTAGCAAAACAAGAGGTACAAATACATTTGAAGATTTGTTTTCGCATAAGAATGACATCGAATGTAATGATAAATTATAAAATAGGATCGGCATTTAATTCTAACCGAATGTTTAAAAAGGTATCAGTATTACTGTCAATATAATTGTCCTATTTCATATTATATGAATATGTACAATATTATATTAAGTTTAATAAAGCTTAGAAGAACACCCGGAAATTTTTGCATTGAATGTTTGAAAAATTCATATGCAATTCTGAAGTCAACTTAATAGCATTGATACAATGTTCACAATATCCTGTATCTTTTGACGCTATACTTTTGACCGATTGACCAAGCGATTGGAGAAAAAAATATGACGAACAATTAAAAGACGGAAAAAGCAACAAAAAAAGAAGATTACTAATAGAGTACCATATTATCAAAGTTATAATATACTGAAAGCTGCACTTCCAAGAACATTATTAATTCATCTAGCTCAACAATTTGCAAATGTTGAATTTTCCTGTAATATATGTAAAATTACGAATAAATCAAAGAACACTATCATTTAACGTTCTAAAGTATGGAACACCAATAATAATAAGATCAGACGTATAGATCCTGTTCTTGACCGTAATTTCTATTTGTCATAATATCAATGTTAACCTTCTTATTTTCAAAAATCATTCGTTTTCGAATGTATCTTGTAGTTGTCTATTTTTATTTAACTTTATAAATGTTAAGAAAAAGGACAGGAGAGTTTTATACCTTTTTTTTTTTTATTAAATTAGATATATATTTATATACGGTATGATATTCTTATTTCATGATTATATGCAATTTTGAATGCAAAATACCAAAATATAAAAAGGAAAAAAAAATTCAAGAGATTGAAAAACAAAATTAATCAAAAAAATTGACCATTAAAAAAAAGATGAAGCGATGGATAAAAGTGAAAGTCGATAAAAACAGAAAGATATGATTGTTTTTCTTTAATTCGGTCATTAAAGAATAAAGTAATGTACAGAGAGAGAGAGAGAGAGAGAGAGAGAGAGAGAGAGAGAGAGAGAGAGAGAGAGAGAGAGGAGAGAGAGTAAAACTATTTATTTGATTTGTCACGTAAAAATTCTTGACAATATTTATTTACTAGATCTACGTTGATTTGGCATGTATGATAGTTACAATTGTGATTTTGTGTTTTTAAAATACATGTGGCATATTATTGAAGCTTTTAAATTTTTTTTACTCTCATTTTACACATTTTTGGTCCTATGAAAAATTTTCATTGAGCTGCGTATGCGTGTACCCTCCTCGTTCATACGATCACTGTAGTATTAAATCAAAATTTATTTGATAAAACATTTTTATGTCTGGAAATTTTGATTCACATTCAGTTGGAATTGTTTAATGGTGCATTATACTTTTTGCATAATTATTACACTGTAAAGTGTTTTACAATAGATGTGTTTTTTTTAGTGTTTAATATATTTTTTGTAGTATTTTTTGATAAACAGGTAATTTTGTTTTATTTACAGGATTTTTTAAGCGAATTTCACGTCGATCCAAAGGAACACGTTTTTTTTTGTCTTTGGAATACAGAAACGTACTACTGTTTACAAGTAAATTTTCGCCCCGTTTTATTTTTGCCCTTTTCGCCCTCGTTGACAGCGACCGAATTTAAGACTGAGCTCATTTACCGGTAAACAATTTTTCATAACTCTGTTAATTACCAAGAGTATACATTTATAAATGTGTCTGGGTGAAATCAAGACGGGACTTAACCGTTTTCAAGTGTAGAAGGGCAAAAAAAAACCAAAACCACACACACACAGAAAAAAACACCAACACACGGGGCTAAAATAACACTGTATACTTTTTTACCAAGTACCGGGAAAGATTGGCAACAAGTATTGGATGTGTTAATGATATTAAGAGTTCTTGTTGGTTAACTGTTTGTAAAATTTGGAATAATCTATATAAGAAATTTAGTCAACATGTTAAACTGTAGTTGTATGAACGTTGTTAATATCAAGAGCTATCAGTTACCTCCAAAAATTGGGCAGTGCATAAAATATTATAATATTATCTTGGGATTTTCTGAAATTAAATAGGTAAACACGTTATATAATGCAGGATAAACGAAATTGCAAATTGTACGTCTATTTAAAATGCATACATCATAAATATTATGCACTTTATTTAAACAGATGTAAACAAAAGTGATGAGTGCATCGGCTGCGCATATCTCTGTCAAATATCCGTCAAAGAGACTTAAAAATGACATGACATGCAGAAGTTAACATGGCTTGCACTTTCACATATACTTAGAAATTCGAGATTTCCTTTTAATATAAACGACAAAAAGAAAGAGAAGCAATTAATAAAGTGGGTTGAGTAAAAAATTACTCTGGATTTGTGGTCATAGCATGCAGTTTCTAATCAATTATTAAAACTGGGTATATACTTTTATCAGGGAACCTCACATCCAGGTAATCGCCAATTTAACAATTACATCCTCAATTCTGAAATCCTATGTAACGCTTCGAAAGATGATGTTCATGACATATGTTGGTAGATCGGAAGGGGATTTGAAATTCGGTAAAGTTCTATACTAAGCACAATCGTTTTGTAGATAGGAAAATCCGCATTACGTTTACATGTAGTAGCTCAAAGATGCAATCTGAGCCACTATTATGGTAACTCAATATATATTTTTAAATCTGTTAATTTCAAGATATCAGACTCTTTTTTTTCAAAATTTGCGAAACAAACAAGAAATAAATTAAACCAAAAAAATGGTATAAAAGTCAAATAAATTGAGGGAACAATTTTCAGATTTCTAGAAATGTGTTATTTCAACAGCAAAAACAAATGAAACGCAGTACGAATTATTAACCTTAATGTTAAGTATTTCCTATGCAGGCTATATACGTTCAGTTGCACTGCTTTTAACATTGATAATGAAAACACAAGTTATATTAGCATGCCAACTCTCTCCTGCGTATCTGCGTATATCATAAAATTTGATTTCAGAGCAAACATTTTTTTTTCACGAAGAGTGCATAGTTTTGTGAAAAAATGGCATAAATCGCTCCTAAACTGCTGACAAAACCCCAGTTGATTTTCATTATAAATATAAACTCAAAAAAATGATTCAATTGTTAACAGTTCATACTGAACACATGTCAAGAAGGGTCTAAAGGAAAATGAATAACAAAGAGACACTCAGTCTTCTTGTTTTGATTACACTCTCTTTAGTGTTGATTGATTTTACTAATGGACTTAGTTAAAGTATGTATTATTGATAAATATTTCATAGAATATGTATTATTGTAAAGCAAAGACGAATGAAAAGAACGTTTAAATGTTTAAATGTGGTTGCAATTCATTCAAGTATCATTATTTGATAATTTTCATGATTTTAATGCCGGACAACTACACTTTCTTATGCCAGTTCCTATTTTGTTATTAAATACAATTGTGTGAACTTTTTTTTTTTATAAAATATCATTTCCTTTATTTAAATTATCATTGGATGCTAATTAATATCCAGCTGCCTAAAAACCTCTTTCAAAACATCTGTTGTATAAAACAGTTAGGGGTTCTTTTAATATTGAGTTATTTTTATTATTAATATTTTCATAGGTCTACGACAAATAGGACTTCCTCGTGAACCAACCCAGATTCCACCACGCCGACCACCCACATTATCACCTCTGATTCCCAAAATATTACCTCCTCAGGCACCATGGAAGCTACCAACATTTAAACCAATACCCTTGTGACAGCACCCATTGCATCGATAGCTTGATAAAAGCACGCAAATAATGATTGTTATCAAACAGACAGGACAGGAAATATTGAAGGCAACAAAAACAACAAAAAAGACAACTCTGATCACTACAAAAACAACATAATTTGTTATGAAAGAAGTTAATGGTTATGCTGCGTGTAAAAACTGATGACAACACAACTTTCTTAGCAAAAGTTACCACGATGGCAATAGCAACTGTTATTGAGGACTACAGCGCGGGGGTGTTAAGGAAGCATATGGGCAGTTTAGCGTCTTATTTTGATTGTTATATTAAAAATCGTGAGATTAAATAACTGTTTTGAATCAGATCAAAAACTGAGTATTATCCTTTAAAATAGATGTCAATGCAATAAAATCGGGTAGTACTTAATTGCCACATCGGTGCATTATCACGTGACAGCTATAAATAGCTTGCGTATATTCCTTAAAATAAAATGAGATAGAACAACAATACCCCGTGGTTTCCACAAAACAATAAACATACCAAGTGAAGGCGAAACATCTCAGTTTTATCAAAACCGCTGCTAGAATCCTATATTCTCCTAAATTAAATAGTTATTCATCCGGTTCTCAAAAAACCTTCTCAACTTTTTTTCAGTTTGCATGGAAAACGGAATGTTGCATCAAAACAACACATAACACAGGATTCTAGCAGCACCTTTTAATTTAAGCATTGATCATACTATCAATACATGTAAAATTTGAAGTTCAATATATACGGGGTAGTGTTGTTCTAGTCGGATTTTTATATCATAAACAACGACAGAGGAAAGCCTGGCCGAGAAATAAATTCAATTTTACATACCTTTTAGCGAATAGTTGATAAAACTAACCTCTCTCCCAGTATTCTTTTGTTCCATTCTCAATAAATCACACAAAAATACTTTATTAGAGTTCTTAGATAACTTATATTTTGAATCTGTTTACAATGCTTTCCGATCAAATTTACACGATATTCAACTTTCACACATGACGTCATCAATGTGTTAATCTACGTAATACAATATAATTTGTGATAAAAATTGTCTCCAGTAGTTTTAATTGTTTTTGGTCTACGTTTCGTCGCTTGAATATTTGAATATGTACCTAATAACTAAGATTTGTGATTTCACGAAATTACACATAACTCAGATTCCATTTGCTTCCTTAACACCCCCGCGAGGTCAAAACGTATGTTAATTTCCATAAAAAGTACAATATTTTAGACCAAAATTAAATGTCAATACAAGAATGTTTGAAAATAAAGTGCAATGTATGTGATAATATTTTCAGGAACTGTTGTAGTTAATATAATCAACTGCATTTACAATAAAAATTACTAAGCTGCAATCTTATCGTCTTTGTATGCATATTTCATAGCTCAAAAAGTTTTGTTTTTTTTACAGTTACTGTATTGTAACCCAACTTTTTTTTATTAATTATGGATACATTGTACCATATACTATTTTGATATGTGATGAAGATTTCATGAAAAAAAATCTCAGAAGGCAACTTTTTAACAAAGGACATTTAACATTTCATCATAATTTAGTGGGTCTAATAGGTTATTTAATAATATCCAAAACATAAAGCAAAACAGTTTTCATTTAATGTACACATTTTAAAACATTTTCAGTTTTGAAAACAAATTTGAAGATAAAATATGATTTAAGAAATCTATGTTTTATAGACTAGCCCTTTAGCTTTATAATTTATTGACAAAAAGAAGCCCAAACCTCAGATGGATCCATGTGTCTTAAATGTATTTCTTACGTACATAATAAAAGTCTTTTGACCGGACCAAGTCTTTTAAAACACTACAATTAAAACAAACCAAAAATGTAAATAGTTTAATTGTTTACAAGTAACTCAGTTAAGAACCTATTTCATCTTACTAGGAAATATAGAGACGACATACCTGTTGCTCGAAACAAGTTTGTGTTTAGTTTATATCTACCTTCTGAATAACATATATGAATATTTAAAATGAACAAAAAGCATGTAAAATATAGATCAGGAAAACATTTCATTTTAAATGCCTGGTTATACGTTAGTTTAAACTAAGGTATACATTAGGAAATGTTTCACATGAAACACATTCATAAAATCATGGTTAAAAATCCCGAGGTTACCCAAAGTAACATAAGAAATTATAAAGAAAAAGTAACGCTTGGTCAATCAGAAAATAATAGATAGATAGATAGATAGATAGATAGATAGATAGATAGATAGATAGATAGATAGATAGATAGATAGATAGATAGATGATAGATAGATAGATAGATGCAAAAGCCAAAAAGATAATGCAAATCTTAAGAAGGAAAAACATGTAATAGTTTTTTCTAGAACATCTAGAAAAGGTAGGACAAAGATAGACAGACAAACAGACAGAGAGTTTCCAATACAATCCCTACACTTTGTTGGCTTTGGTCGAGAGACATAAATTTGATTTTATTTAATTGGTAAGGAGATATGAATAAGTCTGGTATCTAAAGGCTTATCTTATGTTGTGCAATATAATACATAATTATATTCAAATCCCATTTTGTGACTTTCTAAATTTAAATTTAGAATTGATCAAAAATGTTTAACCATCAGTTTAAATGCAAAATAAGCTGAATGGTAATTATCATTGCACTTTTATCAATGCACACCTCGTAAATCATAAAATTACACTGCAACCAAACAATATTTCAAACAGGTGTATTTCAAATGCGTATATTTAAACGTAAATAATCACTACTCCCTTAATATGATTTATCACAACAATTGATGCATGTTGACAGACAATGACAATATTTACATTCAAAATTATATCAGAGAAAAAAATTCTGGCTTCCCATTTTGTTGAAAATTAATAATAAAATGAATATTGTGCATATTTTGAGTTGATGGATATGGCGTTCATTTATATGAAATGTAAATGATTTTGATCATTGTCAAGGGCTATTTTCTTAAGATGATTGTTGTCGATTGTGTCCGCAAGAAAATGGTAAATTTTGTGCAATATGGAAACCGGAATTTTTTTTTAAATTTGCAAACAAAATTTGTAAAAACATAATTATACTATTTTAATCGTTTTTACATTTTTCTTTCATTATAATGATTTTGATTATGGTCTGTTCCAAGTTATTGTTCCGTCACACTTAATAAAAATACACATACCAGTAAAAAAAGTACATTTGAAATCGATGAAAGGGAAAATGTCCAAGACTTCCTCATTGACACATCACCGTTTTTCACTTACAAAAATTCATAGGAACAAAAACAGATCTCTTACGGAGATTCATAATGGGAGAACTTGGTCACGAAAACATTTCTCACTGTTAAGTAATTTTTGTTGGTGACGTTCTAGAGTGCACCGTGTACAATAATTTTGTGTAGTCTTGCAAAATGAACCACTTTGAAAATACTCACTGTTTACTGTGGTTTTATTAATATTCAAGGGTATCAATTTTCGTGAATAAAATGAAAATCACAGTTTCAAGGATAGGTAAATTCGTGGCCAATGACGCTTTTAATACAAAATGTTAATAGAAATTGCACTTCAATGACAATTTAATTTCGTCGATCAACTTAACAACGAAATCCACGAAAATTGGTATTCAACAAATTTTAATAAAAACAAAAGTAACAGAAACAAAATGAAACGGGATGTTTATGTCTTTAAACATACAATTGTTGACATCACGGCTGATATTTTCTTATGCAATTTTTAAAGTCTTGATTGTAGGCTATTAATTCATTTTATTGTTTACAGGTACAGAAATCTAATCTATTCTAATATCCAGAAAATGCGTTAGTTACCTCCTTTTTATTTAAAAAGAAAACAAACGATAGCTGAGCCATGTTTCGTCCAAACAATTATTAAGCGAAAGAAGAATGTTGTGTTCCAAAAAGACGATGATTTTAGTTCTCCTTTTAATATCATTCGCTATTGTAGCGATAGAAGAGGTACAGGGTATGTATATGTATATATATCTTGTTTATTGATGAGATATAAAGAAATTAATAATTTATATTTTTATATTTATAATTTTATATTTCGTTATACATATTTCATCAGCTAAAACTAATGAATCAGTTATTAACATAATATGTAAAATATGACTACCGTTTTATGGATATGGATTCTTCATCAGTAAAGGCGTAAAAGCTAAATTCTTGCAAAAATAAATTCTACTTCACGCATTCCCTATTTTTATATTCAAGAACATATTATTTATTTTTTTCAAAATTGATTATTTCAATTCTTAAAATATAATTTTCTTATTTCAATTAAAATTCAAATTGCTAAGTTAGTTAAATGAAATTGTTCATAACCCAAGTCATTTTTCATACGTCTGTCATCCGCCTATCGATGCCATTTTGAAAATTTTCATCTTAATCTCCACTTGACAGTTCTGGTCAAATATCGTTACAGTGTCTATTGCGATAGTAAATTGTAAATGTTTTGGGTACCAAGACAGGTGATAAATATTTTTCAATAAAGAAAAAATTCTTTACGCTTTGGTTTTTAACAAACACACTGTCTGTAGAAATGAAATTTGAATTTATGAATGAATAATTTATGAAATTACGGCTAATTTCCAGTTATTTAAGAACAACATGGTCAATATTTATATTTGCTTTTCTTTATTTTTCTAGGTCAACCTCATATACCTGTAATTCCCGGTCCAATCAACTGCTATTGTAATCGTCTTCCTTGTTCGTGTAATCAAGATGAAAAAATCTTCATAGATGTCTTCTCACGACGAAAATAAACTTGAAAAATTACAGGGAGCCAAATTCTCGTGATATTTAAGGAGCAAACCCTATAATCAAATACTAAAAAGTAAACAAAACAAAGCAAAAACGCTAGCCTTAAAATATCATTAACCATAGACACCACTGGTTTTTAATTAAGAAAGTAGTGTAACGACCGACCAACAACTAAATCAAGGAATACTGATGAAAAAATATATTTGTCTTAATGTTTCAGATACACGTGCATGTGATATGATTTGTGTATAAGACTGGTAATACGAGTATGTAAAAATCATGATATAATGCATCATTTGTTTTTCGAATTATTGATGTTATTGTTATTTTATTTGAAATAAAAATAGAAGATATTTATTAAATGTGAACTAATATATCATTTGTTTTTTTAAGTCATAGGAAACAATTTCATTCAGTACAAAACGTTGATATGACAAGGACAAACAGTTGTTAGCTTATACTAATTACCTAGATACTCTTTATCTTGTCGATAGCAAGATAATGCTTTCCTTCAAACGAATTTATTTTGTATCTGCATTATTACGCTTTGCTGTAGAATGATGCTTTACAAACGTGCACTATAATCAAAAAGTTTACAAATAATCAAATGTCTCCATTATATATGCTATTTCATAAGACGTTGATTTGCACAAATTGAGAGAGAGAGAGAGAGAGAGAGAGAGAGAGAGAGAGAGAGAGAGAGAGAGAGACAGAGAGAGAGAGAGAGAACGTGATTTTGTATATTTGAAACATCATTCCAAATTTGTTACTATTTTTTTAACTTTCATTTTAGGAACAGTAAGGTCGATGAAAAACTGTTCAATAACTGTGCATGTGTGTACCCTCATTACATATATGTATTTCATCAATGTAGTATCATTGTATTACATTGCAATACATTAAAAAATGTATTGCATAAAGCAAACACCTTTAGAATTGTTTTTAAATGCATTGTACTTAAGAATTATAAAGTTCCAAGTCAATTTTACACTGTAAAGTGTTTTATAAACGTTGTGTTTATTCGTGTTTCTTATATTTTTAGTAGTGTTTTGATAAACATGTCATTTCTTTTTATTTACAGGATTATTTGATTCGCTTAAAACAAATCGGACACCGATCCAGAGGAAAAAGTTTTTTTGTCTTTGGAATACGGAAACTAATTATTTCCAGGTGCCAGGAAAGATCGGTGGCAAATACTGGATGTGTCAGTGATATCAACGGTTCTTAATGGTTAACTGTTTATAAAATTGGGAATGTTTTGTGTAAGAAATATGTTTAATATGTTTCATTCTAGTTCTTTTGACGTTGTAAATATCAAAAGTTACCGATGACTTCTAGATTTGCGCAGTGCATAAAATATTCTAATTTTATGTTTCTGAGATTTAATAGGCAATTTTAAAACACGTTACACAATACAGGGTTATTTAGATATAAAAACAAGTTGCAAAATATACATCTATTTAAAATGCATACATCATAAATATTATGCATTATAATTAAATAATCGTGATAAGTGCATCAACTGCGCATATATCTGTGGAATACTTCGTCAAGATGAATTTAAATTGACATGACATGCAGAAATTAACAAGGCTTGCGCTTTAATATATTTCTTTAAATTTCTAGATGTCCATTTTATATATAAACGCCAAGAAGAATAAACAATAACGTGGGTTGAGTGTTAGATTACCATGGATTTGTGGCTACAGCATGCAACTTCTAATAAATTATTAAAACTGAGTTATTTTTTTTTGGTAACGACGAGTCCACTGTCGACAAGATAAATCACAAATTCAATCATTAATCATAAAATACTATCTCACACTTCGAAAGATCAGGTTCCTCGCTGTAAGATGGCTACATTGGAATAGGAAATTCGATACAATTCTCCTATTATCACGCTAGTCTTGTTGAGACGAAAACCCGCAGCAGATTTATAAGCTTATACGATCTAATCATCATTAACAAATAAAGATTTTTGACTGTTTATTTATTCATCGAACACTGGGCCACTTTTAACTCTTAACAATTGATTTTTCTATTAAATATCGATCGAAAATTTGAGAAATTTATTGGGCAGCAAACTAGAAAGAATTAACTGTAGGTTTATACAATTATCACTACTACTCAATTATTTAAAAAAAACAATTTGAGCTGTTGACAATTAACTGAATTTGTCAATTATTTCAAAATCAGGTAGAGTTATTTTACAAAATTTTGCCACTGTTATATGGTTTGTGATCTCACTTTTTTAAATTAAAAAAAAATCTACATGCATTCTTGAATATTGTCATGAATATGATGTTTGATATAAACCATCCTGGTCTTTTTATTTTAATCATTGATAAAATGTTCACTTGCTTTGTTTGATATATGCTGTTGATATATCAGCATTGAGACATTTTTTAACTGTTTAAAGATATCGGACTCTTTTTTTTTTGTTTTCAAAATTTGTGTAACAAACAGGAAACAAACCCAAAAATGTATGAAAAATCAAAGTTATTGTATAAAGTTTAGAAACTTTTGTTATCATAACAGCAATAAACAGTTGAAACGCGGAACGAATTAATCATCTAAACAGATCCGTTTTATTGACGATGCGGCATTTATTGAAGTACAAATGCACTGTTATTAACATCAAAAGACAATTTACATTAGCATACTAGCTTTCTCCATTGTAAATATGTATGTCATCAAATTTAATTCAAGGGAAACCTTCTAATTTTTCACGAATAATGCATAAGTTTATGCAAAATCGGAAGATTGTCCCTTTGATCCCGAACTGCTAACAAATCCCCAGATTTTTATGATATATATAAACTCAAAGAAAAGAGTCAAATGTTAACAGTATATACTGAACACACGTCAAGGAAGGTCTAAGGGAAAATGAATACCAAAAGGACAATCGGTATAATTTTTTTGATTGCATTATCTTTGATGGCGATTGATTTCACTAATGGACTTAGTAAAAGTATGTACTATTGATAAATACTTCATAAAATATGAGATACAACTGTATCTTTGAGAATCGGAAACAAGTGAAAAGAACATTATAATGTTTAAAATTTGATTTACTTAGATCTATTTATTTATTTTATTTATTTATTTATATTTCTTTATGGCTGACAAAAATTTGGTCCGTTTTCAAATACTCTCTTTTATTGAAATACTATAATATGTTTTATTGAAAAAATATTTTTCTATAAAAATTATTCATTAGATATTCTTTTTATTGTGTGTTTGAAAATATTAAATTGCCTAGATCCTGTTCCAAAACTTCTCCTTTATAAAGCCGTGTTTAATATTCAGTTAATTTTACTAGAGTTCATACACTACTGGTTCTAAAAAGTACTGAAAGTGCCATTTTTTACTGATAATTTCTGATATTTACTGATATTGTACTGTTATTGCTGAGAATTGCTGATATTTACTGATAATTATACTGTTGTTACTGATAATTGCTGTTAGTTCTGATAATTACTGATATTTACTGAGATTTACTGTTGGTACTGATAATTGCTGTCATGTACTGAGAATATATTAAGGCCCAAAATATTGTCTTTTAATCATTAAATAACACATATTTCAGATTTAACACAATTTATTTTGAGTTTTATTAATCTGAGTATATTATCATATATTCTTTTTATTTATTTGATATATAGCTTTTTTTGAACTTCGGAAGCCCACAGATCACATTTTAGACTTAATATTAGAAAGCCGGTCAAAAATGTGTAACTAAAGGCAGACTCCATAAGAATTTTAATTTCTAAATGCGGTGGACAGTTTTTTTTCAACAATAAAAAACCCCATATTTCTTATGATTATTTTTTTTTCAAAATAGAGAAGATACCCGGTCAGGACTTCAAAATGTCTTTGAGGTTTTACTTCACAGAAAGATTAGCGAGGCAGTATCTGTGTATAGTATACATACTTTCAGCAGATCAAGAGGTTTGAATGTCGCAATTCAACCTTGTAAAATGTCAGTCTGACCCTTTGTGTATGACATTACGTAATATCCGTTTTGAGGTATCCATGATCTTGAGAATATTTAATTAAAATTGAAAAGTATTTTATTGACAACAATATGAATAACGTATTGGAATGTTTTCATATTCATCATTTTAGTTGTTGCGTCTGATTCAAATAAAGTTGGATATATAATATTTACCCTATAGCCGGTTTTTTTGGCGGGACACAAATTTGGCGGATTTGGGCCTACAAGGTATACCATTAATTTTTGCGGATATAATTTTGGTGAATCCTTTACCCTTCATTAAAAACTCTTGCCAGTTTATTTTTAATAGCTGAGAAGTTAATGCACTGGAGCGAAAATCCTATGTCACCATTATAAGGTGGTAAAATATAAACATTACCCTGGTTTCACTCTGTCTCACTTTAATATTTTCAAAAGAAATAACTAAATAGTACTTAATCTATGCATGAAAAAAGTATACCGTATTAACAATCAATTTTAATTTTATTGTTATTGAAGAAACCGTTAATCAGACAATTATCTGCACCTGAGTCGATAATGAATCACATGTCTCCTAAAACACAAGCCAACACCCCAGTCACTGGGGGCTAATTACACACATGAATAGGGAAAAGTGATATGGTGTTCAAACAATTAACTTCTAATTTATAGTAATGTTTAGCTTTTATTTATTTTCATTAGTTTTGTATTGATTTTGAGTAAATGTACATTTGTGTCTGTAACACTGTGTGCATGTAACAATTATTTTGTCCCTTTTTATCATGCTCACAGACTTTAAAAAATATGTGAAAAAAAAATCTATAAAAACAACGTTTGTCAATAAAAGCTGTATAAAAAGTACTTAAATTTGGCGATTTTAATTTTGGTGAATTTTCAAAAATCGCCAAAATAGGCCAAAATTATATCCCCGCCAAAAAAACCAGCTATACGGTATTATTCTCTCTCTCTCTCATTCTCTCTCTCTCTCTCTCTCTCTCTTGCTCGCATATATTATCTAGTCCTAAAATTTGAGTTTTGGAGTCAGAATGGCATAATGGAATTAGCACTATAAAGTTCCATTACAGCATCACAGCCGCCATTTCAAACACAGATTTCGAGTGTAAACTTTTCTTAGACTACAAAGAACACCAACTCAATATAGTGAAAAAGTGTTACGGCTTATCATACTTATAATTCTCTCTCTCTCTCTCTCTCTCTCTCTCTCTCTCTCTCTCTCTCTCTTACATAGATTATCTACTAAAAGGTATTTTGAGGCGTCAAGGCAGAAAGGCATAAGCACGATAAAGACCCATTACAGCATCACAACCGCCGATTGCAACAGAGATTAGATTGTAAACCTCTCTCTCTCTCTCTCTCTCTCTCTCTCTCTCTCTCTCTCTCTTGTACAAATACTTTATTCATGCACTAGTATGCGGTAATAAGACCAGCGGCTATATAAGTTTGAAAAAAGGACACACAATTTAACTGATTTTCCTTAATAAATCAACGATTATATAATTAATGTCCACGCTTAAAAGCATGCAGAAAAATTTCTCTTGTATGTCTGGGATCAAGAAAACCCTCAGAACTAACAGACAGCGCTCAGATTATACACACGACAGGGTGACTGCGGCAAGGTGTGAAATTTGGCCACCTGTGTATATGTCTTGCAGCCGCAGAAAAAATTCTTTTGTATGTCTGGGATCAAGAAAATCCTCGGAACTAACAGACAGCGCTCAGACTATACACACGACAGGGTGACCGCGGCAAGGTGTGAAAACTGGCCACCTGTGCATATGTCTTGCAGCCTCAGAATAAACAGATGTAAATGGCCGGGAAATACACCGTGAAACAAAAGTGTTTGGTTTTATTTTGGAAACAAAATTAGTGATTATGGCCGGGATAAAAACATCTTAAGTTTATAATTATTTAACACGGTTCAATAAAAGAATTGATCGCTCAAAATTGAGAATCATTACATGTATATGTTTCTATCAATTACATAAAGTGGTTAAAAAGATCTTTTAGTATGGATTGTTCTAGACACATTATGACACTGTAGTATCGAGTGGATTCGCGCACGGGGATGGGATATATAGCAATTCTATAATTTCTACATGCATTTTATTTATTTGCTGAATTGTGTTAATTAGCTAAAATAAAACTTGGAACAAGAACACAGAAAAAAATATACATTAAAATAAATAAGCAGATATAAAGAAGAATAATCAAATCTAATTTTTTGTGGTTCTAAAAAAGAAGTTACTGTTGATAAAACTTTAGTTAGTTCTTTCATTTTTCTTTTCAGAAAATGCCCGGTATTTGTTTTTCGTTAATTTTAAATAATATCTGAACAATTTGCATGTTACAGTGATTAAAATTAATCTCTAAAAAATTCCCTGGTTGTTAAAGAATATTCTCAGTAATTATCAGCAATTCTCAGTACCAATAGTAAATCTCAGTAAATATCAGTAATTATCAGAAGTCACAGCAACTATCAGTAACAACAGTAAAATTATCAGTAAATATCAGCAATTCTCAGCAATAACAGTACAATATCAGTAAATATCAGAAATTATCAGTACAATATGGCACTTTCATTACTTTTTAGAGCCAGTAGTGATAGTTCACCGACGTTGGAACCCCATAGGTTTCCCAGGTGTACCAACCCAGACACCTCCACACTGACCAATACCACCTCTGATTCCCATAAAGTTGCCTTCTCAGTCACCACGGAAGCTACCACCAACGTTTGAACCACCTTGTAATTGTTGTTGCCATCCATGCCTATGTGACGGTACCCCTAGCATTGATAGCTTTATAAAATCACGCAAATTGTGATTGGTAAAATATTGAAGACAACAAAAACAGCAAAAAGGCAACTCAGATGAATACGGAAAAAACATAATTGACCACAAAAGAGATATATATTTATAAATATATTTTTATAAAATATATTTTATAGACTAGCTTCTTAACTTTATAATCTATTGACAAAAAAGAAGCCAAAACCTCAGATTACCTCAAAAAACCTCATATTAAAAATCTTTTAACCAAGTCTTTTAAAACACTACAATTCAAAGAAAATAAAAATACATGTAAATAGTTTAATTGTTTACAAGTAACTCAGTTAAGAACCTATTTCATCTTACTAGGAAATATAGAGACGACATACCTGTTGCTCGAAACGAGTTAGTGTTTAGTTTATATCTACCTTCTTAATACCAGATGAATATTTGAAATGAACAAAAAGCAAGTAAAATATAGATCAGGAAAATATTTCATTTGAATGCCTGGTTATACGTTAGTTTAAACTGAGAGGGTACATTAGGCAATGTTTCACATGAAACACGTTGATAGAGTCATGGTTAAAAATCCAGGGTTTACCCAAAGTTAAATAAGAAATAAAAAAGGGAAAAGTACCGCTTGGTCAATTTTCATTAAATAAATGACAGAAAGATAGATATATACTAGATAGATAGATAGATAGATAGATAGATAGATAGATAGATAGATAGATAGATAGATAGATAGATAGATAGATAGATAGATAGATAGATTGATGCAAAAGCAAAGGAGAATGCAAATTTTAAGAAGAAAAAAGTGCTAGTTTCTTCTAGAACTTCTAGAACAAGTCGGACAGAGATAGACAGATAGACAAACAGTGTTTCCAATACATTCCCTACATTCAAAATCATTCCAATGCTTGACCGGAAATCCAATGCAACCGGAAGTGTTGAATACCTACCATGAAGGCTAAAAGGTCATGTAACGACACGTCAACATGACCGCTATATTAGCGTAACTCACTTTTCTGATATGCACCGCACAGCACGTGCAACACCACGGCACATTTTAGAACACATTAATGGACTATATGGGTGGGACGAGATGAATCCAGGAGTGAGACCTTTCCTCAGCATCCAAATTTCGCAGAAGAAGACCAATAAAAAAATAAAAAATTGACTAATTTCCACAAAGGTGTTTCTGCTCAATTGTGGGATCCCTAGGAGATCCTGTTATAAGTGCGAACGGAAAAAACACGTGGTATTAATGTTGTGATTTTTATATCAAAGGGTACCTGTGCCCTCCTGATTTTTTCACAAAACCCTTAAATAAATTTGGATAATTTTTTTAAATGCTTTGTTATTCTATATTCTTGATATTTAATAGTCTAAGTCTAAAAAATTATAATCAGAACAGTGTAATAGAAACACTTGCCTGGGGCGTTAGAATTTTTGACTGGTATATAAACTAGACTAAAGGATATAAACTCCAGAAGTTGGTACCGAAAGAGCAGGTAAAATGAATACAAAAACAACATTGAGTCTTCTTCTTGTTTTGATAACATTTTCTTTTATGGCGATCGAATTCACAAACGGATTATCAACCGGTATGTAGAAACGTTATTATGATTCTTTCCTAGAAAATGATATTTTACAGAAATTCTCATGCGAATAAAAATTAAAAACTATAGATTGTTTAATATATTTACTAAATTAAAATATAGATATTTTTATGCAAAGTAATAGACAAGTGATCAAAATTACAACCAAAACCTTAAATAGAATTTACATTGTAAAATCCTTTACCTTTTAAGGAAACACTTTATTTTCTTTATATACTTACTGGTGATAGCAGCTCTAAATTATGTCTTTCAAGAATCTTAATAATAGTTTTTATGATAAAATCTTTGCATTTCTCATTATTCCTGATTATAATGATTCATATACATCAATAAAACTTTTACTTAGTGAATTATTACAGATATTTATTGGCTAAAGATGTTTGTAGGCAGGGGTTAAAATAAAACCATTTTTCATGATCTTGCAGTGTAAAGTGTAAACGATATGACATGAATGAAATCAATATTATACAAATATTGACTGGGAAATCAACAAATCAGATGCGATTAATTGAAATATAGAAAATATTCTCTAGATATTATTCCTAGCCGGTCAATTAAAAAAAAAATATTGACTGGTCAACATTTTTCGGACGAGCTTATATTACAATTATTGACTATTCGTCTATATAGAGTTATAAAGTGAGAATATACTACTGATTATAACAAACATATATATTAACGATCTGAGAGTGCATGAATCGGTTTTTTAAAATTTCGTCAGTTTTGATTTCATTCCATTTTTAAAAGTTTGGTTGGATTTTTTTAGGTCGAAAATGGTTTCCAACACGTTGTCCAACACATTGCAGTTTTCATCCTTGTCCTTGTGATCGTCCTTGGATTACGTGATACATCAACGCAATGGTGATATACATATATCCACCCTTACTTGTCGACAGCTAATGGAACAATATTTACAACAAAACAAACGGTTGTGACGCACTGCAAAACATTTTACGACAATTGCATAACGACTTTCATGGAGAAATCCGATCAAAATGTTAAAATTACAACTATATTATTTAAACTTGCAATAAATATATCTATTAACGAAGTGTATATTTTACAATTATATGCTGTAGTAATGTTTTTATAATATATTACAAATAGTGCTCACAATAAAAATGATATTATTTTCGTACCTTATTTCTTTATTTATGCATACGCATGTATATTTAAAGCTATTCTACTGTATATAAAATCATAGGCTCGATTTTTCTCTGCTTTAATACCGGATCAATTTTTCACGGTTAAAAGAAATGTACAAGTACATGTTCTGCAAAGGATCTCGCTGTTCATCAATGCATTACGAATAAAAAGACATTTCATAGAACACTTGAAAACTAGAAATATAGCGATATTTTAAAATGCAAACGTAAGATCGTTGATAGAGAGAAAGTATGAAATATAGAACAAGCAAAAAAGTTTTCATTTAATTTAAAATAAATATATGTAGTGAAACATATTTTCCAAACATGAAATCAATCTCTGCACACCGCATTCTTTTTCTAAAATATTTTTGCAGTGGCATAGTCACATAAATGACAAGTGTTTGGATCACATTCCTGTTTGAAAAATTGTGTCTTGAACTGTGCCGAAATGCGGTAGAAAATGGAGAAAATATTGCAAATACGCACAATTATTTTTTTAAACCATATGAAAAGAATATTCATGTTAGTATGTTTTATTCGAAATATGTGGTAAATAATGAACAATAAGCATAAATAAATGTGGTCGTGAGATGCATGCTATATGTTATAAAAGATATACTCCATAGAAATGCTTAATTTCTAGAAGTAAATATAAAGAAACCTGATCCAGAGGACGAGTAAATAATCCGTATCATTGTTCATTACGCAAACAATAAATGGTGAAGTCTACAATCTACAGGTTTGTTAATCTTGACGCAGAATTCATGTATGTCTTGTTTAGTCCCTGGCAATTCCCCTAAAATTCCGTAATTTTTAGCCGGGAACTGGTCCAGTGCAAATACATAGCGTTGGATTGTTAATCAACTTTGTTTTGAATGTTGTTTTTCTTAAGATATCAATTAATGCTGGTATTTATTTTTCACACACACACACACACACACACACACACACACACACACACACACATTAAAAACGATACCAATTGTCTGTTTGGTTTCGTTTCACAGAATAAACGAACTATGGAAAACACATTGAAATACTATTCAATATTAAATACCATACTTTATTAAGGTACATTTATCTAAGAACATTTTTAACGTTCAACACAAAACATTTGAAAAACACTGTACAAGTCATTTTGAGTAAGTACTCCTGTTAATGCGGAGTTATAAAATGAACAAAGAAATCTTGTAGTATATGAAATAATATAACTGATGACTAAGAAATGAAGTAAAGTTTGCCCTATAATTCATTATATTTACATTCCATATATTGTCTTATATATTCTCACGCACGGGACACAAATTTTGTGCATACACCGTAGCAGCTCAAAGACTATCTCTTTTAAATAAATACTAATTCAATTCTTTACTTAGAACTGCCTTTGTTATAAATTT
>WFKH01002636.1:41682759-41694424 GCA_016163765.1 Magallana hongkongensis
TTCCTTCTATACTGCATTTCAAAAGATTTTTCCTTTCTGAGATATGGGTGATCAACATTTTGGACTTTTGACCCCTAAAAATCCCTAATTACGTAACACATGAGAAAATCATTATATTGTTAGGTTTTATAACTGTAAGATAAACATATTTGCTTATATAACCTATTACACAATATCCCTCAGTTAAGGGCTATATATAAAATACTTTAGAGCCCTTTAAGTCCCTAATTTTTAGGGCCAGCCCTTTTTTGTTGATATCAAACGAAAGATCTTGTAAATATAAACTTTTTTTGCGTTACATGTTTTAACAAAATATTTTCCAGAAAAAAGATAAACAAAGAAAAGCATGAAAATTCAAGGCGCTTTTGATATCTCAATTTTCGAGCCCTACCGAGCTTTGGCGCATTTAGTGCTAGACATATAAAACAACAACCATGCAAAACTCCAATCTTTCCTCTACCAACCGTAAAAATTTTAGCTCAATATCTCTTAGAGTTTAGGAGAACGACCGCAGACAAAATACCCATATAAAAATTGGAAAAATCTCAATATCTCAAAAACGGATGTGACGTCATCAACGCAAAAAATTTGCTATCAGGTTCAGACCAATATCTATCAGATCTGAAAATTTGATGGAGATCGGCCAAGCCGTATTTGAGAAATCGCGTGTACAAAAATGGGAAAAAAAAAAGAATAAAAATAATAAGGAACTAGACACGATCTCGTTGCGAGCAACGAGGAGGTCTTCCGTCCGGTTTTCATAGTTGAGATACATGAATGATCTATATTTCATTGAAAAGGCCAGAAGCTTTTTTCTTTCAGATTCATGTTTAAGAATTTTCGTTGGAAACATTTAGATATCTCTTGGCCCCTAATTTAAAGGGTCATCCCTTCTTTCTTGATATTAAAAGAAATTAAGGTATTTCAATATCAATAACATTTTGTTTAACAAGAGATTAGAAATTCGCTACCGTTTTTGAGATATTTTGGGTTTTTTTAGGGGCCGACCCCTATCTCCTTATAGGGGCTTTTAACGAAATTTTGTTGGTGAAATATTGTTGAGTACATCATTCTTAGTATCGTCTCTTCTATAATGCTTTTCAAAATATTTGTCCTTTTAAAGATATAAAGATCTAAGAATTGTACTTCTAGTCCTTTAAAATCTCTAATTATGTAATACATCCATTTTTTTTTTATCACGCATGGATGAAGAACTGAAAGATGAACATATTTGCTTCTATAATACTTTACAAAATATTTCTTACGAAAGAGATATCAATAAAAGACTGAAAAAAACCCTTTGGCCCCTAATTTGAGGGGCCAGCCCCTTTTTGTTGATATGAAATGAGAGGTATTTTTAATCTAAACACATTTTGTTCATTAAGTGTTTAGAAATTCGTTAAATTTCTTGAGATATTTGAAAAAGATTGTTTTAAGGGCCGACCCCTTATCTCCTTATAGGGGCTATTTTACGAAACTTTGTTTGATACATACCATTACGAACATTATTCTGAGCATCTTTTCTTCTATAATGCTTTTCAAAATATTTCTCCTTTTTAAGATATAAATGAACACAATATTGGACTTCTAGTCCCTTAAAACCCCTAATTATGTAACATATCAGCAATTTTTAATGATGTATAGATAATTAACGAGAAGATAAACAATTTTGCTTCTATAAAACATTACAAAATATTTCTTTTTGAAGAGATACAGATAATTGACTTTAGACCCTTCTGGGCCCCTAATTTGAGGGGCCAGCCCCTTTTTCTTGGTGTCAGTTGAAAGGTATTTTTAATTTAAACACATTTTGTTCATTGAGTGTTAAGAAATTCGTTACCGTTCTTGAAATATTTGAAAAAGATTGTTTTAGGGGCCGACCCCTTATCTCCTTATAAGGGCCATTTTACGAATTTTTGGTTCTTACATATCATTACAAACATTATTCTGAGCATCTTTTCTTCTATAATGCTTTTCAAAATATTTCTCCTTTTTAAGATATAAATGATCAAAATATTGGACTTTTAGCCCCTTAAAACCCCTAATTATGTAACATATCAGCAATTTTTAATCATGTATAGATAACTAACGTGAAGATTTGCTTCTATAAAACATTACAAAATATTTCTAATTAAAGAGATACAGATAATTGACTTTAGACCCTTCTGGGCCCCTAATATGAGGGGCCAGCCCCTTTTTCTGGATGACAGATGAAAGCTCTTGTATATATAAACTTTTATTGCTCTATATATGATAACAAAATATTTATGACAAAAAAGATATTCGTGATCAAGTCTCAAATTTCCCCAAAATTGTCAAAAAAAGTTAACATCAACATTTTCAGGTCCAGGCGAGCTTTAAGTATAATGCCTTCTGGTGAAATCTAAAACAAGCATGCAAATCTACCATAACCACTCTATCTTGCATATAAATTTCAAGTCTCTAACTATAACGGTTTTTGAGAACATGCGTGGACAAAATCATGATCCAAAAAACACGAAAAAGGGAGATAATTCAAAAGCGGAAGTGAATTTTCAGACAGAAAGTGGGATGCAAAGAGACATTCACCTAAGACATCATCCCTGTAAAAATCATTAAAATCGATAAAGAAGTGGCTGAGAAATTAAGGGTGTCTACCAAGAAGAATAATAATAACTAGAGCAAAGCTCGTTGCAAAGCAACGAGTGGGTCTTCCGTTAATGTCGAAAAAAAAGCTAGATGTTCCTGTAAGAAGCAGAGCTCTAAAACCAATACCAGGAGTTTTAAAACGAAAAGATATAAAAAATCGAATAATTCTTGGTACGACTTAACAAAATCCGAATGAATTTAAGTACGAATTAACAAAAACATTAACGATTTCAAGAACGACTTGACCAAAAAAAATCCGAATGTGTTTAAGAACGACTTAACAAATATCGAATCATTCTAGGTACGAGTTAATTTAACTTTGAACATAACACTATTTTCTTAACCAAGAATGTGGAATCAAAATTTCCGGAAAAATCAATTTTTAAACCCCTATATCTCTGTAATGCATTGTCCGATTTTGAAACGGATTTCAGATTTAAATTAAGCTTAATAAGTTGAACATTTTTGCTTCAATAATATATAACAAATTATTTTTCAGTAAAAAGTTATTATTAAAAGACTTTGTAGCCCTCCTGGCCCCTAATTTGAGGGGCCAGCCCCTTTTTCTTGATATCAAATGAAAGGTCTTGCAAATATAAACATATTTTGTTCAACAACTGTTCACGAATTGTTAACCGTTCTAGAGATATCTGAACAACTGTGTTTTAGGGGCCGACCCTTAAACTCCTTAATGGGGCCACTAACAAAAAAGTTTTAGGTATTATATTATTAAAAACATTATTTTGAGCAACTTTTCTTCTACAATGCTTTTCGAAATATTTCTACTTTTCTAGCTATTACTGATCAGAGTTTTGGACTTCTGGCCCCTTGAAACCCCTAATTACGTAACATATGACTTAGGTATGGTACTGTATAGATAAATAACTGTACAAAGAATATTTTTGCTTCTATAATATATAACAAATTATTTTTCAGTAAAAAGTTATTATTAATAGACTTAAGAGCCCTCTTGGCCCCTAATTTAAGGGGCCAGCCCTTTTTTCTTGATATCAAATGAAAGGTCTCGCAAATATAAACATATTTTGTTCAACAAGTGTTTAGGAATTGTTGACCGTTTTAGAGATATCTGAACTAATGTGTTTTAGGGGCCGACCCTTAAACTCCTTACTGGGGCCACCAACAAATTTTTTTTAGGTAGCATATTGTTGAGAACATTATTTTAAGCATTTTTTCTTCTACAATGCTTTTCAAAATATTTCTCCTTTTCTAGATATTAATGATCAAAGTTTTGGACTTCTGGCCCCTTGAAACCCCTTATTACGTAACATATGATTAAGGTGTGGTACTGTATAGATAAACAGCTGTACAATAAACATTTTTGCTTCTATAATTGATAACAAATTATTGTTCAGTAAAGAGTTATTGCAAAAAGACTTTAGAGCCCTCTTGGCCCCTAATTTGAGGGGCCAGCCCTTTTTTCTTGATATCAAATGAAAGCCCGTAGAAATTTAAACAACTTTTGCATTACATGTTTTAACAAAATATTTATACATCAAAAGATATTAGGGAAAATGTTCGAAAATTTCGTGAAAAAATTTGGTCCTAATTTTCAGGTTCAGGCGAGCTTCGAGGCCTTGCGCAATTTTAATAATTGGAAGCAGGGGGGTACAACTTCAGACTTTAATCTACAATCCTGGAAAAGTTTCAAGCTTCTATCTTGATTAGTTTCGGAGGAGATGCGTGGACAAAATGACCCTTAAAAATTTACAAAATCGCCAATATCTGAAACCGGAAGTGACGTCATCATTTGAAAATTTGACAATATGTAGCGCCGATGATGCTAAATCAGTCCTGAAAATTTCGTGCAAATCGGTTGAATAGTTTTTGAGAAATAACGCTCCAAAAAAGTCAGAAAAAGAAAAAAAAGAATAATAATAATAAAGAAAAAGAAACCGTAGAATAACAAGAGGGTCTTCCGTTGGAAACGGAAGACCCTAATAATATAGAAGAATGAGAAACAGTAGAAAAACAGTAAGGTCTTCCGTTGGAAACGGAAGACCTTAAAAAGAAACCGAAGAATAACAATAAGGTCTTCCGTTGGAAACGGAAGACCTTAATAAACATGTCATCTATTATGTTACTTAATTTCGATACAGTCGATATACTGTTACTTACACGAACAGATAGATTCTCCTAAGTTACTGATTTTACAGTGCTCTACATCAATTAGTAAAAAAGGTCATGTTTGATCAAATTAATTTTGTAAATCGTTTTCGTGACTTGTCATTTTAGAGATTTCTAGATTGTTATTCGTAGATTTACATGTATGTATTCAGAATAAAGACTGTTTGCAATGTTGACTAGTGTATGAGGAATATCACAGAAAAGTACGGAAAATGAACCACCGTGAATATGAAAAAATCCACAGTGTTTTAAAAAAAAATAAAGATGCCAATGTGTCTAGCGTTTAAATTTGGATTAATTTATGAGTTGTAATGCCTTTGTGCCAAAGTGCATTTAGATTTGACACATTTATAGACCGTCTTCTTATCAGGCAATTGACAACTAGACGTCGCTTTTGCCGGTTTCTACTCCGTCCAAATTTACAACCCTGCAAATATAATCAAATGATCAATAAAATATGAAACGACTGCATATTGTAATATAAGTTTTTGACTTGTAGCTCTCTTAAGATATTAAAATGTGTTGACATCTCTTTAATGTTTTACTTTTTATATAAATAACATTTAGATAAGATACATTAGTAAAAATCAGCAAAAAATTATTCTACATGTATGTATTATCAAGGGGTTTTACAATATTACAGCATTATTAATCTAGTCAATTCATTCTTAAAAGTCAAACTTATTGCAACAGAAAATGTTTTGTGAAACATCTACTACTCATAATTTTTTTGTGATAAAATTTCGACGAAAATCGAAAGTACAGAATTATTATTTAGGATCTTATCGATTTTTTTTATGTACAATGTGAATCACGATATAAAGGCACATAACTTTTTCAGAACTGTTGTTTGGTGAATTTCTTAGTACATTTGACTACTTTTAAAAAGGAAATCGGAATTTTTTTTCACTGTCCACTTAATATATGGACAGAGCTCATTGATTACTAACATTGCCTCTTAAAAGAAATAGGAGATGAATAAAAGTATACCGACATTTAAAGATGTTATAGACAATATACATACTCATCAAAAACTAAATTACATGTAGGTAAGTCAATTTTAGAATATATGTTGCATTTTTCTTACTTTAAAATAATAACATAACGGTAAAGGTTGACAGAAAAAGTAATGGTCTGTCTCAAGTCTTTTTGTATAATTTTTTTAATAACATTTAGTATTTATAGGTATTAAATGATATACTATTTTTATAGAAAACATAATATAGATGATATTTTCAAACTACACATTCAATGTCCATCGATTTAAACGCAAATATTTCCAAAATAAACAAAAAACTAAGATATCTTTCAAAACTGACATTAACATTAAGTACGTGAATAAATGATTTGTTAATTTTTATTAACATTTATTAAAACCAGGTTACAGTACCTTAATAATAATAATAATAATAATAATAATAATAATAATAATGCATATTTAACGATTATCGATTATCTCAATTTATCGCATTTTTTGGATATTTTTACTGAGATTTGTCCCTTGTCTATTAATAATAATTAACATAGGCAATTAACAGTTGCCAAAACTATTTTTTCAACTCAGATCTCAGGAGTTTTTCTCTATCAAATAGTATGTATATAATTGATTCCATTAACGCTTAAAATAAATTCTGTTGCAATTTTTAACGTTTAGCCAAAACGTTTTGTTAGATTAAATATATTATTTAGTCTAAAGGTGGCGACTTTTTTAAGAGCTTGGATGTAAAAGCCACAAAATTCTGTGAATGTTCGCCTTTCTTCTCCTGAGTCCAAGTAAAGGTCTACCTTAGAAAGAGCTCTATAAAATTCTTCATATTAGGTTAAAAAACTAACAGTGAGAGGTATCAAAATTTTCTGAAGGGTAAACTTTAGTTTTTACAAATCTTTAACCTTTTTAAAGCTGTCACAACTGTCAGTACATTTCTAAAAAGAAATCATTGCTCCTTTGTTTACAATACACAAAGTAAACCTTTAACTTGTCTTCACAACTTCATCATAAGATTAGAATTCTTAAACACTGATCTCCTTTTCTGTCCCTAACGCCGGATCTATTTTCATACCAATTTCATTCATATGTAGATCCGCTTTGATACAAAGAAATAATGAAATTATATATGAAAGTTTTTAATCTTCCAAAGCATTAAACCAACAAGGTTCATGTCTGGTAGAATTAATGTAAAATACAAACAAAGGAGAAAACTGAACCTGTTCATATTTGCTACGATGGTATCTTTCATTGTTGTTCGCTTTTCCAGATCAATAGAGTCGTCTGTTCCGAGAGCCCAATTAGGATTTGATTGTAATGGCCAAACCTTTGAAAATGTACATATAAGATTCGGAAATTCGGCTTCTCCTCTGAAAACAAATATTCAAATATCAAAGATCCATGCTCCCAGATAATCCTAAGATTCAGTTAATATTACATAATCAGCTAAGATTGATAATATGCTATTAGAATAAGCAGTTTACCACAATAAGCAGTCTATATTTACTTTATTTTTTTGATTTTTTAATTTTTATTTATTTTTATTTTTTTTTTTCAAGCTAAATATTTGGCCCAAAATTGTTTAACGAAGTTGTAATTTGTAGAGTACGTAAAAGGTTTGAGTTTCAGAATAGTATCCCTCTAAATATTTTAACATTTTGCATTTGTTAAAATATTTTTTCCCAAAGAAATTTCAACAGCAAATAATTTAACATAATTAGTCGCATACCTACCTTTAACCTGATATTCTATGTTATAAAGTGACAGTATGAAACTCTACCAAAGGAAATTATCTCCATTCTCATAGTTGTACTTTATGAATTCTCACTTAACCAAGGAATTTTTATATTAAATTTAAGTTTTAGAAATTTAAGTAATATTATAGAACGGTGTAACTTTTTTGTTAATTTAGCTCTTTTTCAACAAAGAGAATATGCCATTTTAGACCTAAAAAATTTAAAGACAATCAGTACTGATAGCTAAAATTAGGTGGAGAAAAAGTGTTCAAATCAAGTTTCCATCTATCTCGGTCTTATCTCATGTTCAGAATAATTTAGTTACAAATCGACATACACTGTATATAACAGTTTCTCTAACTAACATCAAACGGCAGATCACTCTTACTACCCAAAAGTATTCTCATTTCAGTGCTTAGTGCAGAGATTGTTTTAAAGAAAATGTTTACATGTACCTCTGTTTTGATCGCTTTATAAACAAATAGGCGGAGCCAGGAATCAACATGATAAGAAACACAGAAACAGCGGCGGCGATGTACAACGCTAAGTAAGATCTTTTGTCCTCAGATCCTGTGATATCTGAATGAAAGACAATGAGCATTAATGATTGGATAGGATTAACCAAGATTGTAAAGGATACATCTTTGCTTATATATGTTTATACCTGCCCATTCAGAGGATATGGACAACGTACATCTGACTCTGTAGCTCACAAACAGCACAGAGAGTATCATCGTATATTACGTCAGTATCATTTATCAATGTCAATATTGTTTTTACAAATATTAGTAAAAAATAGTCAAAACGATATTAAAGGAGAATTAAAATAGTTCATACCTTTTGTTATGTTGCATATTCCCTCTAATTTAATAATGTTGGGACAGTGACATTGTATTTTCTTTTCCAATTTTAGTTCATAGTTCATCAAATGTTTGGTTGACTCAATCTCGCAATATTTTTGTCTGCAGTACCTTTCATCGCATAGACTGTCACAGCTGTACGACGCTTCTCCATGATAACTCGAATTAAACAACAGAGTAGCGTTATCAAGTGACATCATTTTAGATAGCATGAAAATCCTCATAGTTTGTTTAAAATCCTCACCACTGACCATTGTCTCTAGATGGTAATTGGACGAATTATAAGTTTCAACATCTCCTATCATAAAAGAAACTGACTTCAAATAAATTGGGGATTTTGAAAAATTGAAATGTATTCTGAGGCTTGATAATGAACAGTTAGGAACTATCAACTTGTTTGATGGATCTATGTCACATTCTGAGTAAAGGTAAAGTGATTGAAAATTTTCCGGATTGTATTCATCTGGGAGCAGCTCAATTCTGATTCGTTCCTCACTATTTGACAATTTACATAACACAACGTATGAGAAAATCAAACGTGTGTTCCAGTTCTCTGAAACAGACGTTGTTATGGTAACATTGCCAGCTGGCTTCGAAAGACCTGTTCGATTTGCTTCCTGAATACAAAGGTTTTGCAAAATGAATACAATGTTTGAGTCATAATAAGAGAGACACAGAGAAAGGTCGTGATCTACAGTACATATTTTTTTCAATGATGATAATATCATAACCGCCTCACATGCTGAAGAATTTCGACTTCTTTGGCACAATGATGTTACACAACTGCAAGTGTTTTCAAGGTCTTTCTTCATAAAACAATCGTGTTTTAGTGAAACAAATGTAATGTTGTTTGGAACAAGAATAGATAGTGGGACATCACATCTTGCTCCAGTAAAGCCCGTGGAACATTTACAAGACGGACCTGAATCCCGTTCCATACACACGCCATCTCCACAAAAATGGTCGGGACAGATACTTAGATTGGCGTTAATAGTCTCATTGAAACTGCCTTTTAAAGAGACGTCACAATTCCTACCTGTGTAATTCTCATAACAAGAGCAGACGTAACCGTTAACGAAATCCACGCATTCACCATGGATACAAGGATTGAAGTCGCACTCGTTGACATTTCTAGAGCAGTTATCGCCTGTAAATCCAGGAAAACATCGACACATTATGCTGGTTCCTTCCACTACACACAACCCGAATACGCAATTATTGCAAGAACACTCGTATTGGTTGACACCACCAATGCACTCTTGCCCTTGTAAACATGGACTAGATTTACACTCATGAATGTTGTGCTCACACTGAACGCCTGTATACCCCGGATAACACCTGCATCTCCATGCGTTTATGCTTCTCTCTTGTGAAATGTTATTAATTTGATCATTAAATTGATCATTAAAATTTTCTATAATAAGTGTAGTTTTATCGATTGATGTTGTACTTTGTTTTGCATTGTTCAGATATGACGGCACAAATGTATTATGTGCCCTTTTGGTATCCACTGACGTCAAAATATCACAACGACCAAAGAGGCAGGGGTTGGATAGACACGGATTTGTGCTTTTCTCGCAATGAGTTCCTTCAAAATGGATGTCACACACACAAGATGGTCCTTGGTCTATCGACATAACACAGGAGCCTCCATTGTAGCAATTAAAAGTCGAACACTCTGAACAGGCTAACCCGGATAAACCAGATGGGCATATGCAAAACCGCTTCCCATTTGTGCTTAGGCATGTTCCGCCATTAAGACAAGTGTAATAAATACAGTTAGAAGGTTGAACTGCAAAACAAAATAAAGATAGTTATGTACATGCGTGACAACGTAATTCCTTATCGCAATGGATCATAAAAAAGGATATAAAAAGAACACATTAAGAATTATTCAATAAGTTCGTTACAATATATTCGGATATAGTGTTGATTTTTTAAATCGTCCTTCTGTAAGGAATACACTGTCACCTTTCAAAGGCTAAAAGAAATCAGGAAAGTATAGATATTATAATTGATGAAAAAAACATCGATATTAACGTATTCGCAACCTTCCCAAAATACATTTTGAAATGCCAAATACCCGCGGTATTTCCAATGTAAGTTCTCAAAACATTAATCTCCCTTTTCTTTACCAGTAGATTTAAATGCAGTTTTCATGGGTTTCCAATAAGTAAGTTCGATATAAAATTAACGAAAACATACCGTAGTAATATTTCCCCCTGTATGAGAATGAAACACCGATCATGACGAACTTCAGATAAAGTATTCTTCCAACGGAACGCACTAAATACGATGATTTGTTATTACAAATGACGTCATAATACGTCACATTGTCGTAATGAGTGTACGAGATGAAGATTCCGTAAGCAGGTTTTGTTTCTGGTACACAGTGAACAGGGGCGTGAAAAGAAACATCAAAGACAATTTCCACTTGCTGGCCCAGCGGTGCGACTATTTTGTAGTTGTATGTCTGGTTGACCGTTGTTGGTTTCGAACCATTCTGGTTAAGGTTAGTAACGATATTGTTCTCATCGTCATAGTATTCAGAGCATTTCTGAACTTAAAAAAGACATAACGTTTTCTAAATTTCATAAAAAAGCGAAATCACAATTATATTTTTATATTAATTTTTCTTTTTTATTTAAAAAATACAAAAAAAAGATAAAATTGAACATGCATTTGCAAAAAAAAGAATTTTAAAATATATAAAAGTAATAATTAAACTGATACACGTTAAACTTACTGTTTTCTGCCGTACATATCAGGCTTACTATATAAGATAACAATACACAAAGAATCATGATGCTGACAAACGTCTGACATGCTGCATACGTTATTCCCTATTACCGTGGAGGCAAAACAAACAGGTGCGCGACTTCAGGCGTGATATCCGTAATCAGCTTAGATATTTACTTCAACATTAACTTCCTATCTAGATAATCCCTTTCCATATCAATCTTTCACAAAGATAAAATGTTAAGGAACGTTCTGTTATTCCCCCTTATGTACATTTATAAATTACTCCTCTTTACTTAATGTGAATGTATATGGTTCAAAGAATTCAAACATTTTTCATCACATTTACATGTAATAACTCAGTGTGACACATTACATGGCGTGTTATATGCACATGTCATCTTTATTTGAACAGTTAATTAATACTTAGGCAAGATTTGTTTCAATTTTAAAACATATTTCATACACATTATTGATAAACAATAGATGCATCATTGATAAACGCATTAAAGAATGATATTATCATCTCTCTCTCTCTCTCTCTCTCTCTCTCTCTCTCTCTCTCTCTCTCT
>WFKH01002636.1:41697458-41710634 GCA_016163765.1 Magallana hongkongensis
CAGATTTAGCCTAAAGCAGGTGTTACCTGATGTTCTGGGTTATGTTTGCTGGTTGTACACAACCGAATTGTTTCAGTTATTAACGTGAAAAAACCTTAAATAAATACATGCTTCTTACGACATGACCGAATCCCTTAGAGATGACTACATTTGTTTCTATGGAAGTCATATCTTGTTAACTGTATATAATATTTTGAAAATATTTCTAACGAACACACCGTATGTGAAGGAGTCACTCAGCGATGCAGTTTTTTCTACCGATTACGTCATCGCAAACAACAAAAAACCGTATCAAATAAGAACAAAAATATTTAAAGTTTTACTGATTGGTAACCTCAAAACTTCTGACAAAAAGTCCAATTTTCTACACTGGCAGCACGTTGTTTGCAGTCTAGCCATTTGAAATTAATGCGGAGGAGAGGGTCTACAAAACATACTGATGGGAAAGCTGAAATCTTTTAACTCTGTGAAAGACAAAATTATTTCTTTCTATGAAGTATGACTGGTTATTTTTGTTGTACTGCCTACTTTTTTATTAAGGTGGGATTTGAATCAAAATTATGTGTGCATCACTATTTTTGCAAATTAAAATTTGATTTGGTTTGCTAAAGATTAAAATTTATTTGTAATTGATTGAATGCGATTCAAAACATATTCTTCAGATAAGATTATGCATTAAATTATGTTCCCGAATAACTAGAATCATTGTTTTATGGAGAACAATAATATCAATCACATAATCTCCGAATCACGTAATTTACACAATATTGATATCTTCACCAGTATTAAAGGTTTGGTTTAATTGATATAAATATTAACAGTGGTCGTAATGAGCTGTAACATTTTCCATGTAATATGCAAATGGGCTGCTGAATAGGTTGTAAACACGTAATGGTCAGTTTACAAGAAGTTACTATTATGTAAACTTGCGAAACTTGAAAAATTAAAAAAAGACTTTGGAAGACAGAAAAACCCTCAGTGATTTTAAAGACGACAATTGCCTCATTTTAAGATATCCTTTTAATGAAGAAATTATTCTCAGAGTATGTAAATTGCATTATTTGTGGGGTAAGATGTAGAACAAAAGATGAAAAGAAATCCGCTGTATTATCCAACAATTTCTAACGGCATCGCGATATCACGCCACATGCAGTCTTCGAGAACGACTCAACTAGTGAATATTCGTCAAAACAAAGAAGTGACAACAATAGACTTAATAAATTGCCTGGGATCCATCGCTTTGGGCTTTTTAAAAATGTTAGGAACATGTATATAATTATATATACTAATGCTACTTTGAATTTTGTGTCTCAGTCTGTACATTAACTTCTATCCCCATCTAATATCAAGCACTTGTATATTATAATACATATACAAGATATTAACCTAAGATAATGATTTATTACTTATACATCAAAATTCGATAAAAGAAATGAACAATTCGTTTTTAGCTCACCTGAATCGAAGGTTCAAGTGAGCTTTTCTGATCACCCGTTGTCCGTCGTCCGTCTGTCCGTCCGTCTGTCCGTCTGTCCGTCTGTAAACTTTTCACATTTTTGACTTCTTCTTTAAAACCACTGGGCCAAATTTAACTAAACTTAGTACAAGTCATCCTTATGGGAAGGGGATTATCAATTGCTAAAATAGAGGGCTAATCCCTTTTTAAAAGGGAGAAAATTGCGAAACAGTGAAAATAGGGTGCTTCTCAAGACCTACTGCACCAGAAATGCCAATATTTACACAAAAGCTTGTATATATTGTGAAGATTCTAAATTGCAAAAATCGTGACCCCCGTACCAAAACTGGGGCCCCAGAAGGGGTTCAAAGTTTAACATAGAAATACGTAGGAAAAATGTTTAAAAATTTTCTTCTCAAGACCCACTGCACCAGAAATGCCAATATTTACACAAAAGCTTGTATATATTATGAAAATTATAAATTGCAAAAATCGTAACCCCCAGACCAAAACTGGGGCCCCAGAAGGGGTTCAAATTTTAACATTGAAATACAGAGGAAAAATGTTTTAAAATCTTCTTCTCAATAACCACTGCACCAGAAATGCCAATATTTACATAAAAGCTTGTATATATAATGAAGATTATAAATTGCAAAAATCGTGATCCCTGGATTAAAACTTGGGCCCCAGAAGGGGTTCAAAGTTTAACATTGAAATACATAGGAAAAATGTTTAAAAATCTTCTTCTCAAGAACCACTGCACCAGAAATGCCAATATTTAAACAAAAGCTTGTATATATAGTGAAGAAAATAAATTGCAAAAATTGTGACCCCCCGGACCAAAATTAGGGCCCCAGGCGGGGTTCAAAGTTTAACATAGAAATACATAGGAAAAATGTTTTAAAATCTTCTTCTCAAGACCCACTGCACCAGAAATACCAATATTTACATAAAAGCTTGTATATATTGTGAAGATTATAAATTGCAAAAATCGTGACCCCCGTACCAACACTGGGACCCCAGAAGGGGTTCAAAGTTTAACATAGAAGTATATAGGGAAAGTGTTTAAAATCTTCTCAAGAACTACAATGCAACAGTTTGTGGGATTACTATGCAAGCATCCTCAAATAGTCAAGATTCTTATTTGTATAAGCCGTGACCCCCTGACTAATACTGGGGACCCAGAAGGGGTTTAAAGTTAACATAAAAATATATAGGGAACATGTTTGAAAATCTTCTTCTCAAGAACTACAGTGCAACAGTTTGTGGGATTACTATGCAAGCATCCGTGGCTATTGTAGATTCTAAATTGGTAAAATCTAATACTGGGGCTCCAAGAGGGGTTCAAAGTTTAACATAGAAGTAAATAGGGAAAATGTTTAAAAATCTTCTTCTCAAGAACTACAGTGCAACAGTTTGTGAGATTAATATGCATGCAACCTTGGATAATATAGATTCAATATTTTTAAAACAGGACCCCTGGACTAATACTGGTGACCCAAGACGGATTCAAATTTTAATGTAGAAGTATATATGGAAAATGTTTAAAAATCTTCTTTTCGAGAACTACACTGCTTTAATTTTTCATATTACTACGTAAGCATCCTTAAATAGTGTAGATCTTAAATTTTAAAAGCCGTGACCCTCGATCTAATACTGGGGCCCCAGAAAGGGTTCAAAGTTGAACATAGAAATATATATGGAAAATGTTTACCAATTTTTTTCTCGAGAATTACAATCCTACAGTTTGTGAGATTACTATGCATGCATCCTCAAATGGTGTAGATTCTAAATTGTTAAAGCCAACCATAAACCCTGGACCAATACTGGAGCCCCAGAAAGGGTTTCAAAGTTTAAAATAGAAATAGCATATGATACCAAATTGAATGTTACAAAGAACTGTTGTTCAGGTGAGCGATGTGGCCCATGGGCCCCTTGTTACTTTTTAACATAAGCATGACTTTGCTAAGATATTGCTAAGTTTGCTTTGGGTTACGGTATAAAAATACTTAAGTATGACTTATGTAGGTCCTACGATTTCGCCTAGGTCCTACTTATGACCCTACCTAAGTCAAAATCTTAGCATGCTTTATGTTACGAGCCCCGTGTAAAGCATATTATTATATAACTATTTTCAGTAACTACCAATTTCGCTTTCTTGGTTTAAAATGACGCCATAAAATTTCAAAACCAAACAATAATAAACTTGAACATGCTTTAAGTACGTAACTACTATCAATTTCTTTAAAAGTATTATTCACTCATTATATTGCCGATTGTTTTATTACGTTAACAGTGTTGAACGAAATTCAATCAATTTGTTCATATACCTTTTTATGAAAACATATAAAATGTACATAACCCGATGAAATAATGTGCAATTTAATCGATTTGTTTATAATTGTCTTTCATGTAGTTTTGAAGTATCCTTATTTTCTTGAATTTTATCAAACAGATGGTCTTTTAATGATAAACCTTTTCTTGAAAAAGTAAGCAGTCGATTAAAAATAAAACGTTTTTGACAAAAATCTCGATAGATTACTTATATTTCTATTTTCTGTTCATTTTAATTTCAGATTTACAATGTTTTAGTTTGTTTATAAAGTAACTAACTTTCGTGTCAGATTGGCAAGAGGTATTCTAAATTAACATAAAAATGAACATAAGAAAAATTAAAATGAAAGAAATGGTATTACTATTCGTTCAATCTTTCAAAAGTATTAGTCTTATTAAGTTATTTTCACTTCTCTCACTTTTAAGTTTGAGCTTTGGTCTTTAGAATCATGTTTTCTTATTCTATGCACCAGTATTAAAAACAGATCCCTTTTCAGATTTAAAAAAAGAAGAGTAGAAGAATAATTTAAGAACAGTAAATATTCAAAATGAAATCTAATTTCGATCATATTCACTACAATTTTTTTTTGCCATTCCTGGCTCTTCAGGACTAGTATGTTACGTAGTAACGTCAACGATCAAAGTTCATTGAGACGTCACAATAGCGTAAAAGGAGCGGAAAGTCACAGAGCAAAAAGGCGCTAAAATAATGATAGCAAATATTACAAATGATACAATTTCTTTACATGTATTAAATTTTCACTGAATACAATTAAGTTTTGATGTTAATAATTTAACAAATTGGGTCTTCCTTGGCTAGGCGTAGGATTTCATTCTCATTCGGAAGTTTATAAAATGGGGAAATTTTTTTTAAATTTTCCCTTCCCGCATTCAGCAAAATGTTCACGACATGGAATATGAAGGACACTGGGGTCTTTCATTTGTCGCTTGTGGACAAGAACACGCGCGTTTAATTTTACCGTTTGTCAAATAATGGAATTTATCCCTAAGGATAAATTCATTTATACAAGCAACAGCAACCTTATCATTAGTCGTGATCCTAATAAGGATCGGGTTAGCTTTAGCTAAACTATCGGGTTGGGTGTACGCAATCGACATCGGGTTCGGCATCCTTTTTCATCAAACTCTTCAATGATGCCGGATCATCAGACGAGATTTCACCCAAACCCTCCCACCCTATTTGAATTGTGTCATGATGGCGTCAATTTAAACGACTGCCATGTTCATGTTACTTAAATATTGTCTTGTCCGTTCAATTCACAAAGAGGTTTCAGTATAGAACACTGTGCCGGATAATTATAGTAGTGCCAAGGTGCATATATAAAAAACATGTCATATGATAGACCATTGCAGAAAGAGTTTATTACCAATTTTGTTTTTGATGTATCTCACCCATCAGGTGAGAAATTTACCTTTCATTAATTAATTCCTACAGGAAAATAATTTTTCCCTTAGGATATTTGGAATTTCCTACCGGAATAAAAATCTTCCAAAAGAAATTTAAATTCCGATAGAATTTGAAGAAAACTCCCATTGGAGTTTAAAATTCGATAAGAAATCTTAATTTCCTATAGGAAAACTACCTGTTAGAATTAATTTCCTGTAGGAAATACCTTTCACTTTAAGGGATTATAATTTCAGTAGGATGTTTAGAAATGTCTACAGGATTTTCATTTTTTCATTTTGTATGAATAGTTATTTTTTACGAAACTGCATTTTAAGCTGTTGCAAAAATGCCACCTTGTCACTGGCATTATTATCTGGCACAGTGTAATTATGTCTAGTAAGTAACTTAGTCTCTGAGTGCTTAATGCTGGTCCAGCGACGATAGGACGAATTTTCAAGTCAGTTGATTGAGGGAGTTTATTATATTTATATCAGCACGATTTTTACTTCATCTTTGATTTCCTCAGATTTGTGAATTTTGAATAATGTATAGAAGTTATTGGATTTTACCTCAAAGTTTGTTAAGTAATCAGTTTAATTTTTTGTCAAGTTTTCAGCATGTTTTTAAATTAGTTTCTCTACTCTTATCATTGTGTGTCATTGCTTGTTTGTTGTTAATTTACGATAAAACCCTGAGTTATTTACTGTAGTTCGTTCAATACAATTTCTCCATATTGAAAGTTTATCCAAAATTACTAAAAGCCCCTCTTTTTCGGCTTCCTTTATAATTTTTATATGAATTCCGTCGTAAATTGTTGATAGCATGTTATTGAGATACGGGTATTATATTCTATATTTGTCTTTCTCCTTTGTTGCAGATGATTAAAGACACGTGTTTGTTCCTGTTATGAGGGGGTTCAAATCCTTTCTTATTCCAAACGTATGATTAGTCCTCATTAGGAGAGTTTTTAAAGAATTTCTTTAACAGCAATTTACGGCATAATACGTCCGTATCAGCTATCAAGTCAACGTTGTCTTTTTTAGAAGTTAGTGCAAATTTCAAACCATGAGCTAATAATCCTATTTTGGTCTCATTTAAAGTTTTCTGATGGTGTTAGAATTATGTGTTTTGTTTCCTCTATGGTGCCTTCGTCATCCTTTCCTTGATGTTTTTGGGCTCCGCCATTTTGGCGTCGTTCAACATGTGTGCTGGGTCTAGCATTATTGAATCTTCTTCTGGTTGACAAATTATTTACTCTCTTTGGGCAGATCTATTTAGATTTATTCTGAATTTTCTTGAAAATCTCATTTCTTCTCTGTTTTTCCAATTTTCATATGTGTCCGCAAAATTTTTCTTTCATTCTTAATTGCGTTCCAATACGCCTGGTTCCGTTAATTAGGAAGCTTCTACCATACTGTATGTACTTCTCTTTTATTTTCGTACGTTTCTTTTTCAAGATTGATCTCGCTAGTTTAACAATTTTTGAACATTATTTCTGTAATTATCACTGCAAGATAACACGTCATTTCTTTCATTGTCAGTTATTCTTGTAGAAAGTAACATTTGAACTTCTTCTCGGAATATGAGGTTTGATTTCACTATATCTGGTATCGCCGTAGTAAGATTGTCATACTTACTACAAAGTGTAGATTTTTTCTGAAACTTCTTTACAAATCCTTTCAATTCCGTTTGATTCCGCTACTGTTTTGGATTGGGTTTGTAACATCCTGGATTCATGTACCGATGAAGAATAATTTTCAAATAAAACAATAAAGTCGGTACAGTTTTAAAATAATAATAACATGCAAGGAATTTTTTTACTGGACAAACGGTTAAAATTAAGGCGCGTCTTCGTATCCACAAGAAAAATATTAAAGACCCCGTGTCCGCAATACTCCATGTTGTAAACATTTTGCTGAATGTGGCAAGGGAAAATCTAAATTATTCTTATTTAATAAACCTCCGAATGAGATTGAAATACTACGCATAGCCAAGAAAGACCATTTTATTAAGTTATTCAAATTAAAAGTTAATCGCATTTAGCGAAAATTTAATACATGTAATGTAATTTAATCATTTGTTAAGGTAACTCCAGTGTTTTAGAAATCCGTGTCAAACCAAACATTTTTTAATTTTAATAGTTGAAACAACTTATAAACTTACTATAGAGACCAAAACATTTATACCTTTGCACGTTTGTTTTCCAAGGTCCAAAAATTTAACAGCCAAAATTTAACACCATGATGCATAATCTCATAATTTATTAAATTATGCACCAAAATACATCATGTTAGGTTATATTTTAAGAAAATCAATTGATTATCAGTAAATCATAACAATTTTATTGATTTTCTACAAAAAAATATGAAAAATATTACATTTTTTCTTGCCACGACCTTCCCAAAAAAATCACAAAATTGCATATTTTTGAAAAATTCTAAAACATTATTCAGTTTACATACATTTTTTAAGGAATATTTATTAAGAGTTACATATTGTGTTAACAAAAAAAACATAGTTTAACAAAATTGACCATCTTGTTTTTGCTTGATAGTCTCTTGAACATGTGTACCCCCATATTGAAAATGTAAATTTTACAAGTTGTTTTTTGCAAACTTTGGAAAAAAATTAAATGTAGCAAAAAGACACAATCTAACAGTCACTTAAATTGATACACTCAATGAAACTGTATTATACATATAAAATTAAGGTCGAGACTGCCAAAAAATTCATATAGTTGAGTGCAGTAATACCCCCTCCCTCTTTCTGTCAAATACTTTCTATCCCAGTTTTTTAACATATTTATCTGTAGATTAAACATCAATCAGTGTTATGTAGTTTTAATTACACAAGTACTTACTTATCCTCTCCTTGTCCCGGAGGACACATGAGGTCGTCAAGCTACATAAACGCATTGTAATTGTTGGAAGAGAATGCATACAATACGTACAATTATATTACACACTCATTTACTGTTTTACATTTCGCTGCTTTCCTTGCTTTCTCCAATCCCTCTAAACGACGGAGATGCTATATTTTAACAAATTTTCCACTTTTTGACCAAACCATAATAATTTTAAAACACTTAATTAATTAATTGTTGTGTGCCAAAATTATAACCGGAAATTTAGCAGGCCGTGTAAAAAAAGAACCGGATCCGAAAGACACTGGAGTTACCTTAATTTGTTTTTATCGTTTTAGCGCCCTTTTGCTCGGTGACTTTAACTTTCTGCTACTTATACGTTATTGTAACGTCACAATAAACTTTTGTTAATTGAAGTTACAGCGTAACATACAAGTCATTTGCACATAACTGCCATAAGAGCCAGGAATGGGGAACACGTTTTTAGTGAATATGATCGAATTATGATTTCATTTTGGATATTTTCTTTCTTTTTTTTTTTTTAAATAAAGTAAATATATATTAGAGATGCTCATCAACAATTTTAATGCACTTCAAAAATACCCAACAAAAACTAATCCCTCTAAAATAAAAACAAAGGACAGAACAAAAATACCCCCCCAAAAACAAAAAAAAGACAGTCCCTTTTTTAACGACAGGTGAATTCGTCACCTCTATTTATATGCTACATTGACAAAAGGAATCGTTCTATACGGATAATTCTTTGTTTAAATTATGGAGGGCAATTCGTGATGTAAGCCCGTTTGTCATACATTAATATGCTAGCTGCACTCCACATCCAGTTCATTATATCAGTCAGTATGTAAATGCATTAATATATCCTCTACTAGTAAAAAGGAAATGCATAATTATGATATTGATTTAACACCGGGTATTTTGACACTCATGATCAGAACAGACTTAATTGAGATGGACATTCTGTGTATTTTTTTCTCCACTTTATTATATAAGTAAATAAGTAAACGAATATTTTCTAACATAAAAACTACTGCAGATCTACTCCTAAGTATTTCAAGAAACGCATAAAAAAGGTTCGTTTCCGAACGTACACATATGCTTCAATAAAATCACCACAACATAGTTTTTAAAATTGCAGATGAGCTACAATGAAAACAACTCAACAGCTATCCAGCGTTTACCAGCATAAAGTATAAAGTGGGTCTTGGAAATTTGAACGAAAATCTATATAAGCTTTACCTTTGTGGTTTTCTTTTCCCTTTAAAGCTTCATAATAAAAACCTTTAACTGTGAAAATATTCATTGTTCTTGATCAATATAAATTATTGAATTGTTTTGTTTTTCAATAATAATTTTTTCTAAATTTTGAGAGGTTTTGCCGTTTTTCGACAGGTAAATTTAAGTTTTAAATATTTACTTTATTCTATTACACATTTTTTTCATAAATCAAAACATATCTAACATATTTTATGCGTGAAGATTTTTTAACTAAGTTCTTAAAGCTGTAATTATTTATCTTTAAAGGCCCCCTTAGTTACCCGAATGACCCATTGACTCTCTTACATATTGACTTCTTACATATTTAGAAATGCATCAGGAATATAAAGATAAAATTTTTTTTTGATAAGTTAGTCTAGATTGAGATATTATAACAAATTACTGTAGTATATATCAGACAAGTTCTTCTTTAAAAAAAAAGTAATAAGCAACACAGTTAAGGGCAATGTTAAGGACAATCTTAAATGCGAAATGCAAAAATCAATATTTGATTAACTCAGAAACTCATCAAACGATAGGGGTGCTGTGCATTTGTGTTGCTTAATGATACAATTGTATCTTTAAGCGGTGATTAATTATCAGCGATTGGAGATGGCAACAGTGAATGCAATAATTTATAGCATTAGGCGTTGCAATTGCAACGCTTAATGATATTTATGGCATTAAGCGGCGTTGTATCATTAACGGTTGTGACAAATCAAATCTTCCTAAAAGAAAAAATACATGGATAACAATATCGATATTGGTTTATAACATTGTTATTGTGTGTTTTTAAAACATTTTCAGAAACACTTCAGAAAGATATTTCAGAAAGACATTTCTGGAAATTTCAAACCCTTGGTAAAGGTAATCTGTAACTGTGATGTTATTGGGGGTTTTTAGCATTGTGATATTTCAAGCTTTTCTCCCGTAAACAAACGTTGATATCATTTTTAGAGCTGACATAAACAGGAAAGAAGCGCAATCATAGAATAAATGTTCCGCTGAAGATTTTAAAAAACGTTATTTCTTTAAAGGCACCCAGGATGAAACAAAAAATATGTAGATTAAAACAATTATTCAAAAAAAGGTTTAGTTTGTAATTTGTTTTTATCTTTTTAGGTTGCAACATGAAAAGAATTCCCTTTAGACCAAAGCTGCTTGCTTTTTATTTAGCTGTATGCTTTGGTGTGTACATACTTGGAGTTGCATACTCTACCTTTCGAGAACCCATGAACAATAATTCTTTATTTATCGTGTTGAATCAGAGAGATGACACACCAGTTCAATGTCAGAATGTTAATTTTGTATATTATGATGAGGAACAAAACAATGAAAACATTAAAGATTTGAAAGAATGCAAAGGTTCTGACAAAAACTTTGAAAAATTGTTAAGGAAAAATATGCAGAAAGTAGACAACTATTCATTTAATGACTCAAATAAGTTGCTGAAACGTTTACAATTAGACAGAGAAGGAATCGTTAAACTATCAACACCACGAAGGAGCGAAGAAGTGCTGCCTATATTTGTAACGGCTCTGTCTGACAATCATTTTCAAGAATTCATACAACTTATCAACAGTCTTAAAATATATAAAGAAACAAAGCACCCACAGTTATTGATCTTTGTGTACGACATAGGTTTATCGAAAGCAAATTCAAAACTGGTGCGGAAAATGTGCAATTGCAAGGTTAGAGCATTTCCATTCAATACGTTCCCTAAACATGTGAAAAATTTACTTGGATATACCTGGAAACCGATCATCATACAAATGATGCTTCAAGAATTTGATTTTGTGATGTGGCTGGATACCTCTGTAAGACTAGAAAATACAGATCCATACTTTGTCAAAGCGAAATGCCTTGGTATTCAAGTTCTAGAGGGAACCGGTTCAATTGCTGTCAGAACACAAACGCGGCTTTTTGAGCATTTTAAGGAGGATCAGTGTATGTTTAATTATCCTGAAATTCAAGCTGGCTTGGTAATTATATCCCGGACATACTTTACACTGATTTATATAATGCGGCCATGGGTGGGCTGTGCTCTTGAATATGGATGCATGGACTTTCCGAATGCGGAAATTTATATAAATTGCACCAAAAAGTGGATTCCTTCGGATTGTCACAGGTTTGATCAATCAACTCTCGGTATTATTATGACCAGACTATTCAACAAAAGACGACACCACTTTGTCGTTAAGGAAGATTTTGGAAAAGTCTTACGACTTGATACTGAAAGCTCCCAAGACACAAACATCTCTTAATTATCGGTTATTTCGTCTCATCCATAGTTTTCTTGCATGCGTGTCTTTTGTGTGTGTTTAGTGCGGTGAAATTTTTCAGTGCATATGAATAAATTAGTTACAGGAATTGTTTTAATAAACATTGCCTATTCCTAACCATAACTCCCTGGTAAAATTTCAACGTATCATTAACTCCCAAGCTACTGAAAGCCTATTGTTATGGACAGATACAGAAAATACATGTTATGATTATAAATTTATTATTAAAAGAATATTTTCAATTTTTTCTTCTTTTAGATTGGAATGGTTCCTTTTTATTTCATTTCAAAACCCGGATTTAGTACATAGAGAATTATTGGTATTATATTAATATCGAGTAGAAGCAATTTAATCACCTAAGACATAAATAATGTATGTGTATTCATATTATCAACCTTAGAGGTCACGGAGTACTGACTTGTGGCCAAATTTACATGGGAACAAATATGAAAAAAAGTTTATAATTAATTTTATATGGAAAAACATGTAGTCTGAAGAAATTTAATGTTAAATAACAATAAAACTGCTAAATCAAGGGAGGGCACCATTAATTGAGTGAAACATTGTCTTTGTTTTTGATTCTCTAAATAACAAAAGCTAGTTGGTTGTTCAGACCAGTAATAACCATACTAATCCAGTGAGTGATGCGAGTCATGGCCCTTTTGTTTCTTTTCTAAATATTACTTTGATATTTTTGAAATAATATTTAATATTATAGGGTTGTTCGGAAAGTTTTGAGACAACATATTTATCTTTCCTTTTTAAGTGGTGGATTTTTGTTTCAAATTGAAACAAACACTGAACAAACATCAATATTCAATTGAACTGAATAGTCTTTCAACATATTTGATGTTCTTTTGTTTACAACGATACTTAAACAAGTCGGTGGTCAGGATGCTCGACGCATACCTAAACTTGGTGATTAGAAAAAAATAACTTCTACTTACACGGTGTCTTTTAACCTATAGTTGATAATAAACCAAATCAAATTAGATGTATGCTGCTTTTTATTGTAACTTATTTTTTTGCAAGTTTCACTTTGGTTCAAGCAGAAATACAGAAATACGGATATAATAGAAATATATTAAGACCGATTGCAACGAATTTTGATGTGAAGGCAATCAGCAGTTAACAAACAATAAATGTGGAAAAATCTCGGGAGAAGATCTTTTTTTCAGGCCAAGCATCTGATTAAACAAAAACCATACGATGGAAAAGGTCTAAGAGCTTTTTTTTGTGTGGGATTTTTAATGATTGTTAAAATAGAATAAGGCAGAGGGACTTTAATTTACATATAAAAGTACTCATAACACACAACCTGAAGTCGGTGTTTGTATTAACCCTTTCTAACATCATGTTTTAAACTAATCAAGAATGGATATATGATAGAAATGCTAGCTTTTAAAGATAATAAAAAAATATGACAAAGAATTGTTCTTTTTCCGTTCGTTTGTAAGGTGTTTAAAATAGAGTTGCATCGAGACGCTTTAAAATGACGTCTTAATCTTTGGAGTTTTTATTATTATTATTATTATTATTATTATTATTATTATTATTA
>WFKH01002636.1:41750122-41764595 GCA_016163765.1 Magallana hongkongensis
GCCCCCCCCCCCCCCACTTTCAAAAACGATGCTACGTGCCTGATTTAAGTACTAAGTAAAGGTCAATGCCATATATTTTAACTTTATATTTACATGTATACCGAGCTCTTTTTCTCAAGAAGATTTATATTGCCATCACTTTACTTGCCTCTGATATTCTTTTAAACTCTATCACCAGCCCCGTATAGTGAAGTGGTGCTGTTTATTTACATTTAAAAATGGCGACTCTCGATCTCGACGTCAATAATTTAATTAAATTTAAAATATATTTTATTGAATAATTCAGTAGGATTGGACAACAGGTAATATAATATACATATCTAGCTATATTCATGTATTTGATAAATAACATAAGTATATTATTAGTGATTTGTAGAGCTATAACAATTTATGAGTATCTAAATTATAGTATTCTGATCTAGTTATACACATGTAATTGATAGTAGTTTGAGTATTATCAGTGAATTGAATATATATAATATATGAATTATGCTTAAATACAATAAGACGTTATAAACATCTTAAGAGTCATTCTCTGTAAGCATCAAAAATTCTTAAAATAGTGATGGAAACCCACATACACCGATTTTGATGAAATTTGGCATATAGGGATAACTTGATACCCTTTCATCAAATTTGACTGCTAATTACTAATTTTAGGAACCGTTACCATGAAAACGACAACCCCCCCCCCAAAAAAAATGGCGTCCAGGACCCAAAAATCACTCTATTTTTACCATATTTTGATTTAAAAAAAACAAATTCCACGATTTTTATTGTACAAAACACTTTCTTCTAACATAAAGATTAGTTTTAGTACAACAAATATAAAACACAATATCAGCAAGCCATGAATAGGTTATACACTATTTTATTTGTTGAAAAACTACCATTTGGGTGTTTTAAACATTAATGAAAAAAACTCAGTTTTGAGCCATTTTATGACATCAATTACCAAAAAATGCACCGACAGATATTAATTAAATTTATATATTCTTTTTATTTAATGCTTTATGTATAAAATATCAAAAAACTGCAGATGTGTTTTTTTCCTTAACAAAATTACATGGATTTAAAAAATGGTTGCCATGGTAATTTATGAAAGCTTCATATTGGTCATATCAGGTATGAATTGTCAAAAATATGAACAGAATTTCTTCGTATATTTTGAACTATTTTATAGCTATATGTACCTGCTTCATATCCTTTGCTGTTAAGACATCATGTCCTTCATTGACAAATCTTCTTTTGTTTGCTTTAATTACAGCAGCTGTCCTGTCACATGCCCCTTTCCCATCCTGTGCCTCACAAAAATCAAATGAATGTACTGCCTTACAATGGTGGTAGATTGTTAATTTTGTTTCAACCTGCATTATCTGACCATAGATGAATGGTGGCGATATCTGGGTACTGTTGATTAAGACTCTTTACCACATCTAGTATGACTGCTGTTGTTACATTGGCATCTTGGGAGATTTGTCCATCAAATATGTGTAGATAGGTCAAACCTTTCAAAATGTCATCATCCTTTGTAAATACTACTGCTACATGCCATGATATACCTCTCTTCCCAAACCAATCCTGACTGTCCTCTCTATACTTGCGAGGCAGAAATTTCATGGCCCAGTCCAAGACGATGCAAGCACTTGAACTTAATAAAGACTTAAATACTTCCTGTTTTGCCTCTTCCTGATTTTTTGCTCTTAGTAGATGTGATTTCCAACTGGAAATGCCCAATTCAGCATGCATCAATCTGATTATGATGTCATCTTTGTTATCCCTGTTTGTAAAATCAAACTGGTCGACCAGTTGCTTGACATCCCTGACGACCTCTTTGATTTGTTCACAGGACTCACAAAAATAGTTATGGCTAGCAGTGAGCGGCCAATTTGAATTTCCCTGTGCTTTATATATATCTATATCATTCACCATGGGCAGGTATATGTCAATTTGAGAGTTATTGCAATGTTTATGCTAATTATATATGTATATATCTATGCAATGTGTATCGTTCCGATCCTCTCAAATTGTCGTTTAACTGTATTCCAACTGTATCTCAAACGACCGTGTAGTGCGCGGCCAGCGCGCTAGATTCCGTTCGTCATCGAAAGCAAGATTTTTTGTCTTGCCTGGATGGCCGGGTGGTTAGCGCGGTGGCCGCTCACTGCTAGGAGAATGGGTTCCAGAGGTCGTGAGTTCAAGCCTCGGCCGGGGCGGAGGTGGGGCTCCAATAAAAGTGAATTTCCCTGTGCTTTATATATATCTATATCATTCACTATGGGCAGGTATGTCAATTGGAGAGTAATTGCAATGTTTGTGATATATATGACATTAGATCTAAACATAAACTGTAAATATGAATCATGTGTTATAGGAGTTACAATCGGGATTGCTCGGCGGCTCAGAGAATACAAATGAACGACACTTTTAGTGGACTAATCCGACTTACTGTAAAACCGCAAAATACAAACAATCCATTTTTCCGCATGCGCGGGTATGATAAGGCAACTGTCAGCGATCGATCGAGTAAAAAATCCTCTGATCGATATGACGTCACAGTAAGTAGCATGATGTCATATTTTACTCAAGAAACCTGTCAATTTTAACTTTATCTCTGGTCCAAATTATGAAAACTACAGGCGTAAAATGTCACTAGAAGCTCTTTTAACAGAATATATCTTCGATTTCTCTGTATTACGTATCGTTAACATTGATGACGTCACAAGCATGTTTAATAGAGAAGATCAATGTCGGGACACAAATCATCGGAATGCAGTGTAAACAATACCGAAATAAGACTTATTTAATACAGATACCCAAGATTTAGATGAGTGTCAGTTAGGATATAACCAGGATAATACAGGCATGGATATTTTGTTTTATCAGCGAGTGTTATAAGGTAAGCAGATAGACATTTATGTTGCTTGACCGGCCTTTCCTCTGTCAGTGTGTACAAAAATGACAAAAGTGTAACACTACCCCGAATATTCTGAAAGATGAATTTGGCAAATATCAAAAGCACATGACCTTAAATACTTGAAAAATGCTGCTAGACTCCTTTGGTTTGTTGTTGTAAATGAAAAATACGTAGTATTTTCAATGAAATTGAAAAAGTTGAGGAGGTTTCCGCTAAATAATGACAATATTTATTTTATGCGATTAACAATAGGATTCTAGCAGCAATATTAATAAACATGAACTTATTGCCGATCGAATTATTGTATCATACATACAAATAAACTTCGGGGTAGTGTTACACTTTTTGATTTTTTGTTAAGGTACAAAAATGATCTATTTTTAACTGCCACGTGATACCATGGCACGGCAGCTTTAAAGATCGACTTGATTCCGAAGTAAAAATATAATATCTTGTTGAATACATTCACTTGATATTAATAGCGAGCGCAGCGAGCTCTAAGAACCAGTGTGCGCGGGAAAAAGGACGAGCTAAACCTACAGATTCATCAAACAAAATTTTTTGTCTACGTCCCATAATGCTCTCTAATGTTTTCACCCGTGGTGCTATGCCAAAAATGGCCGACATTTAACTCGTAATTTACGGTGTCTTGAGGTTTGAAGACACGTTTTGAGTACTGCACAAGCTTTGGCGAGACCCAAGAGATTTGTTACATGCTTCCATACCTTAGTTATTGAGTCGAGATACGTAAACAAAGACAAAAAAGGTCATGGATGACGTCACAGTGATCTTGCGCTAGATTTCCCGCGATAAAAATTTAGAGGTGGATCAAACATCTGTAATGCGTGTACTATAGCTATTTCAGTATAAACTGCGATACCTGCCTTAGATGATTTGTGTTGTTTTAGTGGGGGTTTTTTTATTTTGATAGTATACATGCAAACAAGAGTTAAGCTAATTTTGCGTGCATGAACAGTAAGTATAATTAGGGAGGAACATTTTTTTTTAAAAGTCATTTTGAACTAAATAAATAAAGAATAAAGAGAAAACAAATAAACAGTTAAAAAATCTATGCAGATATTGCATATTGTCAAACCATTAAATTTTAAATTGGGAAATGGGAAATTACACACCTACAAACAGGGACCGGGGGCACGGATACAATGTTTGCGAAAATAAACAAATTTCAGTTTAAAAAAAAAGTCAGATAACAACAAGGTACAAAAGAAAAATAATACTGTATTTATACTTTACACTTTTGACTAAATTAAACACAAATAACATTTTACAGACTGATCAATTTTAGAACGGTTTTAGGGGAAGCAAGTCTATGTATTTTGTAAGAATTTTTTTAAAGTTAGAAATATTATATAACTCTCTCTCTCTCTCTCTCTCTCTCTCTCTCTCTCTATTTATCTCTCTCTAAAATTCTTTGATGTTAGTTGATAACTGTCAAAATATCACTAAGTTGACAATGATGCAAGGTATGTGTAAATTCTTGCTGCGCTCGCCACAACGGTAGCACCGTAAAACATATTATTCAGCACTGTTTTCATAAAAATAAACAATTTTTAAAATGGCCATAATATCGGCGATCATTAAACTCTGAGTTGCCTTAACCTACCCGCGCAGTAAAAAACTGACAGGAAGCATAATAATTCACACTATCAGATACTTAAATCCTAAAATGGTGTTACAGGTTTTTAATCACGCACAGATGTATCGGGGGGGAGGGGGGGTCTTGACCCCTTCCCTTGGAAATTTCAAATTTCTTTAAATTATATAGTAAAATTACCAAGAATAGGCCTCTGCCCCCCCCCCCCCCTCCCCCAGACACACACTTTACATATATAGATATCCCTCGGACATCCCTCGGCAAAATTTTCTGGATCGCACATGTTACATTGTAATGTTTCAAAATAATTAATAAATTAGCCAATTCAAAAGTTTCATTCTTCGTTCTGAGCCAAGGAACAATTACAATAGTAACATCTTTCCACAGATTGGTCACAAAAGATCGGATTCGGCTATGAAAGTCTATGTCTGCCTTATACGTGTAAGAGACCTCCTGGTTAAATCTCTCAAAGTCGCACATCATGATCAACGTGTCGGACATCAGATTTCAAAATATTCATGGAAACCGCCTAACTATTACTAAACGTTATTATGAAGTCAAAATGAAATACATGATTGTTCTCCGTCGCCCGACCACCTCTCGCTGTATCTGCTAGCAGCTTTTCCCACATAATTACCCCCCCCCCCCCCCCGAAAACTGGCTGTAATCTTTTCCCCGAGGGTATACTTTATGTAGTAGGCTTCCCCCCAACGCTTTTATTTGAGATTTTAGAAAAATATTTCTAGAAAGCCAGTTGGCTTTAAAACTCATTTTTTACAGCCTAATGTTGCATATTACCTGGATTCATCTGTACACGTTAAAGTGTCTGTTTCCGAATAATCATTTCATATAGGCAAAGTTATTATTTGGAATACATAGAACTAAACTGCATTATGTTAAATGTACAAGGTATCATATGTTATGCAGTCATGAACAAATGTGTTTTGAATTTTTAAGTAAAAATACTGTTAGAATTTTAGATAGGAATTCTAAAAAAAATAAATAAATATCACGTAGTCTGCCGGTCTATTCGAGCAATATTGTTCGGCCCCTATATCTGTTCTGGAGAATTATCGGAAGTACCTATTATGCCTTAGTACTCTAGATAATCTTTTATTGCCGTATAACTTGCCATTAATATTTTTGTATAGGAACATTTAAAAAAGTCAAACACAAGTAGGCTAAGGGGTGATTTTTATTTCTTGATTTTCATTGATTAAATCTCATCCTTGTTTTCAATGTTTTCAAAGCCATAAGAAAACATGACTATACCTGGCAAGATCGTATATGTATGAATTGTTAAGAAAATTGTCCTACAACACTGAATTGAATTTTCTATTTGTTGAAACATAATATTTTTATACCATGTTGCACCATGTTACACCATGTTGCAGAATAAAAAGCAGAATATAGCTCAGATCATCATTCAGAAATACATTGTACATGCTCATGTTGTATATTCATTTTTATAGCGCTCTCTCTCTCTCTCTCTCTCTCTCTCTCTCTCTCTCTCTTTCTCTCTCATTCGAAGTTTTTCTGGGGGGTTTTAAATGCCGTATAACATCGCCGAAAATACGTGAATTAAACATTAACTGCGTTTTTCAAATTGATTATTAAAAAAAAATTGATAGGAAAAAACAGAAACAAAAGACTTTTTATCATAACAATGCATTTATCAATTAACAATGCGTTTATCTCCTACGATTTGTGAAAGTACAGAACATACGCAATTTTAAAATTTATTGTTATATTATTTTCATGGGTTCCATTGGCATGAAACAGAGAGAATGAAAATGGAGGATGTTTAAAGGTATAATACAATGTATTTTCCGCTGTGAAAGGAATGCACAATCGTTTGAATGAATATCGATGAAACAATAGTTTAAGCAAAAAAATCAAAACAATTGGAATAGAAATAAATTAGAACAGTTTTATTTGGATGTGGATAAACATTAGTTTAAACAAAAAACTCAAAACAATGGGAGTAAAAATAATTTAGAGTAGTTTATTTGCATGTGCATCTGCCAAGAGGAAGGACAGAACAATTTGTTCTCAAGGAGAAATTATATGTTTTATTTTCATTACGGAGGAAAATCAATGATACTAAATAAGCGAAAGTACTTTTTATAAAGAATCGGACCATAAAATGAACAATTCAACATTATCACAGCAGGAAAAAAAAAGGAAATAAATTTTCCATACTAAGAATACATGTATTTTTCTAAAAAAAATCGACATTTTGGGATTTTATTCCCGAAACGCGGACTTTTGAGTGTAATAAATGCATTTATATCAAATGCTTCAGAAAAGATGACTCAGAGATGATTTTTATATCTTATGATTAGCTTCTGTACACCTTAACAAGTGTATTCGCGAGAGGTTTTTTTTATCTGTTAAGCTACGCCATAACCAACTATACGGGGATTGAAGTTGAAAGTTATTTCTAGAAATGCGTGTATTGTTTTTAGGTCAGTGCTTGAATTTAATTTTCCAAGAGTGTATGTGTATTATTAATCATATAAGAGTTTTTGGGGGGTTTTTTGTTTATTTATTGCAACAGTAATAACTGTAATAACAGGAAGTACAAACCATTCGTGTCACCGTTAATATTGGGTTGTCGTTTACTACAACACAACTACATGTATTTAATAAAAAACATGAATTAAAAAATGTTTTCATTTTTCACCTGACAATAAATTTGTTTGTTGGTTTAAAGTAAAGCTGCAAATAAATATTTGAAATCAAAAGGTGTTAAATTACATCGCGTTTTCAGATCACAGAAAATGATACTTGAAAGCGCCCGACATTTAGATCGGATCGTCAGTTAAGCATCACGTCTGCTTAGAAAACAAACATGATTTAAATCATTCTTTTTTAATTATTTGAAAAGGACAAATATTTCAACACTTGTTAAGCCTTAATTTATTTATTTCTAAATTACGCTATTTTTTATTTTAAAAAATCATTGGTGATGCAAAACTTTATTAAGGCTTAGAAGAATTTCCTTCATAACTTTGTAATTGATGCTTGAACACGGAAGTGAAACACATGACAGATGAGAATACTTATACAGCGTTTACGCTGTTGTGATATGTAGACGCGTATTTTAACGTTATGTCATAATTGAGATAAGGGAGGTTTTTGCTTGGCGCGTCACATATACTAGTTATCGTTACTGAATAAAAGTGTACAGCTGAAATTACATGTTACATATTAAATATATTAAATAAAAGAGAAAAATCTTAATAACGTTTAATTGTTTAACACTAATTTTCAAACATACTTTGCTCAAAAACTCTTGTTTTATTACCTCAGCTACTAATGTAGCTTAATACAATCCGGGTTTTTTTTTTTGGTCGTCAGGCTTCGTACGACAAATATGTCGCCTGCATGATAGTTATCATCTTTTAAAACATTTCCAACTTCTGAGAAAACCTTACACTCTTGTCCAAAATGGAACTTTAGCCTTTGTTAATCTATACGTAAATTGTAAAATCATGATCTCAGGCCCCGCCGTCACCAACTCTCCTCAAGTTAATACTCAGCCTCAAGTCTGAGTATTGACCTCAAATTTATGCACTTTTCTTTAAAGGATTTGAGTTGAGGAATGAGTTGAGTGATTTGAAATTTTGGTGACGGTGGAGCCAGGGGAGGGGGTTAACATTTAGGATAAAAACAGTTTAAACCGATGTTGTGTTTAAAATGTTCCTGCTTTACTCCTATACAGGAAGGGGAGAAAATAAGTTATAATGTGTAACAGTGTTTAACGGTTTTTGATTCCTTTTTGTAAAACTTTTTTCTACTACTGGGAACCTAGCTAACAAACTGAGTGCATGACTAAGGTGAACGTTGTAGCCTATTACCAAGGTATTAGGCTATAACGTTCACCTTAACCAGAGTTCATAAAGTTCAAAATATGGCCACATTGTGAACTTTATGAACTCTTGGTCAGAGTTGGGAGGGAGTCTATACATATTTATTCATAGACTTGAAAAATTACCTTTATTTGCGTCTTTTTTGGGGGGAGGGGTAAGGTTGTGCCTTTTTAAGTATTTTTCTTTTAAAAGTAATCTCGGAATATAATGTACTCGATTGTTTAATTGAAAAATGAAATTAAAAAGAAAGAAGGTACAGTCCCTTTCTATATATGCCCCAAAATTCAAAAGTTATCCAATATAGTCTAATAATATCTAGTGTGATAATCTATGAAAACGCTTTTTGTGAAAATAAGTGTGCATCATTGAGCAGACACAGTTTCCTATTCCAAAACTACTGAAAAATTGTTGTCGTCTGCTAAGTTTTTAGAAATTCGGGGAAATCAACTTATTATGAAGTCACATTTATTCTTGTAAATGTCTAAGATACTCTGTCCTAAAATTTGCTTTCACCAATGTTTACTCAATATCTCGATAGTTAAAGATACAATTTTGTCCAAATAACGTTAAACCACTAGAACAAAGAAGTCAAGATTTTCTGTTTTTGAACGTTCCTTTTACCATTTCACGTTTCAATACTCAGACTAGAAAAAAAAAGTCTACAGGGATTTTTCATTGCAAACAAATGAAAAGTACCCGGATGATAACGTTGAAATGTTGTGCGAGGTGTACCGAGTAGAGAAAAGATGTAAACATTTTCTATAATAAATCTCTGTAAGAAATTTGTTTTTGTTCATGATAATATCCCTAGGTTAAAAGAGAGCAAATGTCAATAAAAAAATCTTGAATTTATTCCCTTACATCGATTTCAATTCTATTTTATTGACAGGTATGTGTATTTCCGTTAAAATTCGTCAAAAAGTAATTGAAACTGTCTAATAACCATGTCTAGTAATGTCAAGAAGACATTTTATTCTTTTAATAAAAAAAATCCTTTGTTCATATTTTTCAAACCTAAAAATAAAATCTTTTTAAAAGATTTGCAATATAGAAAGGATAGGTAAGGCAGTCGGGTTTTTTTTAAAGAAATTGAATCAAATTGGCAAAGTTTTAGAACTATTCCAGCGTAAAATTATTCGTCGATGTTTTTTTTTTTCGTTTTTTTTCTTTTTTTGGCTTTTTTTTAAACACTTCAACATTAAGATGTTCTACATTGTATACATCATATGTTATTTTTGTTGCCACTTTCTTGCCCAACTAATGAACTTTTAATTAGGAAAATTTTACATAACACAACTCATCAGAATATGTCAGCCGACAAAAAGCATTTTTTCTCCGAAAGAAGTGCAATCGAAATCGATGAAAGGGAAAATACCCAAGGTATCGTCAATGGCACATTATCATTATTCACTCGGAAAAATTCACAGGAACGAAAACAGATTTCTTATCTGGTAGAGATTTATAATAGGAAATATTAACATCTTTTCTCCATTCGAAAGTCAATCGAAATACCTCACACTAATTTGTTAACGTTATCATCCGAGTCCTTTCATTTGTATTGCAATGCAAAACCCCCGTGGACTTTTTATTTTTAGCCGTGTATTGAAACCCGACAAGCTTTAGGGGGCGTTTCAAATGGAAATCTTGTGATTTTTTTTTTATACTATTGATTTAGCATCGTTTGAACCCTGAATTATTTACAAATATCGAATAATTTAAGAAAAAGTGCTATTTAAATATCTTGGGACAGATTATAGTTATAGAATACATAAATTTTCTAAAGAACTTACATACTGTCACGTTACAGTAAAAAGAAATGCTGATTATTGTTCTTTTTTATTCTTTTTTGAACATAATAGCTACATTTCATAAACAATGTAGATAAACTATTTAAATTTTGAAATATAACTTCTTTCCTCATGTTTTAAATGCTTAGTATAAATTTTAGCAATTTTTAAAAACCAAGAACTGTGCAAGTAATTTTTAAATGATATACTAGTTCTGACCAAATTTGCTGAGCTACATACACATGTAACACATGCCTATGGTAAGGGAAACAATATTTTTAAAATATTGCAGACAATAATGAAAACAGGAAAATTAATATTTATCTATATTCATTTGCTGATTTTCACTTTTTTTTATTACCGCCGACAAGATGCAAACCATAATAATGATAAACATTGTGACAAATAATGATAGCAAAATGAGAATCTAAACGTTTTGACAAAAGTAAGATCATACTGATTGCATTGCATATATAGCTAGCATGAATACCACTCTTTCCTCTGAATTTAGCTTCGATATATTTGAACAATATTCTCGTACTTATGCTCCTAAAGCCCATGCAAAGATGAAAACCCCGTTTAACTTCAGGCTAGTCCCCCGTCAATAGATCGAAGTGTAATTGTTTACCTCAAGGTATCATATACTGTAATCGTATTATATTAAGCGTGTACGGTATTTGGCGGAAAATGATTTTTCAACAAGTTAGCGTGGATTTGAATTGGCGATTTTTTGAATGTGTTCGTTCTAATACATATATGAAAGGCATATAACAATGTACTTGAATTAGCGGAAGCCGCTTTCCGCCAATAACGCTAAAAAGAAAACTCAGCCAAATGTAATACGTTTACAGTAGAAGTCGTAACCTTGAGAACTTGTAACCATGTAATAGGATATGATGTTCTTTTTAAAACTCGTTCATACCCTGTTACGGGTTTTCCTGGACAACTTCATACGAGTCATTTTGTACGCAGATACATATTTCGTTTGTATATAGCAATATTAAATCGGCAAGAAGTTTACATAGTAAGTATCAATGTATCGGGTAGGACCACGTTAATATCTTTATTCATAACTTTGATTTGTTGATTGTATCAAATATTAACCAAATTCAGGTATTTTATACTTGCAATAATTTTAAAGCAATGTCGAATGTATCACAATGCTTTTATTTATTGATTGTTATCAAGTACTTACATTACAGAAAAATGTGTCCATATTTTACTTTAATTATAAATAAATTTTAACTTTAATAAAATTAATACATTATACAAGATTAAGCGTCGTTTGAACAATTTTAAACGAGGTGTCAAATTATGGCGATTATAACTTGTACTTGGTGTATTATTGCAAGTAACTTGAGAGATATGAGTTTCTTATCATTGGTTTTACATTTTAATACAAAATGTTTTGTAAAATTTTGCTTACATTAAACGCTGCCTGAAAATGGGATTAATTTAATGCATAGCAGAGCAAATTATCATGGAGAAAGAGCTTTTCGAAACATTTTTTTTCTTTTAAATATTCTGCATTATATACACATATATAACTTTTTAATATTCTGCATTTTATATAGAAATTTTAGATATTCTGCATTTTTTAAAGACCTTTTAAATATTCTGCATTTTATATAGCACTTTTAAATATTCTGCATTTTATATAGCACTTTTAAATATTTAGCATTTTACATAGAACTTATAAATATCATGCATTTTATATAGACCCTAGTGTTGATAACAGTAACATATTAATTCGCTTAACTCATTATGGGTAAGCGAGGGTCTCGTGCTCCATGCCGATAATGAATGACCACGGGCAAATTCACCAGCATCAAAAAACTGGCAATCGTATTGTTTTCATTGAAAGGCGACATTTTTTTTCAACAATTAACACTTGATAAGCAATATTTATCACTTAAGTGTATACTGAACGTTATTTGTTTTCTTCTAGATTTTCTAGCTACAGATTTCAAACGTTTGGTGATGTCGGGTTTAAATGACCCCCTCGCGCTAACACCCGTGCCAACGAGAGATATTATTATAACTTGTAGATCTTGTTTATCAATCGTTGTAAAATAAAGAAAGTTCGGATTCAGTAAATGCGTTATAATTTAACTCCTAAATTACTGCTATATCTAAACTGTTAGAGCAGTATCCGTGCTACATTTTTAAATAAAGTTCATTCTTTTCTTCTTTCAATATTGAATGGAATCAAATATTTTGAAAAAATAACCTGCCTTCCCTAATAAGAGTGTGCCCATTACATTTATTCAGTTATATCATTTTATTTAACTATGTACCATGCATTAATTCTGGGGATATATTTTACTCGAGTGGCCGTTTAAACAAGTGGGCATCATGTATTCAACAAACTATGGTTTTAAGTCTTCAATGAACAAAATTTTAAACCATTTTGTTGTATGAAACAGAAGCCGATAAAGATTACCTTATTTAATACGAAAACCTTCTTTAGAACAATCTAATGAATAAGTCAAAACATGGTCAAAATATAAAATGCTGTTGACTTTGATTCAAGCCTCACATAAATAAGGATGTGAGGCTTGAATCAAAGTCAACAGCATTTTAAAAAGCACATTTATATGTATATAAATTCTTAAAGTTTGTTAATGTGCTGTTTTCAAATACATCATGAATATCTACAAGTTATTTTATACCAAACGTCAACAACAGTATTGAAAAAATACCGACAATATATTTCAATTTTATTAGATATATATATGTATAAAATATCTAAAATATTGACAAAAAATAATATAAAAAAATAAATGACCTTAAACAAAATACAGCTTTGAACAGTGTGAAATTTAATAGAATAAGAGTTTTAAAACTGAAATTCTGACGGAATAAATTTCAAAATTAATTCTTCTCTTGTTGTGGAAATTTTTCTAAGCGTAGGAAAAATTATTAATCTTCAATCAAAATACATCAATTTTTTTTTCAAAACGTTTTAAGGACTATGCTGTATTCTAAGATAGGCCTTTCCTACCTTGTCGTCAAAAAAGCTCTAATATTTTGATTGTTAACAAAATATCATTTTTCATTATAAAGAATATTAAAATAAAAATCGTTCATATTTTAAACTGGTATCCAAAAATTTGTTGGAAATATCATTTAATCCTCGTCTCCTAACTACGCACCAGTCTTGATCATTCCTGAAAGGCGGGGGGGGGGGGATGAGTGCTTTGATTCTTAACAGCCAACGGTGGTGTTTTCTCAGTTGAGTATATTTGTATTTCATAACAGTGTATGACATAGATAGGATTAAACTGGTGTGTCATTATTTCCTTATACGTCATAATTGAGAACAGTTTCAAATCTCAGTCTGCGGGTTTCCCGGTTGATTGGTAGATGCTTAAGGATATTTCTCCGAGAGCCAATGTGTTTAGCTTTTCCTTTTCTTTCAGACTGGTTTCTTTGAGGAAAGCATAAATTTTGATGTGAAAATAGATGTATACAAAAACACTTATACAAAACAAATAAAGAAGAGCGACTTTCATATGTTTCCAGTCCATCGCTTTCCAGTCTACAAAGTAAAACAATTTTTTTATTTAATAAAACAACCACTCATCATCTTACGACAAACGAACTAAATTTCCTTCAATAAACACAAATGACATTTCTTTCTGGATTTTATTGAATTGTTTATTATTTCCCAAACGGTTTTGTAAAAGAATAACTCTTCACAGATCACAGCTATCCGTAGGAGCCACTGAGAGTGATTGCTTTCCAATTATCAAGTGCATCAATAGAGAATAATTCGTTAGCAAGCCACTTAATGTTGAAAAAGGAGTGAATGCAAATGGAGTTTTGATGCAGGATGACAGCTATATACCTATGGTTTTTATTTAGACTTTCGGGGGTGAAATAAAACTTTAGTTTATTTATTTAGTTTTACTTTCTAAAACAACGTATCATGTCTTACCTTTTGTGGTGCCAAAATCTTGATCAGAGACATTCAGGAGAAATAATCAAATTAAAGCGTTTTTATATGCTAAACGTATTGTTGATCCAGATCTCTCCAATTTCTCTCTACAATAAATATCCAATTTAGCTCACATGAATAAAAACCTTCAACTATTTATTAACTTTACATTTTTGACTTCTGCTGAAAAAAATTACTAAGGAATGAATTTAATTTTGACGTATGCTATACGATAAAAGATAACTTGGGGCAGTTTACGCTTTATAAACCGCTTCAGCGTAAACTGCCCCAAGTTATGTTTTATCGTATAACATACGTCAAAATTAAATTTATTCCTTA
>WFKH01002636.1:41783636-41807681 GCA_016163765.1 Magallana hongkongensis
TATGCCTATGAGTTCTTATATATGCATATTTTGAACACATTGTTTTGATGCAGCATTCAATTCACTTTTTAAAATGACAACTGTGTACATTGCATTTTGCACACGGCACGCAACCTCGGACTTTTTTATCGATCGCTGGACGTTAGAGCAGTCATTTTAAAATGGCGGTCAGAGTGATAACATCGACGAATAATTGGTTAAGTTGCGATGAATTGTGGGTGGTTTTTGCGTTGGAAAGGGCTTGTTTTCTATTCCATTGAGAGATCGTCCAAGTTTAAGTGTTGGCTATGTCCTATAATATGCAACGTGTTGCAAATAAGTTTTGGGGTGCTTTTCCTAAATGAAAACTTGAAATTAACAAAATAGACCAAGGGGTAATAAATCATTGGATTAGCCACGCATAAATATTGTATTGATAAATCTTTACACCATCAAGAAATATATAAAACATTTATGTCATGAAGAGAGCTGCTGAATGTTAAGCATTTAAGGAATAAGTCGCATAATGGTTATGGTAAGTTAGTTCATATGTATCATCTCTGTTTATGCAAATTCTCCCTGTGTTTTTCAAGCAATTATTTCCATACAATTACACATGTAATGACAATAATTCGACTTATGAAAATTAGTTGCTTACCCTTAACGAAATAAGGCGATCCTATTTTTAATTTATAATACAACATGTAGTATTTAAAAAGGCAAGTCAATTATAACTTATTTTTTATATATTAGGTTAGTTAGTTAGTTAGTTAAAAAGTTAATTTAAAAATATATTATGTTATAAGAATAACACAAAAGCTACGTTCTATATCCGAGACTGGTAATTATGACATGTTTTCATCTTTGGAGTAAGAAAGAAAAGAAGGGGTTATATTTAAAAAGAACTGTTACAATGTATATGTATTATCAATGGATTTTACAATATTACAGCATTATTAGTCTATTCATAGTATTTTTAAAAGTAAAAGTTTTTGCAAAAGAAATCGTTTTGTGAATTATTTACTCTCTCATAATTTTGTGTGGTAAAATATCGATAAAAATAGAAAGTACAAAATTATTATTTAGGATTATATCAAAAATTCTGTACCCTGTAAATTCACTATATAAAGGCACATAACTTTTTTCATAACTGTTGTTCGGTGAATTTCTGAGTGTATTTTACTGTTTACAAGAAATCGGAGATGAATAATAGCATATTAAATAACGTCAACAGATCAATTTAAACATTTACATATACATACTTCATAAAACCTTTAATACATATAGTAAGTCCATTTCGGAATATATGTTGCATTTACTTGCCTGAAATTTATAAACATATTGGGATAGGTTGACAGAGAATAAGTCAAGGTCTGTCTAAATTTTTTTTTTTTTTGGGGGGGGGGGGGGGGAATGAGGATTTTTTTCATAACATTTAGTATATAAAGTTATTAATGATATACTATTTCATAGAAAGCATAATCTATATGAGATTTTTAAACTAAAACATGTTTTCAATGTACGTCGATTAAAACGCAAGAACAAAATGAGATATATTTCAAATTGATATTAACGTAAATAAAAAATATGTTGTATCAATAGCACACTATCTAAAAAATGATACATATTTCACGGTTATCTCAGCAATTTTTTAAATATATTTACAAAGTTATGTCCCTTGTCTATTATAGGCAACAGTTGCCAAAATAAATCTTTCAACACAGATCTCAGCAGATTTTCTTTACCAAATAGTCTGTATGTGATTGATTCTATTAACTCTTAAAATGTTATTGAATGCATTTTTTTATAAGTTTAGTCAAAATGTTTTGGGGTTGCCTTAGCATAGAATAATTATGCCAAGTTTAAGAGCTAGTTCCTCAAGATTAATGTTTTCAAAATCCAGCATTTCCACATAGGTTTCCAGGGACCATTCCGTAAGAAATAGTGGTTTCGGAAAAAAGGTTTAGGGGAATAAAAATCAACAGTTATGATTATCTGTTTTGATTACCTCAATAGTTTAATTAGTAAAGCATTCTTGCTTATTTATGAAGGATTTAGGTGCAATTCCTGGTTGTAGTCTATCATTTATTGTGAGTTGATTTTTTTTTTTTGATTTTTTTTTGATATTTTTAAAAAAGGGCTTTTTTTAGTTTAGATCTTCATGATTTTTAAAACTGTTAAAATTAAGTCTACCTTGGAAAGTCTTCAATCCCCACTTTGTGGTCTTTAGTGTAGATAGGGGATGTCTTCTCTCCTTTAACTCCTGCAATTTTTCATCAGAAACTTTTTTAAACCTTTTAAGTTGTGGAGCACAGAAATTTTCCTCCCTTTCTCTTGCAAAAGCTTTCTGCATCTCTCTCAGCATCTCTGGTAGACACAAATGCACATGCATCTTGCAATACTATCTCTGTTACCTCCTCTACAGTCATTTTATCAGCAAAAAGAGAATCAAGAATCTCTAAATCATTTTTCTCTGGTTGATCCTCATTAAAATTCTCCAAGAGTTGCTCAAAATTGTATCCCGGTTGAAATCTGCATCCATTTTGTTTGTTTACAAATAGCAGACGACATGCATCATCATTGCCCCAAATTCTAATTTTCAACCAATCAGATTCATCTCGCTTGAAAATATGACCTACTTCCTCCCTCTATAGATAAACCGATCAGCTGATAGTCGGAGCTGTAAGTAGAATAGAAATAAAGTTCTTGTTATCGTGAATGTTGCAGAATAACCTCCTCGGTCTCGAAATGTTGTAAAGAAATATTAAAGCCTCGGCTTCGCCTCGGCTTTTATATTTCTAAACAAAACATTTCTCCACCTCGGAGGTTATTCTGCAACATTCACGATTACACGTACCTTATTTCATAAATATACTCCAATGTTTATTATGATTATTTACTCAATTAAATAAATAATGCAAATAAAAACAAAAAAAGTAAACATATCGTTTTATTTTTTATTTATTCAATATGATTTAATAATGATTTGATTTTCTTTTTAAAGAAAAATTTGAAACCAGAAAAATAGTTCCGTCGGCTGGTTGTCGGGGGGTGGGGGGTGGGGGGCGTGTCCCCATACCAAACCAGGTTATACAGATATAACTTGTGTTCCTTTTTGGATTTTAACCAATCAGAGGCTAGGATACAACCAGAATTAGGCTAATCTTTTTTCTTTAAAAAAGAGAGACAATGAGCCTTAGGACAATTTTTGCAAATGTTATGACAAAGGATCTATTGCGACTAACAAAAGAATTGTTATTTTCTATCGTACATATTTCTAAATTTTTCGAATTTGCATTTTGAACCTATCATATTGCTCTTGCAATTTTATTATTAATCTTCAAAGTTGGCTAAAACAGCATTTTCTCAGTAAAATGGTATATTTCTGCATGGTTTTTGGCCTAAATATCCTTCAGGACCGACCTGTCCCCAAATAAATCTTAAATATTTTGAGAGATTTTGTTCAAAGGAATCAATTAAGATAGACTCTGTTAAGGAGCACCCCGGCCCTGAGGTCGAATTTTGCAAAAACCGACAAAAATTTAGGAAACTGATTTCTAACATTTCTAACAGAGTCTATATTTACATCGAAAAGTGTAAGTTCTGGATAGCTCAGTAGATTAAACCGCTGGCTATGTCACACATGATGTTTTTGTGCCCTGGTATGATTCAATCTGTGTGCATACTTTTTTTTTTTTAAATTAACGGCATTTATAAAACCGTTTTATTTTTTTATGCAGAATTGTGCATTTTGTATATTTAACTTCAATCTTCTTCCTTAAATGCACATTTGCTCCTTGAATTAAAGATATCGATGGAAAAAGTATATACTAAACTACATGTAAAAGCAATCAACCGGAACTATACCTTAGTGTAAGCACGCTTTGTTTGAGGACAAGAATCATTCACTCTGTGTTACTCGAGACAGGTGCCACATGCATAAAAAGATCATGCCGAGCAAAAACTTTTTAGTTGAATCAGAAGTAAGCTAAGGTATCGGGTGATCAATCGGACGCGGGCGATGAGCACGAAAAAATTTTTAGCTTAGTTATAGGCCAGATTGACTGTGTTCAAATATGGCAGCGATGGGTACTTTGTGTATTTTTAAGTAGGGTTATTATTTTTATTGTGAGAAAAAAATATAACGTCAGGAACCTGTGAACAGAACAGGGGACTCGCCAACTGACAACAAGCGGTGCTAATTTTTTAATGAATAAATGACAATATTCTATAATCTGATCCTGTTTTCAAGCTGTAGGGCTACATTTCAGTATCGATACAACTTCTTAAATTTCATTTTTTTTTTATAATTTGCATTTCTTACACGAATGACATTTTTCGAAATTAAATGTATCATCTCCAAAGAAATGAGTTGGAAAAGGACGTATATACACTAACGGAATAAGCAACTTCTTTACCGCCATGTTTACATCAACTTCCGAAAATATCATGCATGTTTTGAAAAAAATCGCATATTTTGCGTTATCCTCCAACATTAAGGACCACATCGCGTAAAACATCCGTACCAACGAGAGACATTAATATAAGAACTTGCTTGTCAATCGTTGTGAAATAAATAAGTTCAAATAAAAAAATCTTGTAAAAGCATTGCTTCTGACTAAAGCAAATGAATGTGTTCTTCTTGTTGATACAGATCTGTTTCATAAATTTGGAATTATCATGTTCAAAACTGAATGAGATATAAGGAAAATAAACACCCGATTTTAACGTTATTTTGGACAGGCATATGTAAGAATTTAATCATCGTAATTATGACCCTATTCGGGAATGAAGTAAAATAACACATTCCTTATTTTTTAATTATTTTTTATTTTGTGTTAATGTTTTCAATAGAATAGACGATTGATGCATAAAACTACCTTTGAATTTGCGTCATGCGAGACTTTCGATAGTTGCTTATATGTCCCTGGTTGTAAATAAACGAATATAAAGTACATGTATCATATTATAGAAAGTAAACAGAAAATAAAATTTAAAGATAATAAAGTAAAAAAAAGCGTCCATATCTCATACTGCTCGGAAAACGACTATGAAACTTTTTCAATCACTATACATTATGAGAACTAGAACCTAAGAGTTCACTGTGTATGGCCTAAAACCAAGAAGTGGAACGGAAATCAATGTGCTTTTGTAAAGACAGAAACCAATACCAGCCCTCTACAGGTCACTTCTTTTGATCCTTTCTTTAAAAAAAATAAAATATACCATGACTCTAAGAATCAAATCTGTTTGGACACACTAATGTTTGGGCATAAGAAAAGGAAGTGGAGTTTGCACATTTCTAGACTTTTTTTCAATATTGGTCTGGCAGTTTCTGAGAGGATCTAAACCTAATATTTGCTATGAAAAGAACATTTTTCATATCAGTTATTGCGAAGTATTGGCACGAAGAGTCCACTTAACCATGACCGGATTATGTGGGGTTAATCTGGCTGTAAAAGAGAAAAACTCCCATTTTGTAATCAGCTTTCTGTTGGGGAAATTAGAAGTTACTATTATGTCATTAGTTTCTTATAAAAATGGTCAGTCAGTCAGTCCGTCCGTCAGTCAGTCACTCCGTCAGTCTTCTTTCTATTTTTTTATTGATTTTTTTTTTTTTTTTGGTCAACGCAATACCTCTTGAACCGCTGCACGGAACATTGAAAAACTTTGTAAGTATTGAGGACAAAATGTTTTTATGTGCATATTACCAGGATATTCTGATTCCAATATTTTTCTTGGAATTTTGGCCCATTTGAACTTAAAACTTTGATCCCGTATTAAACATTGTTATGAACAGTTTTTTAGCGCAACTCCTCTTTGACCGCTGCAAGAGTTTTGATGAAACTTTGTAGGGATTTTGGACACGATGTGTAGATGTCCATATTGCCAGAAAATTTTATTTTTCTGGGAATTTCGTCCCTTTTAAACTTAGAAGTTCGGTCCTATATTGAATATAGTAATGATCAGTTTTAAAGCGCAGGTTTGAACTTAGATATTTAGGGTTGATAAGAGAATAGATCTGCACATTTGCAAGAAGTTTTTATCTTATGATTTTTTGTGAGGTATGCTCTTTATAAAATTATGATGTGTATTCGATGCGCACCCTGCCATTCATTTTGTGTAGCATTGTCAAGTAATTGGGTAGCGTGGGGTACGTGGGCTTGCTCACTCTTAATTTCATTGTGATTGTTTGTATTGCGTATGTAATTTTTCTTCAACTTCTTCAAATATATGTTAAGTAAAGGATTATGTCTATGCAGCTTCATAGTATGCATATCTTTAATATAACGTGTATATAATTTTACCAATATCTCAAATACCGTGTTATGCGTGACAACATGTCTGACAACATGTAATATTTATCTGTTTAGCAATTTATTTTCATTAAATTTTAAATGATCTTTTGGAAAAAAATTTGGACCTGCAATCAATGAAAGGTACAAACAGGAGTTTAACAGTTATGACTGCTTACTTTGCAATCGGAAGTTTTCCTAAAGGATCAATCGAAAATATCAGAACACCAAAAGTGTAATAATTGGATGAGGGCGTTTCGCCTCATGAAAAACTCAGTGATATTTTATATTATTATACTTTCATGTTAAAATCTGATTGGTTTAGACGCAGTTTATAATCCATTCTATTACCCTCAGCGTTAGAAACACACTTGGCAACGGGTAACGCAACGAATTGTTACATGCGCGTAAATTATGCGCATGCGGTTTGCCGTAGAATTCACGTCATTCCTACAGAAAAAAAATTTAAAAGCAATAAAGTTTTCTTTAAAATCAAGACATTCAGTATAATAAAATAAATAGTGCCTGTTTGGGAGGGTAACAGTTGAAATTTACACCCCCGAGAAAACCATTGTCAACCTTCGCTTCGCGTCGGTTAACAATGGTTTTCTCGGGGGTGTCAATTTCAACTGTTACCCTCCCAAATAGGCACTATTTATATACTGATGTCAAACAACATGCAGACCGTTTTCTAAAAAAATTCAAAAAATTACTCTCAATTAAAGTCGTTCATGTCAATCGATCTGAACTGTGGGCCTTTAAAATAATTCAGAAAATATACTCTTCTCCGGGATATCCTTGCTTTTACCCTAACACAAATAGTTCGGAATATACAAGTATTACCCAAGCGAAACTAGAGATTCTTGCAAGAGCTGTACAAAGTAGAGAATTTGGAACCAATTTCTATTGCTGGTGCGATTTGGGATACTTTAGAGATCTTGATTCTTTGAACTTGATGAATGACTTTTGGTTGGAAGTACCTGATGATTTTACTAAATCTCGCGTAGCAGTGACACGTGTTTCTGATGGTAATTTGTCGAAAGAAAATGCAAGCAACATTATTTCAAATAAGGGAGATTGGGTTGGAGGTGGATTGTTTTGGGGCAAAACCGACGTCAGTTTAAAATTCTATGACTAGTATAAAGAGGCTGTAATGCGATATCCGAGTCAAGGTTTAATGAATTCAGAACAACAAATATTGTACGCTATGTATACCAAACAGGAGAGACAGAAACATCCAATCACTATAGAGTTAAAATCATATATTCCAGGACAAAGAGAGGTCAGAAACAAAAATCATTGGTTTTATTTAGGATACCTCATGTATAGGGAAATACCCAAATGAAGAAATTAATATTGTTTTAGTGGAACAATAAAACTACTGGCATATACCTATGTATACATGATGTGTTGGTGTATAATATGTTTATTCTGAACGTTTTATTCTTTTTCTTCTGAAGATTGAGATTATAAAAGCGTAGACTTTTCCGAAACAAGTTAATAACAATATCTTTATTGTTGTTGGTTTTTTGGAGGGGTTTTTTGGGAGGGGGGGTTGGGGGTTCTGGGTTTTGTTTTTTGTTTTTTGGGGGTTTTTTCAGTCCTTTTCTAAAGAGACAAGTACCTAGTAGGAACTTTCTTCCTTTCTGAGAGTACATTACTCAAACAAAAAAATATACAAAGTTATCTTTAAAGCTTTACCAAGCCGAGAGCAAAAACTAAGAAAGTGGAGGTAAATGTGTATAATTTTTTACATTGCATAAGCGGCTCAAAACCAACGTGACATTTGGGATGTCGTTGTTATGCCATCAAACTTCGTTAAATAAATACTGCGAGAGTAATTTAAATTAAGTAGTGCTCAAACATTAATGCATACTTTACGAGTTATCCAACATTAATCAGGATAAGAACACAAAAGTACCCAAAAAAATGTTTCAAGATACAATTTCAATGACATTTCCACAAATTGTTTGCTATTGTGTAGAAAATTCCATATATCTTTGGGGTTTTTAAAGCAAACATTTTAAAAAAAAGAACCACGTCTGCGTTATGAAGAGTTATCAAATTGATGTTTGGGTTCTCTTTTACATCAGGTGTAGAAAAAGATTAACAACACTGTCTGTGGTGGACAATTTTCCCAGTGCTAAGGTGGCAGTAAAGAGTACCTTCCCAAAAATGATATATGGTATGATATATCATTGCTAATGGAGTATATAACTAATTTTGTTTAATGTGTAAATCATCCGACAGGTGAGATATTTACCTTTAAAAATTTAAAATCATATAGGGTACATGTAATGATAATTTCCATGGGTGAATAACTTCCTCACAAGGTATCTAATTAATAAAATTTCCTACCTGAATTAAAGTAGTAATATTTGAGTAAAAATCATAAAAGCGTTTAAAATCCGGCGGGAAATTAATGCATATTTTAAAATTACCTGTCGGAATTAAATTTATTCAGAAATATAGTATCAATATTTAGGAAATATTTATATTTCTTTTAAACGAATTGTACAGTAAGAATAGTAATTTTCCTGTTGTACTTTAATTTTAAAATGTAAACATTTCACTTATCAGGTAAGATACGCTAAAAATAAGTGTGTTTAAGCATACTAATGTATAGCATATTATATGTTTTGTATGATTATGTTGGAAACTGCATTATAAACAGGAACAAAAATGACCCTTAAAATTCGCATAATAATCCGGCACAGTATTTGTTTAAGAAAACGGGGTATCATATCGTATTATACACAAGCTACAAATTTTGCAGAAACTAAGAATAGTGCTAAATGGGTACTTTTTGGGGGGGGGGGGTATAGAATACTTTCTGAAGGAAAATGCTTTTGGGAATGCTGATATTAAACCAATTTGATTATCCATGGTATAATTTAGAGAATTTGGATACTATCGACAACTATTTCTTGATATTCTTTACATGCTCGGTTAATAAGAATAATAAATCAATATAAGAAAAAGAGAATTTAAAAAAGTATACTTTAGAAAAGAAACCTCTTCAGATATACGAACAGATGAGCAATCTAATTTAAGGGGGAAAATACGCTGAATCAATCGGATATCTTTCAATTACAAAAAAACCTAACGTAAATTTGAGATTAAAGTTACTGTGGAAATATTAATTTCGAGGGGACCAATTTTCGTGGAGTGTAAGTTCCTTGCTTATTCGTGGGAATGTTATTTCGTGTATGCGTCGGTTTTCAGTTTTAGTAGGGAAACTAAATCTTTTATAATCAGTTTTCGTCGAGGATGTAAATTCGTGGGTGAGGGCTACCCGCTAATACCACGAAAATTGAGCCACCATGAATTCTATTGATTCCGCAGTATTTGATTTAACATTTAATCATAAAAGTGAGTTTTGGTTACAATTTTTTTATCCTTATACACTCTAAAATGCTCAGATAACATGAAAAAATACTTTAAAAAAATAAAAAGATCACAAAAAGGTCCTTAAAGCAGAAAAGAAGACATAAAAATCCTACGATTTTGAATACTAAAACAGCTATTCATTTACAAATTAGACAAATTAGAAAAAACATAAATCATTTAACATTACAACATTGTTTGAATTCGAATAAGTAGTTCAAAACAGGCTTCTTATTTAAGGGGGCTTGACAGAACAATATAATTTAATCATGGATCTAAACATAATCTTTTTTAATCACAAATAAGAGACTGATATAAATTCTTGAATGTTTTAAGTAGTTGCTGATTTTGTAAAATTGTTAGTTCATGTTTTTGGCTGCAAACTTGATATTTTATGTATTAGAGCTTAAACTATACTATCAATAAATGCTTGATATAATTTTCAAGTAAAAAAAGTGCATTTTCAGTAAACGTCTTTATTATAAAAATAAAAAAATATATATAATGAAAATAAAAGAAATTTATTTGTAAAATTTCAAAAAACGATATATACATCTCCATAAAAACAGATGTCAGACGATTTGCAGATATTAGACATACATGAAGCAGATGTGACGAAAAAATATCACTTAAAACATAAGAGTCCCTTAGCTGATGAGATAAAAGTTTTCAAGATTCAAATTTTGGACAGAATAAGCAACACAACAAAAGAGGTAGACGCTGTATTTAAGCAATTTGACCCCAGAGAAGTCTCCGTTGAATTGTTTTTTAAAAATATATTCTTAAAAACTCAACATTGTGAAAATGTCTTTCTAGCCCTGATGACAATTTGTCCGTTTGCCAATGTATCTGAGTAGTACTTGCTACAGCTTGAAAGTCCTAGACTATAATCAACAGTTTTATTATTATAATATTCCGATATAAGATCGGTGTTGTATGTAACATTCCCTTTGCTAAGATGCTCGAAATTCCCTGCCTTCGTGGTGTGATGAACAGCTAAGATTGTATTGGTCGCATCGATTACCATAAACTCTCGTTTTTGGGACTCCATCACTAAAAAGTTGTCGAAACCACGTCTCCCAATGACAACATCTGGCATATCTTTCCAAGGGAAATTACTCGTTGTTATAAAATAATCCATCGCCCATGGTGTGAATAGTTTTCCTCTTGTTGTCAGCATTTCTCTAAGAGTTGTAAAATTCGTTGATTCCTGCTTTGATACATTTAGTACGTTTGTCCTTTGACCAGTTATGAGGACATTATTGTCTTGGAGGTTAATGTTTTCCATTACTCCAAAAAGCGTCAATAATAGATTATCAGTGAACAGAATATCGCCATTTGCATATGCATAAAATCTAGATTGAAACTTATTCATCGCTGTGATATATATATCTTTTAAAACTGGAATCCCAATACCGGTTTTGATGATAGGAAGAGTTTTCCAGCCTTTAATTTCTACCCTTTCTCGCAGGTCTTCGTCATTGGTGAAAAGTATAGGAATTACGAATGGTTTTAGCATCGCCCAGTTTTCAACGGTTGTGTTTCGTCGAGCATAATTGTCTTTAGTAGCAGTCCAGGTCGTGAATAGAGTTAAAACTGGAACTCGATATCCGTTGTCTACGTAGTAATCGGAACTTGTTTCAAATCTCAGTGTATGGGTTTTTGTGTTAGATTGGTGCATTTTGAAAGAATGTGCACAAAGAGTCATTTTCTTTTTCATTTTTCTCTGCTGTTGCTCAATCTGTTCAAGAGCTATCGTGCTTTGGTCCTTTTCATTCAAACTTTTCAATTGATTTAAAGCATGGGGTTTGATTTGAAAAAAGATATACACATAAATACTTATACAAAATAAATAAAGAAAAGCCACTTTGATATGTTTACACCCCATCGTTCTCCAATCTACAAAAAAATACATTGTTTCAAAATTTCTGAAGGATTGGTTAATCATCATTTACTGGTACAGTCTTGGTTTTAGACTTTCTTTAAGTACTTCACTAAAACAAATTTCATTAGGTCACAGTGATTTTCTGCCATTCAGTCACCTTTCCAGACCATTCAGTTAACATTCAGTTGACTGAATAGCAGAGTTTCATCATTTGAACATGGTCAAAGCCGCCCAAAACGGGTGTTTTAGTAATTGCTTTCCATTCAAGAGGCTAGGCGATTTGAGCTGAAATTATTCAATTTTTTCCCCATTTAAATTGCTTTGTTACAATCCATCTTGAATAATTACACATTTCGAAAAATAAATTTCAGAGTGCGTAATGTTTTGCCACATTGCTACAAATCTTTTCAATAGTGATTTTGCTAAGTGACGAGGATGTAATAACCATGTGTCAAGTTACAAGCCAAGTACAATCCTAGGTAAACATGACTCATGACATATTTTTTATTAATTCATTGGTTAAAAGTATAACATTTATTTAATTAAGATGTTTTGAATCTATTTGCAAGGTATTAAAGTACAACATTATTAAACAATTTCTGTGTTTTTTTTAAGCTAGCTATATGTTAATAAAAATGACACGAACTTTCTTAACATAACAAAGAATTTTAATTTGAGCTTTTTATTTCGCTTGAAACTTGCCAACTGACATTCAAATTTAGATTGACTATTAAAATTACCTCAATAAATCTCATTCATTAAAAAATAGAAAAATAAAGTATGAAAAAGTTCAGCTCAAATCGTCACCATGCTTTTTAAAGCAATGATTAGAGTTAATTAGTAAAAGATTTATTGAAAATTAATTTTTAAAAAGTATTAAACAATTTTAAATTCCATGCAAGATGAAACTGTTCCTGCATGTTTTATTTGAAATAAATCTATCTTACCGTTTGTGTTTCCAATAGTTCATATATTAACCTTTCTTTATCAACTTCATCAATTTCTTCCCTGCAATAGAAATCCATTTCAGCTCTTATAGAATGAGATTGGTTGTACGTGTTTTCGGGATCATAACATGTTTGCTCGAAATAATGATCATCACTTCGTGCTCTTAACTAAATACAAATTTTATATTATTATTAACTGGTTTTGTTAAGTTGAATGATTTATTTCATACCAAGTCATTCAATTGGTCGAATACCATGTATCTCGAGCATTGGAGTAACTTTGCTCGACCTGTGTATTCGCCCCTTAATGAAATCGAGTAAACGAGGGAGAGGGGGTTGCAGAAGGGAAATTAAAAAAAAAAACGTTTTATCTAAAGAGTGTGTTTATATTGTATTGGTTGTTCAGAGGACTGGAAGGTTGAACAAAGTAGCCATTTTTAGACTGTTTTATTCTGCTTGAGACGTTCAAAAGTTCGCATCTGTAAAGATGTAGGAAATATTTAAATCTTAAAGCTAAAATATTTGGATTTGTTCTTAATGTCTGGTCTAAAATCTCAATTATGAATCTAGAATCTAGATCTGATGGATAGTTTACTGACCATCCGGGCTCTTTAAGCTGAGCATTGTCCGTCATTCTGTAGACGCTTGAGAGTTGTATAAATGATACTCATTTTAAAAAAGTTCCAGTGCGAGTTGATCATGACTTTCTATTCTCAAATTCATTGGTGATTTTGATAAAATCCAACAGGTTTAATACAATTATATGTTTCCTTATATAAACATTCAGTGCAGCAAAACCATTCATTTCTGCCATTTCTGTGTGAACTTTTTAACGGGGCAAGAGGTAATATTTATGAGGTCACAACGGTCACAATACGAGCTTATGATTTGGCGGTGCATTATTATATGTATAAAACTTGGTTGTGTTAATAATTCTGAACGATTTGTCTTTCTCAAAGGTAAACATAAGTAGTAAAATATCGGGCTTACCAGATCTTTTCAGATGTCAAACCAAGTTTATATCTCGGTGAACTTTTTAACATTGCTGTTTATTTCTTAATTATTGTAAATGTAACTACCGGGCTATTTGTTTAAAGGCCTATTAATTTTTTTCTAAAAAGGCTGTCATCGAAAGCAAGATTTTGGTCTTGCCTAGATTGCCGTGTGGTTAGTGCGGTGGCCGCTCACTTCTACACACCATACAACCGCTTTGAATCATTTCATTCAAGTGCCGTGTGATACATTCAAAATTGTTTGTTTACCTGGACAGCAGACGTTCACTGAGGAAAGAAATGTTCTTTATTATCAATCTTCAACAGATATTATTCTCATAATATTTGGTTAAAAGTATAGTTATATAGTAACTCTTTTATCATCAATCTCGTTTTTTTTTAAACATTGTAATATGAAGAATTTTGAGCCATTTTCTGATGCAATTTTTTTTTTTGGGGGGGGGATGCAAACTTTGAGGTTTGGACACTTAACAAACTAAAACGGCGTGTGCTATCAAAATAATACAATATCAGAAAAATAGTCTATTATCTAAGCTTTAATTCGATATTTATATTTTAAAAGTTTCTATTATTTATTCCTGTAGCTGCTATTTCAATTTTAACAACACACTCTCGAAGAAAAATGATACGTTCAACGTCCGTTGGATGATACATTCAAAATATGTTTTTAAACCAGTAATGATACACTCATGTGCTGTGTTTGTTCAGTTAAATTCAGCAAAAAAGACACATGATACATTTTTAATTGGTATAGGAAGTATTTGAAAAATAAATAGACAATAAGATTATATTTAGATAAAAACTTATGAAAGATTGTTAAATAATTATTTATTCCTTTTATTGCCTGTTAATAAACGTTCTTTGTTAAAATCCTCATGAAACCTGACCTCGCGAGATGAATTTAGAAAGTAAACCGGTATGGCTACTGGAAAGCGTGGACGGCAAAAAGTGAACAAAGAAAAATCTGGTTTTTAAATTTTAGAATTAGATTCACTACAACTATGTATGTCAAGAGTTCGAATCTCTCTAGAAATTTTAATATTTTTACCTTTCCAAACAAATTTTAACGTATATTTTGGTTAAACATTGTAAAATTTGCAAATTTCAAACCGGTGAAAGTATTTTAATTATAATGTACTTCAATCCACATTACTATCGAAAGATGTCCCATACCACCTTAAGTTGACTGCCATCGAGGGGCCCAGAAACAGGGTACTTTTGGCTGTTTATTTTATCTAGCCGTAGATAAAGTTTAAAAGAGGGCATTTATGTTTGATTTTTAAAGGATGACTGCACTTAAGGACATGCGATATTTGCGAGAAAATAAACTTTTAAAAGAAGAATTTTTCTTTAAATTTCAGAAATGGTCAACATCTAAACTGCAACTTTACGTAATTGCGTTAAATAAAAGTATGTTGCTGCCAACTACGAATTTGTTTTCATAGGCGGGGGTCATCACGATTTCTTGAATCTCCATACAATAATGAGGACGCCCCCTTTTATACTGACTTCATACATAGTCAGCGCATGTTTGTCTATTGTTCTCCGTTTAACAGTAGTTGTATATTTGCATTATCAAAGTTTTGTCAAAGGGAGATCAATAGACAAACATGCGCTCATGGTTTAGATGAGAAAAAAACTGCTTCTTCTTACTATCGCTTTCCCTGTTGTAACCAAGGGTTGATGCATATTGAATATTATAATTCACCACGTGAATTCTCACCTCAGGTAACTTTGTTAATACACAATTCTATCACGTGACGTGTAAGGAAGGATGTTATGTGCTAACTAGGACAATGTTTTCGAACACGTTAAGTTTTCAAGCATTGATTTAAAGTCTTCTGTACTTACATGAGCGTGGTCTAATTGTTGAAATCAAAGTATATATATACATGTAGTATACGTGTACCATACATGTATAGAATAGATAGGATTATGGTAAAAGAGTGATCATATAAATTTTTATACATGGCATTGTTATTCGTGCTAGTCTAATTTTAGTATCATTCTGATAATGTCAGCTCCATCTCTCATGCATATTAATATCAATCTTATGTTTGATCAAGGGCAGATAAGCGAAAATTCGTTTTTTTTTCGAAAGTTGTAAGGAGAAAAACATAGAATGAACTTATTGTATCACAGTCTAAAATCTTAATTCATGTTGGAAATTGACTAGACGCTTTAAAAAATTTAACAAAAGAGATATAAGGTTAAGAAATAAACACAACAGAAGCGACCGAAAAGGGCCATAACCCGGCGCTAAGTGCAGTCATCCTTTCAGTACCTATCCTTTAGTAAGGAATGTTGTACATTAGATTACTTTTAAGAAAAAAATTATAGCATTTGACATGGCTTTTTAAACTCAAACTTGTTTTTCTTGTACAAATACAAATGTTGTATGATTTCCTTGCTCAATTACCTTTCCCGTGCAAATGCTTAGATCCCAAATAATTATGCAATCTGATTAAAATCAGATCCTCGATCCGCTCCTTGTTTTTCTATTGTCGCTCCACGTGTAGCGACAATAGAAAAACAAAGAGCGGATCGAGGATCTGATTTTCATTATGAATCCTTAGTAAATATGTACATGAAAAGGTTCTAGTTTTTCCATACATTGAGTTTTTATCTGCATTATTCAAATCAACATAAAACAATTGTCCAATTTGCCACAAGCTTTTTATATTTACTTAGAAAATTTGGATCTGGAATTAAAGTGAAATAACACATCATCACAAAATGGCTGACCTTTGATTGAAACGATATTTCGTTTTATTAAAGTTTCGGGCTTGTGATCCGTACACCCCGAGTTCAAATACCGCAGGGACTTTTGTTGTAACTAACTTATTTGAATTTTTAGATATTAATTTTTTATCCCCAAACTGCAAATTTTTCGCTTATTTGACATATGTACAGATTATTTATCATTATTTCTTTCATAATCAAATAATTCACTGTTAATTTGAGTGCCTTTTTCCAGGTGTGTTATTCCACCTTAATTAGTAATCAATTAAACAAGTCAATAATACATCCGTTCATTGTACTCAGTATGTTTATAGCTTCCTAAACTAAAGAAAGAATGCATACATTTATCAGGTTATTGTGAAGTATTTATGTCGTGTTTTATTGTATAATATTTACATCCACCTAGTATCATTCCCTCTATTTCTTACGGAAATTGATTGCACACTCACACATGTAGTTTTGTAAAAACTGTCAGGAATGAAATCTACTCGCCCCGTTTATCGATTGGTTGAAACCTTAAGCATCACCGACTGCACGAGATAATCATACTGATGTCTGATTCAAATCCCTGTAGAAGAAATTTGGCTGTTTCTTTTCTCTAACACACTGATGCACATGAACAATATTCTAGTTAATTTTACTTACTTTTTACGACCAATTTATTAAATTGTTAAAAGAAAGATGTAAATATTAACAATAGAATGCTTTCTTTAATGATTCATGCAGGTTATGAAGGTAGCGATAAAAAAATTACATTACCACTAACGCGGGTTATTTATTTTTTTTTTCTGCAATGTTGCCACCTTCATATCCCCCATGAATCATAAAAAAGCATTATACTGTTTAAATATAAACTCGTCGTTCATTTAATACGATGATTAAGGGTGTATGAAACGTTTAATTCCATTTTAAAACCCTATAGTTTTTTGTGCAATTTGTGAAATACACCGAAAATCAATATTTATCTCTTTAAAACAGAACAATTTAATTAAACGTTTAGTCATTACAACTTTTGAATGTATCATCATACAACTTTTGAATGGATCATTGTAGCAAGGACAACGGACGTTGAACGTATCATTTCTCTCCGAGGGCGTGTTGTTAGAATTGAAATAGCAGCTACAGGAATGAATTATAGAATTTTTTGCAAATATCAAATTAAAGCTTTGATAATAGGCTATTTTACTGATATTGTATTATTTCGATAGCACACGCCGTTTTTATTTGTTAAGTGTCCAAACCTCAAAGTTTGCATTTTTCCCCCAAAATTGCATCAGAAAATGGCTCAAAATTCTTCATATTACAATGTTTTTAAAATAACGAGATTGATGATAAAAGAGCAACTATATAACTCTACTTTTAACCAAATATTACGACATTAATATTTGCTTAAGATTGACAATAAAGAACATTTCTTATCTCAATGAACGTCTGCTGTCCAGGTAAACAAACAATTTTGAATGTATCACACGGCACTTGAATGAAATGATTCAAAGCGGTTGTACGGTGTGTTCTAGGAGAGTGGGTTCCGAAGGTCGTTAGTCGATAATACATATAATATCCGTATTGTTTTCTTTTAGCATCCTTTTTTATAAATGTTTTATGATACCAATGATGTCACATTTACTGCATCACTGTTTTGTATCATGTTTTTCTTTATACACAGGTGTGTTAAGGAAACGTATGGAACCTAAGTCACATGTAATTCCGCGAAAAAACAAAATTAATCTTAGTTATTATGTACGTATTGAAATATTAAAACAACGAAACGTAGATTAAAAACAAATAAAAAATGCGTGATAACTATTTTTTTGGTCATAAATTAGATTGTATTACGTACATTTACACATTGATGACTTCATGACTGAAAGTGGAATGCCGTGTTCAGAAAACTCTGTAAACAGATTCAAATTTTAAAAAATCTAAGAACGCTAATAAAGTATTTTGGTGTGATTTGTTGAGATTTGAAAAAAAATATACTAAAACAGATGTTTACTATATCAAATATTCCCTTAAAAATATGTAATTACGCTTTTATTTATCGACCAGGTTTTTCTCTGTCGTTGTTTATGATATAAAAATCCAACTAGAAAACACTACCCCGTATATTTATATTTTGAACTTCACATTTAACACGTATCAAGAGCTTGATGAATGCTTAGTTTGAAAAGTGCTGCTAGAATCCTGTGTTTTGTGTTGCTTTGATGCAACTTCTCATTTTCAGTGCAAACTGTATAAAAGTTTGTAAGGTTTTTTGAGAACCGGACGAATAACTATTTAATGGAGGAGAATATTGGACTCTAGCAGTAGGTTTTTTTGTTGTTTTTTTTAAAATTAAGCTGTTTTACTTTACTTGATATATTTATTGTTTTGTGGAAACTCCGGGGTAGAGTTATTCTATCTCATTTTACATTAAGGAATATACATAATCTATTTATAGTTATTACTTGATAATGCACTGAGTTAGTAGTAACGTACTACTGATTTTATTGCATTGACATCTAGTTAAACGGAAAATACTAAGTTTTTGGACTGATATAAAACAGTTATTTAAGCTTACGATTTCTTATATTACTGTAAAAATAAGACGCTAAATTGCCCATATGCTCCCTTAACCTATCCGTGAATGAAATAGTGAATGGTGTAAATAATAATAAATACAATATTTCAGATAAAAATATCAGAGACTGAAACAAATGATTTTATTCCAAGTTTTGTTTCTACAAGTTTTTGCCAAATAGATTTCTTAATTCAATTCATTTATTACCATTACCATGTCGGCATGCAGTCAACAACATGAAAAACATAGAACTAAATACAGTCTAGTATATTTGTTATTAGAAAAGGTTACAGATTGAATATTGATATTTCAATATAAAAAAGTTACCTAAGGAATCAAAAAAATTCAGTAGGGAAATTGTGATAAACAATATAAATATGCATGGAATATACAACAATGACTCACCGTTTTAACACATCCCCAGTGCAGCCATGTTATTTTGTAATACCAAACCGATTTGTTTTAACGATTTCCTATAGACAAGTCTTGACGTGTTATTTTAAAGCACATATTCGAAGGGCTTGCACACCTTTAACAAGATGTGTGTAGTCCCCTTAGATATTCATTTAAAGACTTGAAATAACCCGCACAATGTGACCTTGTTGATGTTAGCGACAAAATTGCGGCATTGTTGCCAATGTCACAGTTTAAATCGCCCTCAAAATAATGTCACCGAATGAATAAACAATGAATCATTATTTTTTAAAAGATATAATCTTATTACTGCATCGATGCGTACACATAGACTGAGAAACGAGCAGTTATGAAAACTTGACGTTTGCACATACCGTTGCATTGATGAGACTATATCTGATCTGAAAATTATGATTTTTTTATATTCCAGCATTGTCTGCAATTGTGATCCATGTTTTAGCCTAAGGGTAAGTTCAATAGAGCCACTGTAACAGCGGCTACGAAAAAGTTTGATTTTCAATTATGACTTTGCTATTTAACAGTGGTCAACGATTGTGACGTAAAAATAAAACACATAATTTAACCTTTGAGCACCCAATCTGTGTTATGGTGTCATAAAGTATGTAGCCTTCAAGCATTCTACACACAAACAATAGGAGGAATGAAAATATAATGTAAATATTTAAGCAAACATCTACAGAAATAGTTCTGCGGCCTGTTTTTTTTTTTGTTTTTTTTTTTGTATGAAAGGTGGAATTTATTATATTAAAAAAAAGTCGGATTACTCGTGTTCAGCCTACAAATTTGCAGGAAAATTCAAATTCAGTAAATAAAAGAAATATTAGCCATATGAATTTAATTAAAATTTTAATTTATTTTCTTTTGAACATCTCCACGTATATTTGTTCGTCTTCCCTAATAAGCAAATGTCTACTAGCAATGTTGAATATTACTTTGTTTATTCACTTTCATGTTTCCAAACTATAAAAAGGTAGTTCTCTTATATATATCAAAGTTTCTTGACAAATTATTCAACTTGTCCTAATTTCATGTGGAAATTTCAATTTCATGCCAATGCATGCTCCCTTGAATTATGCACTTGGAAAAAAATTACTATTCGTTTATTTTCTCTCAAATACTCTTTAACAATTTCTCGCATTATTATTCTCTTTTACTTAATGACAGACAATCTAGGAAATAGAGTTTAATAAAATTGTTTAAAATATTGCATATTTTTAAAAAAAGATTCTTTCAAAATATTACTTGAATTAAAACATAATTCAGTTTCACTTTCTCACAAATGTATAGGCATTATTTTTTTCATATACAATATTCTACACTACTTATCTTAAAACCGGTACTGTTGTACCAATCTGTTGATTTCTGCTTTTTTTACTACAAAATGTACATGTTTTACAGAAACCGGCCTGTCGTTAAATGCTATGACAAAAAGATAATGTATATTTATTTCTGAACGTGACTGAAGATTAAAATCCTTTTTCAACGGAAATGAAAACTGCAGATAAACTCGGCCCTGTAACAACCGTTAATGATACAACGCCGCTTAATGATATAAATGGCATTAAGCGTTGCAATTGCAATGCCTAATGCTATAAATTATTGCATTACCAGTTGACATCGCCAACGCCTAATGATATATCGCCGCTTAATGATAGAATTATATCATTAAGCGTCACAAATGCACAGCAGCCCTAACGCTTAATGAAACAAGCAAATATCTACACCCTCAACCGCTAATGATACAAACTTTTTATTATAAAGCGTTGCAGTCGCACCCTTTAATGATATAATGTTGTAAAATTAAAAGCATTCTTTTATGAAGTAATACATTTTCATTTCACTTTACTAGTATTTGCTCAGTATAGTAATATTTATTATGAAACTTAAAGACAGACAAAAAGGCTGAAGCTAGCAATCACTAACAGCAGCCACTAAGCCCGTAGATGCTAGCTGCAAATAAGAAAAATCATTAAAGTACTGCGAGTACTCGAACAGAAATTACTTTTTGCTTTGTCGTTGGCATATTATAATTAATATCAAGATGATTAATGCATGAATAAATTTTATATGTTTGATGTTTGTCAACTTCGAAGGCAAAAAAGCCCACTTGGATAAGGATTATTAAGTATATTATAGAAAATCAATTAAAATCTGATCTTGGTCTACGGGTCATAAGTTATGGTTCTGATAATTCCATAGACGGTTTTTTTTTAAAAATGTAGTGTAAAAAATAAAAAGGTACAATTTAAAGTAATAAAACTGCGCCTTTACCGTCACAAAAAAAGATTAAAACACATTTTTAATAAAAACAAAAATTCTGAAAAAGTTTAAAATGAAATTTAAATGTTTATATCTGCTAAAGATGCTGTCGATACATTATTGCTAGCTGTATAGAACCCAAATAGTTTACAAAAAAGTTACACATGTACCTGAAAATCAAGCTCGGGTTTTTTTACTTACTTGGGAAACGATATGCACCAATCTTTAAAAATACACTTTTAACAGAGGGACAGTCAAACATCTAACATACGGTTTTTCATCTCATATGGAAGTCAGCGCCTGACGCAGTCGGAACCGCCCCAAATTTTAAAGCGAATTAAGGAACTATTTTGCCTCAACAATAAAGTTATGACACCTACAGTACAAGGGTCCTTTAACTCACCCGAACTTTGTCATTTTTTACTTTATATGTATATTTTATGTAATTTTGAATCGAAAAATATATATTTTATGTAATTTTGAAATTCTACAAATTATTCAAAAATATTGAATACAAATGCAAATACACATTTCAAAAAGCGTTTCCTTAATAGCATGAGCTCCATAAGTTGGTTTGTCAGAATATAAATAAACCCATGGATTAAACAGAAAGAAAGCCAAATCTTATTAAAATACAGATATCTATAATAGCATATGGCGCTATGTGCTATTGTTGAGATCTGTATTTAAATGAGATTGATGAAAGCCCTGTCCGTAAATCTGTTATTTATATTTCCTAAAAATTAGTCTCCCATAAGCAATGATTTTAATTTAACTGAATATGGAGGGTTATATGTGTGCTGATTTACTTACTTGTGTATAAAGACAATCATATGTAATTATATGCATTTCAGGCTTCATTGTCGTTAACTTGCAACGTAGTAACACCACAATCATCTTTTTTAACTTTAGGTATCACACTTGGATTTTTATGAGTTCATCGCATTCTCTACTATGTCCTCAATGTGTACATTGTATTTTGAACCGATGATAACGGAATGTAATAATTATATTAATAGTTGATTTGTTCCGATTACCTCAATTGCTATAAGTAATATAATATTAGAGATATGCAAATATTTCCATTTTTCATTCACAGTATAATAATAGTGTTGTGTCATATTTCTTCTTAAATTTTACAACAAGCAGTCTAATAGTAGTAAACAAATATTCCCAAATCATTGCAATATATAAATTAGAATAACATTATTCAAAAATACTGGATCACCCTTGTTTTTTACACAAACACTGTAATTTTTAAGTCATATTTATATCTGCACACATTTGGAATATAAAGGTATCAAGGATATAACAAAAATTAATCTTCATTTATGACAAAATCTACAGAAACGAATGCACAATTTAATAAATGTTATATGTGTGTATGATGATTTCTACATGCAGATGACATATGATTGCACTGTGACTTTTCTATCTATAACAATCTGTATTAACTTTGTAATACCATCTAAAAAACAAACTGAAATACAGAAAGGACATAATACTGGATAAAAAGATGTATGAATACTTTAGTCATTTTATTTTCAGAGCAATGACAATGGCAATACACAGAAATGTAATAGATGTAACCTAAAACGTAACAAGGGAAAGCTGTCAATGTGACAGAAAACCGGGTTTTCTTTTGTGGGAACAATGCCCGTATTTGTCGACCCTGAATTGATAAACACTACCTTAGGCCGATCCCGACCCGAAATAATCATGGTCATAATTTCATTTAAGTATTTTTTCATAATTATCAAAAACTCAAAGTATGATTCTTATCTCTATTGTGCATATCTGTACAAATAAACTGACAATAGCTTCATATCTTCAAAACTACAGGAGGAGTTATCTGGACAAATGATGCACCGTGTGTGCAAAAAAAAATTCTTATTTGAAGATTTCAAAAGAATTGATAATTTTTTTTTAGTTTTTTTGAAAATGTCAATCCAAAATTTTCATCTGATAGGATAGAATGAATAGGATGGATAAGATAGAATGAATAGAATAACGATTATAGAATGCATGATGCAGGATACTGGTTACTGACTAGAATAGAGATTAAGTTGTAAACGTTATGGATAGCGGCACTATGAGTTCAACAGCTTATTTTTGCATAAATTATCAAAAATCAAAATCCAAGTAATATGCACTACTTTAATATATGTACAATTGGTCTGCAAGACTAATTTGGTACCCCTTAGGCAGCCGCCGACCTGCCATTTTAATATCGGATTTTTTTAGAAAAACCCCAGTTAAAATGTAGCAAGTCCACCTAATTCTCTCTCAAGTGTTAACAGATATTGTATTTGATAATATAAATTGTTCAGAGGTTAAAACTTCGCCAGTTATGTTTGTTTTACAAAAGATAACCCCACGAAATGGACTGAACTATTCATATCGTTTTCAAAAATAAAGTACTATAGCCATTAGTTTTCTGCAGCCCGAGGAACAGTTGTATATCAATAGGAGTGATAATATCTAGCTGTGGGTCCAAAATTATCTATCTGTCATCTATCTATATATTATCAATCTATCGATC
>WFKH01002636.1:41864441-41882768 GCA_016163765.1 Magallana hongkongensis
ATATATATATATATATATATATATACACTACGAAAAAACTGAGATCATTATATACATTTAAAATGTTAAAGTCATGTAAACATGACATGTCATGTCAAAATTTCTCAAATATCCATTACAATATCATAATGATACTAGTTAGTCAAGAACGACTGTATTAGTTAATTTCTTATTAAATTGTGCATCAAAAGTACCGGATACTCCCAAAAAGGAACAGTACAGGGAATATTTATTTAAATACTTATATACCCATGTAATTTGAAATTCTTTGTTTACTCTATAAATGTTTCATTATGCTCCGAAGCTCCAAAACTGCACTCAAGGTATCTGGTATTTAGAATTTCACAGTTTCCTTTATCAGTACAATATAAGGTGATCTTGATTTTTCGAAGTATATTTATACTAGAGGAAACCCACGAAAGGACCAGTGCGAAGTTCATTTTATTAGTTCTTTACTTTTGTACTATTAAAACCAGGCCAACAACTGTCTTCAAAGTGTTTAAAAATTTATTTCACATTTGTCCATGCCCAATTCATGTTAATCTTTATTCATGGTAACAAGATCGTACTAAAGTAATCGGATGGAGAAATAAAAGATTACGGAGCTCATTTCCTCAAATACTTTAATAATGTTATATTCTGGTTAACAATTGCATTTAAGGTAGCTCACTACGTCAAGACTTAAACTTTTAAATGGCAATTTAAATGTTTTGTTAAATTATTTGTATCTATCGATTTGATTCAATATCATCATTGATAGTTCAGTGGTTAAAGTATCACGAGTTCGAATCTGCCTTGTGCTTTTGTTCATATTTACTGAATTAAATTTTTGAAAATCAGGGTTTTTAAATCCAAAATTGCATAATTTTTTCTTATTTGATTTATATACTCTTATGCATCAAGCTATTTTTCATAATAAAGTAATTTTCTGCTGATTTGATAAAGGTGTAGTGAACCACCGTAAGATATTGAGAATGTCAGTTATTCATGTCATACCAAATCAAAGTGATATTGATTCACTGTAACTTAATTTCTTATTTTAGAACCTGCTATCTTGATAGGAAAAGTCTACTTATTTTACATGTATTAATCATTATAAACATTCACATTTTATGAAACATTTAATGATAAATATTCCATTCATTTTTTTTTTTTAAATATATATTTGTCATTGACACCAACACTCAGTGAATGTAACTAGTGACGACTGATTTATCAATCAGGCAAATAATACAAAACCACAGTTGGGAAACAATTTGACAGATACACCTCAAAACATATATAATAATCTCCTGGTACCACCTAACAAGGAGTGTATAATTATATGTAATTTTTCAGACACCGCTGTCATTTACATTATGTTTACTCTTAAGTCATAACATTTTGGTTGATTAAGAATTGTAACTTCGTTTAATGTTTATCATTAGTGTCATCCTGTTATTACATGTATTTTGGAAGTAATATATTTTGTAAATTGAAGCATATTAATAGTATCAAAAGTGTGTTCATTTATTAACTTTACTTTAAATAGTTAATACATCCCCTTTATAAATGTAAACAACGTTTTGGTTTGGTTTTTTGGGGGGGTTTTCGAAAAAGTGATCAATATGAATTATGCGATGTAAATAAAAAGGAAATAAATGTGAGTTGTTTATTTACTCAGTGAAAAGTGTCAAATGTACAATATTAACCATTCCCTGTAACAGGTATAGATAAATGTTATCATGTATTGTCCTTGAACAAGAATTTTAGGTAAATAGCAAAAGGAAAATTACACGCACAAGAAACAATTGTCTTTTTTTACATTCGTTGTTGATAAGGTTTAAGGTTGGACAAGGATACTGTAGATCCCATAATCATATTTTCTGTTGGAAAAGTGTTTAAGAAGCTCATCATAAAAAAAATTATAACAGTAATGTTCTTTATATAAAAAAAATTGAATCATATACTACATGTATAGTATATTCCATTGTGCAATGAGATTTCTTTCGATTTCATTCGAAGATTTCTTCAAATCTTATTTACCTTTAGATTTTAAGTAATATACCTGAACGTCTGCATGAATATTAGCACGTTTATACAGTAAAATGAAAATTTTAAAAAATACATGTTACAGTTCACACTAAATGGTGTAAGCTACGTTATTTCATGTTCCGTTTTATGTACCAGTTTAAAGAGGTTCGCTCCTTAGGTTTTGGGTAGCCATTTTGGGTCACCTCTAGTCTGAAAATTCTGCATCACATATTAATTCTAGTAGTATATTTATATTTTACAATGCCAAATAAACTTTATTGAATAAAATTGTTTTTAAAAAATTACATTTTTACAGAGTTTAGTAAGGGACTATATTTTGTGGTGGAAGGTTTTCAAGAAGGAAATGAACAATTTTCATAACTCACTAGTTTTAGAGTACTGTTACTTTAGCTTCCTAATTTTCAGTGCAGACCGAACTTTTAGATAGTTTGTGTATTACGATATATTCATGATGTTCTAAAAAACATATTTAAACAATATTTTGAGATTTCTATCGATATATTTTGGCATATTTAGCTTATATTTCATAGAAGTTAAGAAAAAATTGACTCCAATTTTGGCCTAAAATTAGCTTATTTCATGCTATATCTCAATTTTTTGAGATGTGACCCCTACTTGTTTTACTCTTAAATGAGACATTAAATGTATGTCTATTTGTATGCAAAGTTTTGGAAAGATGACATTACTATAATTTTTTTTAATTGCGTTATAATTTGATTACTCCAAAATTTTGTAACATCTGTTGTTGAGTTCATTATGTACTGGCCTTTGAAGCCACCAGTAAAGCAAGAATTTTTAAACTTTGACTTAGATTTCACTTTTATAGTCACTACATGTGTTCAATTTCACACTGTATTAAAATCATAACTAAATAATAGTTCAAACTATAAATATTTGTTTGATTTCTTCAAATTATCAATTTACATATCAAATTTTAGCAAAAATTTCAGGAAAATTATCATTTCTGTTTGGGGCCCTATATTTCCAAAAATGGCATGTGACATGAGTCACAAATTAAATAAATGAACATTTTAGGTCGCCATCTTTATATCCAAGAGGTTTTCGGATGATTGACATTACTATTATTTCAGGTGCCAACCTCCTTAATTAATTCATCCCAGTGTTCATGTAATCAACAATCTAGGATAAAACTTTTTGTTTGCAGTTTTACTTCATATCCCGATTGTGCCAAAGATCACTGAACATATAGAAATTTTCATCCATTGAATTCAAAATATTTTCACTTCTATTGTAATTTAAAATATTTACATTCATTGTATATTTCCCCTTATGTTTGCATTAAAAATCTGTGGCGTTCATTTTTCTATATTTACATCTACCGAGTATGATTCCCTCTATTTTTTACGGAAACTTATAGTTAATTCATAGTTCTATAGAAACAACCAGACTGAAATCAACACGTCCCGTTTATTGATTGGTCGAAATCTACAGAGGCTGAAACTGAGAGGAAACTGACAGGACTGAAATCTACACGCCACATTTATCGATTGGTCGAAACCTACAGCGACCTAAGGAAAATCACGGACTGCACGAAATAATCATAATAATGTCAGACTCAAAGTCTCACAGGAGACGATTTGGCTGTTTCTTTTAGCTAACGTACTGTTTTACATTAACAGTAATTTAGTGAATTTTAATAACTTTTTTGATCAATTTAATAATTAGTTAAAAGAAAGATGTAAATATAAACAATAAAATGCTTTCTTTGATGATTTATACGGGTTATGAAGGTGGCGATCATTGCAGAAAAAATTTACATTACCCGCTAACGCGGGTTATGTATTTTTTCTGCAATGTCGCCACCTTCATTTCCCGCATGAATCACCAAAGAAAGCATTTAATTGTTTAAATAACACACAAAATCTGATCACGGCGTATGAGCACAAGTAAACGTCATCGCGCGTTTTGAACAGATTTATTTTGTAAGATTAATGAAACGTTCAAACTTACATAACCAATTTGATATGTACTTATGAAAAATAATCGTTAAATCATATCTATTCGTTTATAAACAAGATTTTTTGGCACTATATTTTTAGCAGCGGAAGCGAACTAAATAACATGTTAATATATGGGTGTTCCATCTATTATTCATATCTCTGACAAAGAGCGTATATAATGGCTTTAAAGCGTCGTTTCTCTAATATTTCATACAAATAAACAACAATATGAATATAAATATAAGCATTGAATGCTTAATTGTGTCTTCACGGGCTTTGGACATTACTAGTTGTTTTCGTTGCAGAATCGATACTTCTAAACTGAAAATGCTGAAAACATTTTACTATATAATAATATTGTCACTTTACTTACCATAAGGTTCTTCTACCTTCACTAGCACCGTTAATGGTACTGGAGATGTTTTAATAAACCGCAAATGCATTGACATTTTTTTTTATCTCTGAGGTTGGTGAGTTTATATTATTATAGTAAACGTCTCTAAATGATATCTTTTGGATTAAATGTTTTGAGAGCAATACATGTATATATTGCTATGATATATATATTGATTTTTTTAATAATAACTTTTCATTTGGCTTTTTCATTATAGTTAAAGTTTATGTAGCTGCAGATATTATGTATATACAGTAATAACCCCCTGCTTATTATATTCCTTTCTTATATTTGGTTTACAAACACATGTACTTTAAAAAGGTTTGAAATCATGCAGTGAATTAATGCATAGAAAACAAACGTAGAAAGTAAACTTCTTTTGTGATAAACAATGAGGCCATAAATTGGAAAGACAAGTTGTTAAAAAATTCTTTATTATAAAAATCAACAATTGGCATGCAGATATATAAATTTTATTTCCTATTTGGTGATGGTAATCAACTGAAAAATAAAACAATGCATTTGTAAAACATAGGCAATAGGCTCAAAACAAAATTGTGTACAATTGTGAAAATGATCAATATTCATTTCGTCTATGATTTCAAAAAAGACCGCATTAGTAAAACAATTGAGTAGCTGTCCATGTTATAACCCAACCATTTGTGGTATTTTTACTTAATTGTTGTGCAACTCCTTGACATTACGTGTTCGTTAATGTTGTGAAGAATTTGGTTTCATTATTAAGCTTGAACAAGAATTTTAGAGGATTCTGTAAAATTCAAAAGTTCTGAGGTTCGTTCTACCATGAAAAAGGGAAATCTTTGCCTCCGTTTTTTTTTTTTTTTTGCCCCTTTCGCCCTTGTTTTCAGCGGGCGAATTTAAGACTGGGCGAATTCCAATATTTCAAATTATTTCTCTTTAAACACAACTGTGTCTGGGCGAATTCAAGATGGAGCGAAACTGTTTGGAAGTGTAGAAGAGCGAAAATTACGCGGGGCGAAAATAACCCTTTATGCAGTATTTACTCATGTTATCTATCTCGTTAACCTTTTCGTAGAATATCTTTACCACGAAATCAATGCTAGATATTGTTGCTCAACGAATAGTGATTAAGCCATTGTTCAAATATAAAATATGTGTTTATGTAATTTTTGTCGTATAAATGTGTGCGTGCTTCAGAAACCCCGAAATTACAACATGACGGTTAAAGTTAAAAATTGAGAATATTTTGTCTCTCTGCTATACATACGGGTGATGTGGTGGGTTGTGGTTTCCTGTATCTCCATTATTGTGGCAGTGACACATGCCAGCGTCACATGTGGCAGTTTCATGGGCGCCGCATGTACAGTCATCTGGATCCATACAGGCTGTGGTCTGGCGTCTTCCACTAAAAAAAAACCCAATCCACTAATAAACTATAACTTATAAAATGGATTATTTTTCCATTTTGAACAAAAAACGCCTCAAGATGAAACAATACAAATATGTTTTATCTCTAATCATAACACAATCAAGTGCATTTTCCGGGTTTGTTCTCCCTATTGAATCTACATTATCTTGTTTCGACAGTGTTACACTGAAACACTTTCACGCTTTTTCATTGGTTTAATGCGCCATGTAACTGCCGTCTTAAATTATGTAATAGTTAGAAAGTTAGACTGCAACATAGCGGACAGAAACATTTTTTTCATTCCGTTTCTATGTTATATATTTTAATATACTCAAGGTTTTGGTCTTCGACAAAACAATACACTTAGAATTGTTATTTCCTTTCTACAAAAATTTCTTGGTTTATTTTTTTTTTCTTAAAAAAAATACCTTTACCATTAAAATAATGCCTATTGCAAATACACGAATAGTGATGATACAAAATGTGCAAGTGCGCGCTTCCGAAACCCGTGTATTGCAATACACTGTAAATGTTGCGTTTTTTCGGTTTTCTGCTATACATAATACATACGGGTGATGTGGAGGATGGTGGTTTTCTGTATTGCCGGTACCATCACCGTGGTGGTGTCAGTGACATATGTTCATTCTATCGTCACAAATGACTATTTCGTGGGCGCCGCATGTACAGTTAAAGAAATTAAAACAGGTAGTGGTTTGGCGTCTTCGATAGAAAAAAAATCCATTTATTTTCTATGACTTGTAAAATTTTTTATAAATTTAAAAAATAGCGTGTTAAGATTTTACTGTTTGTTGAAGAATTATTGTTTTGCTTTGTATTAGAATGACGCTCTGACACTAATTAAACGCATCATTTGATTGCCGTCTAGATTTCTGTATGTTGGAGTAACAAAAGATAGACGGCAATATTGTTGATTGGAACGACTTTTTCATTGCATTTCTCCTTTACATATATATAAAGATACCAATGTTTTAGCCTCGAAAAAAAATAAACACTCATAAGGAATGTTACTGATTCATCAGTAAAAAATTGTCTTAACACCTTAACAATTAACGAAATATATTCAAATTGATGTTCCACGAATAATGATTAAACAACAGTACATGACGACACAGTACAAACATTTATGTGTTTAAACATGTACCACAATAGCTGCAATAATATATATAGCCCTCTCCCATTTTAGGGGAGGGGGGGGGGGGCTACAACTCCATAGGATCTTCGTAATGGAGTGATTCACTCCGGCTCATATCATACAAAAATGACAATACAATTTGCATTTCTTACCTTGTAAACATTGTAGTTGTGCAAGTTAATAAATCAAATTAAAATAAATTAATCCAAAAATATCAAGTATAGTACATGTACATGTATCGGTTATTTTACATGAACGTGTATGTCAACAACACATTGTCAATTTGAATTTGTCCGCCATGTTTACTGACCTGGATCGCTTTAAATTTGGGACAGCAAATGAGAAGGTAGAAGCAGATCATGAACAGAATATGAAAATTCGTCTATTTCAAATATAAATAAGGCGTTAAATATTGATTTTCATTACATACTCTTTTCATCAATATTTTAATGATAGAACGATGAAAAAGCACTTATTTACACTGATGATTATTTTATCACGCCCGTCTGAACTCCAGCATATATAAAAAAAAAAAAAACTCACTGTCATGGCCGCTGAATAAGATGACTGGTAAACATGCTGGTGTGATTTATTTGGTTTTGATTTATATAGGGTTGGTTTGTTCATTCTAAAATCATTTTATATAAAAAAAAAAGTTTAACATAGATACAATATATTAAGTCCGAGATCAACCGCATTAAAATAATAATTTTGCATCATAATGATTACGGAGATCCTTTGGAACGTCAGATGAAAAAAGAGAGAGGGCTACATTATTGCAGCTAGTACTACAGCACACGAAGTATATGTTCTGGTTGTTGGGGGTTTTTTTTCAAAACCTCTGTATAACAATTTTACATGCACATTAAGATTGATGTTGAGAATGTTGTCTCTCTGCTATACATACGGGTGATGTGGTGGGTTATGGTTTCCAGTATCTCCATTATTGTGGCAGTGACACATGCCAGCGTCACAGGTGGCGGTTTCATGGGCGCCGCATGTACAGTCATCTGGATTCACACAGGCTGTGGTCTGGCGTCTTCCACTGAAAAACAAAAAGTCCGATTATTAACAAAAATTTCTTAAATATATCTTTTTAAATAAGCGTTTTAAATGTAACAAAACATTGGGAATTTTCTCTCAAATCGAGTTCATTTACATAATTTTTTCTCCGTGAAACCTACAAAAGGCGACTTAAGGTTTTATCACTTTGATAGTAAGTTGATTAAGACCTAAGGGAAAGTGTTCGTATTTTTCATATCAAATTCTGTGTATATATAAGGTAATGTATAATAACGTATAAGTCACCAAAGACTCATTCCATGGATGTACATACGGATGGTGGTTTCCTGGATTGTGATGATGTTCGTCGTGTTTACAATGGCAGTTTCCATTTTCACAGAAAGCTACTTCATGGGCTCCGGCGCATGTGCAGTTGGCGTCTACGGTACACATCGTCTGTCTAATTTGTCTATTGATAATCAAATTTATCATTTTCAACACAGGATTTGAGTTGGAGTAAAAATTTGTTTAATCAAAAGATAAACAAATGTTCAGGTGAAATTATTAAATTAAGATATGGTTTTAAACCTGAAAGGATGATGGTTGCTGTCATGGTGACACGTGCAGTGCCCATGGTGACACTCGGCGACCTGGTTACTAGAACATCCGGTGCAATCAGCGGCGGTGGTACACTGACTGGTCGCCTGTCTCTTGCTGTGTACGATTTAATGCATGTACAATGCAAAACTAAGGTCCAATATTTAATCAAGTTTTGCAATAATGATATTCTACTGAGATATCACTCTTAAATTGCATTTAACGATAACATTACAAATTACCTTCCCAAGAGTATAATTTTAATATTTCAATTAAGACAATCTTTCAAAACATTATATAAAGATATTTCTTAATTTGTCATATCTTACCTAATGAACAGAAGTAAAATGTTTATGAACAGAACTAAAATGTCTATAAATTGCGTTGTAGAAGATATTCAATTTAATTTCAAGAAAAAAACCCCGCAGATATTGAATCTGTATAAATTGTATAGCTAGCATACCCATTGTTTCCACAGTCACAATGTCCCTGGCTGTTACAGACTCCAGTCTGTCCGTCAGAGCATACACACTGGTGTCCGTTATGACAATCAGCTCGTCTGGAACAGCAAAGAACCAATAGACAGGGACATACTATTGTATATTATAAATATATTGTAGCAATAGTGATACGTGAATAGTTGGGACCGATCTTGGATCCAAACTATTTACGTGTTTTTAATTTGCAGCATGGCCATGCATCTTCGCTAGCCAAGAGTTTACGATCCACTCTGCTTCTCTACAAGGGTTGTAGAGGAGCAGAGTGGATCGTAAGCCCTTTGCTAACGAAGATGCATGGCCACGTGATTTTGTTTATAAATATGAACACTACTGTAACTGAACGCAGAATGTTTGCTAGTTATGTATAGCTAAATGTCATTAAAATTGTAACTTTATATGTCATTTATCATATATGAAATTGAAATTACTTAATTAAGCATTGGCGTACAATATATCAAATCCGCAAAACCACCATCATATATCTTTGACTGAAGAATATAACCAATAGAGAGACAGTAAAAACACTTTGTTTTTTTAAATTTTGAGACCAACACACAAGAATATTTAAAAGACAGTCATAGCAACAAGAAGAAGATGGTGCTTTTTTTTTTAAAGTAACTTGGTATAAACATTTAGAAGAGATAAGACCATAATCAGATACCTGAAAGGGTGATGGTTACTGTCATGGTGACACGTGCAGTGTCCATGGTGACATTCGGCGACCTGGTTACTAGAACATCCGGTGCAGTCAGCGGCGGTGGTACACTGACTGGCCGCCTGTCTCTTGCTGTGTAGGATTAAATTTACGTACATTAGAAATATGAAGTTGACTTTGAACAAAATAAAATGGTTATACATGTAATAATGCTAGCTTACCCGTTGTTTCCACAGTCACAATGTCCCTGGCTGTTACAGACTCCAGTCTGTCCATCAGAGCATACACACTGGTGTCCGTTATGACAATCGGCTCGTCTGGAATGACCAAATAAAAGTGATATTGTTGTAATGTTGTATTATGATGAGTTAGGTTTGAATGCATTGTTGAAAACACACATTCCAGTCTTGTATGCGTTTACTGACCGTGAACCAACTCATAAAACTTCTCTCATTTTTATGAATATTTGTTATTTCCATTCACCAATGAGAAAGCAAAAGTCTTTGTTCTTTGTAGATATGAAAACAACGACAATGATATAAAAACACGTCGTTGTTAAGAGATCCATGTGTAAGCATCCGCAGGATTTTGTTAATGAAAGTGTGAAGGAGCCAACCAAAATACAACATAAAATGTTCATGGGAACGAGAAAAACTTAACGAAGTGGCCTACGGTCAGTAAGACAGTAAGACTATCTTTCAATTTCCGACAATGATCTGAACGTTTGATGTAAAATATTTTTTTATTTTTATCACGTGGTTTCAAATAAGCAGCAAGGTCAATAGTTTTGTTTATACAGAAAAACTCTAATATTAATTGTAAAGGAATGCAGAAAGTAAACTAGTTCAATCTAGACCGTAGGAAAATGATGGAGAAACAGTAAAATATATCATAACATATAATTTTGCCCGTTCAAAAGTGAATGACATTAAAAGAATCTTTCAATATACATGTATTGAGATAAATACACAGGTATAATTGGAAAACAGACATATTTATCAATAAAATGATATTTTCTTCGAAATTATGTGATGGAAATATTGTGAAGAAATAAACCAATCTTAATATAACTAACCTGAATGGATGATGGTTACTGTCATGGTGACACGTGCAGTGACCATGGTGACACTCGGCGACCTGGTTACTAGAACACCCGGTGCAGTCAGCGGCGGTGGTACACTGACTGGCCGCCTGTCTCTTGCTGTGTAGGATTTTAATGTTCATTAGAAATACGAAATGACCTTTAACTAAATAAATTCGTAAGAATGGGAGTTAAGTTAAAGCTAGCTTACCCGTTGTTTCCACAGTCACAATGTCCCTGGCTGTTACAGACTCCGGTCTGTCCGTCAGAGCAGATACACTGGTGTCCGTTATGACAATCGGCACGTCTGGAATAACAAAGAACCAATACACTGGGACATACTTTTATTGCAATATTTAATGAGATAGGCTTGAATGCATTGTTGAAAAACCATATTCAAGTCTTGTATGCGCTTACTGACCGTGAACCAACTCATGGATTTTTATCGTTTTAATCAATATTTATAATTTCCAATTCACAAATGAGAAAAGAAAATAATTTGTTTATTTTTTGGAGGTATGAAAATTATTTGACCTTGGTATGAAACCTTCCCGTTGTTGAGTGATACATGTGTAAGCATGCGCATGATTTCATTAATGAAAGTGTAAAAAGGAGCCAATCAAAATAGAGCATAAATTGTTCATGGGAACAAAAAAAACTTAACGAAGTGGCCTACGGTCAGAAAGCGTATGCAAGACTCTTCGTTGGTTTCTGACGATGCACGATACAAACGTTTAATGCAAAATATTTATACCCCCTAGTTTCTTTTTTATTTAGCAGAATGATTACTAGTTTTGTTTATACAGAAAAATTCTAACGTTATTTGCAAAAGAATGCAGAATGTGACTTATAATTAGTACATTCTAGACTGTAGGAAAGACAACCGATTAAGAAACAGTAAAAACAATATCTCACTGGCTTGTTCAAGACTGAAATTACAAGAAACTTTCAAGCTATTGAGATCAATACTTAACAATAAAAAGATGTTTTCTTTTTATGTGATGGAAATTTTGTTGAAAATAAACCAATCTAAACATACCTAAAAGGATGATGGTTGCTGTCATGGTGACACGTGCAGTGTCCATGGTGACACTCGGCGACCTGGTTACTAGAACATCCGGTGCAGTCAGCGGCGGTAGTACACTGACTGGCCGCCTGTCTCTTGCTGTGTAGGATTAAATTCATGTACATTAGAAATATGAAGTTGACTTTGAACGAAATAAAATGGTTATAATGGGAGTTGTTAAAGCTAACTTACCCGTTGTTTCCACAGTCACAATGTCCCTGACTGTTACAGACTCCGGTCTGTCCGTCAGAGCATACACACTGGTGTCCGTTATGACAATAGGCTCGTCTGAAATAACCCAAATATACCAGTATCATTACTATTGTTCTATAGATTACAGATACTATAGTATCATTAATGTTAGTGTGATCAATTTTTATAGCTTTTTACGTCATTTTGTGGATTTGCTTCTTTTTACAATGAACAAAGACCGTTTTATTTTATTGTTTGGTTTGTTAATTCGTTTGCAAGTCCAACAAAATTGATCCCCCATGAATACTAATGATTCCAATGTATTTTAAGAGTCAATTTTGTATGTAGTTTTGTTTATTTGACATAAAAACTAATGTTTGACCAACCTTACTCCGGCCGCAACATACCCTGAAAAAATACAAATATTGATGAAAAAACGGTTTACATTCTTAGCGATAAAAATGTACTCTCCGTAGAATAAAATATTGTCTTAATAGTTAGTACATGTAAATAATAGTATGAAACTTCTTTTTTAAATATTTCTGGTAATTTTTTATAATTCAGAATATTTTGATTCAAAGAATTGTCACTCCCCTTGTTAGTGTTAAATTTAAACACGTACATATATGACACAATCTGACGTTAACTGTCCATATTTTTAACATACCTATCATAATATCAAACTATAAAGAAATTGAATCGTATCTTCATTTTAAATCAGTACGGAGCATATTCAACATGCATTTTGTTCGATAAAACAAGGTCAATCGATGGATAAAGTATATAGAAGTGTTGTCTATCAGATTCATGTTAAGAAGGCTAGGTGGCCATTTTTATACTCTATTTACCTCCTTTAGACAAAGAGCTCTGTACAAAATTACATGCTAAGAAAATGTTCAAATTTTAAAGAAAATGTATTTGGATTTTTTCTTTCCTAATTATATATAAATAATAGTTTATGGCCAAAAAAAAATCATATTTAAAAACTTTAAGGTAGATCTTATGGTTGATTTGTTGACCATCCAGCCTCCCTAATGTTATAAGAGATATCTCAACGTCTCCTCACTCTGAAACACAAATAGTTTATTTTGTTTGTGATAATAATAACAAACCTGCTAAAGCTACAAAAGCCAAGACGCTATAAATCCTCATTGTTGGTTATTGAAATCTATGAGTTTTAAAAGATGTCTTTCTCTGGAACATTTATATAGCAATTAGTTCGTGCGGTTTGTGATAAGACCAAGGGCATTAGCCGAAATAGCCAAGGTTTCTTATTTGTATGTCTGATATGGGTGGGTGTTCTTGGTTTTAAAGAATTTACAATAACTGTTCAAATAGTAAAGTCCAAACGTTGCCTCGTATTCTTTGAAGGACAATGGTTAAAACTCCATATTAGCTAGAATTTCATTTCATTCAAATTTTCGAAAATGCAGAAAATAAAATACATAATATTTCCTTTTTAATCAAATACAAAATGTCTTCGTTTGCAAGATAAACGTTCAATAAATTATTCTTTTTAGATGAGTATTTGGTAATTTTTAATTTCAATGGACAACGACCGCGAAAACCGCCGATACAAATAGGTCACTTGAGTGACTAAATTTCTTTTGGTCTTTATATCAACTATCTGTACTAACACGGCAATGGGGTTCTTTTATCTAGTAAAATAGTGCCATGGTACGAAAATCAGACTTGTAGTCCAAGAAACTCAGGCGTGGGATAAAAATGTATACAATTTTCCTTACGAGTCCTTCAACTACGACACTTCGCTCTACTGTTGGGGTATTAGCTGAATTAGTCTTTACTGTGGTTAAGAGTTATGATATGATTCTATGTTTATGTGATTTAAACTGTATAAATATAGTGTATCTACATCAGAATACAACTCTGGCATGTTTATTGAAATACTTTCTGAAAGTTTCCATTAAAACATTTAAAGGAAAATCATGCATTAGTTTCCATACTTACGATGGAAAAGAGTTCTTAACTACATTGATAAAAAAAAAAATTCTTGATCGAAAATTTCAAACTCGTCTTGGAACAATCACGGATCTACTTTTAAAGGATAACTTATGTACTTCTGAAGAATATTTTTGGTGATGAATGAATGGTCGTACATACCCATACTCCTCGGTTTTGATTTCATAATTAAGCATTTAATATTTTAAATCTTTAATGGTTACTCTGTGTATCTTTTTTCTTTGTATTTCCCGAATCATCTTTAATGAATAAAATTAATTAGGCCACGATATGACGTTACTGACATTAGCAGCAGCTGTACGATATGACGTTACTGACATTAGCAGCAGCTGTACGATATGACGTTACTGACATTAGCAGCAGCTGTACGATATGACGTTACTGACATTAGCAGCAGCTGTACCCAATTATCTTTTTCCCCATCCCTTACATTATATCTAAATATTTACATTTACTTTTTAGTGCCTTTGCCTGTGATAACACTACGTATCGATTTTGTACTGTACAGTCCAATAAATTCAAATGATATAATATATATATAATTTGGGCGCAAGCGGGGTTTACTTATTTATATTCAAATATTTAATCGTACAATTACTGAAAATTATACATGTATAAAAATAAGTAATAAGAAATCATTCTTTGAATATTATGAGGTGATAATTTTGGTCGGGGCGTGATCAAACATATCATAAAGCCCTTCGGGCTTTTTTGGATTTGATCACGCCCCGACCAAAATTATCACCTCATAATACTCAAAAAATGATTCCTTATTCCTAACCTATCGCAATTGAAATGTATTTTCAAATATGTATCAGAATTGGCAATATCTAATTTATTGTATCGGGTTACCAAATGCCAGAAAGTTAAAAAATGCATACCATTTAACAAACCAAAAGATGGGTGTCAGAGGTTTAAACAGTTTAAAGAAATGATATTATAACAATCCGGTACTTGTTTATGGATAAAGAGATGTCTCAATAGTTCCTCACTCTGTTGAACTAATGAATGAGTTGTGCATTTTTTTTTTTGATTTTTTTTTTTTTTTGGGGGGGGGGGGGGGCAATGATATCGATTTCAAATCTACTAGAGCTACTATAGTTATCATGTTATAAATCTTTCCAGTTGGTTGTCAGTATCAAAGTCTATATGTTTTGAATAATTGCTTACTTCGGAACATGTACATACAAATTTCTTTGTGCAAGTTTTGATCAGACCTAGGTTGTTGGCAAAAGTGTTCTGTTTTGGAAATGCTTTTTCATATTCATAATCAGTTTTCGTGTACATGTATAGTAGATTGTTATTTTACCTTATTTTATCTTGAAATATAAAGGATTTTGAGTTTGAACAACAAATACGGTGTTTTCAAAATTTTATTAAAGAATTTGGAAGAATAAAAAACTGAATAGGAAAATCATAAACACATCACTCTGTATTAGACACTGCAATATATAATTGTGTTTACAAATTCCAGGCAACAAACACTGAATTATCATTTAACACACAGATTAAAACACCTTTATATACATATGTAGTTTGTACACGTCCTAAATAAAAAAGAAGTTCTAATAACGAAGCATATAAAATATTATCACACAGTTTGCTAAATGTAAAATAGATATACATAGGTTGTTTTTTTTTTTTTTACATATACTACGAAAGTATCTTCTTTTCTTTAGGTAATATATAAACAACTACAGTCTGGTCACAGGTTCTTCAAAAGCACACACGCAAAATTTACATATTTTAAGTTCAACTTCCACACGTACATAAATGTTGTCTAAATATAATATTGGATTATTTTTACTTTTCCCGAGTCCCTCTCAGCCACTAGAAGATTGTCTTTCGAGTCTACGCATATACCCAATGGGATGAATAAATCGCAGTTGTCAATGTAGCGAAGGAATCGTCCGTCATTTTCGATGACATGAATACGGTGGTTCATACAATCTGCCGCCAGGATCCGACTCTGGCTGTCTGTGGCGATGCCGACTGGAATAAATGATTCCGTGGATGGAAAGGAGGAGCCTGTGTATGTAAATCGATGTCTCCCAGACTGATTGACCACCACTACCGCGCGGCCCAAATAGTCTGATACACAGATATCCATGTTTCTGTTCTCGCAGATGTATTTGGTATAACTTTGAGGTGCAAAAAGAGCCTGGCCTTTGTCGTTAAATTGAATGTTTTGTATCTTTGTGGAGCCAGAGTAACGCACAACTTTTGTTTCTTCGTTATCGTCACTGTTCACGACAACTAAGAGGTCACCAGAAGAGGTACTACATAGATTGCGAGGTATCCATCCCCGAAATCTGATCACTGTCTGTATCTCTTTATTTTTCACCATGTTTACAGAGCCATCTTTTGGGTCAGTGTAAAGTAGATCGCCACTCTTTGTCACTGCTAAGTCCCATGGCTTGTTCTTTGACTTGGTTTTAATTGATTCCAGTAGCTCTTGCTTGAGGTTGTGGAGTTTCATAATGTTGTTGTTTCCACGGGTCCAAATTTCCTCATCACTCAGACAGGTCACACTGTAGAGAAGCTCAAACCTTGTGTTAATAGCACGAATGAATTCTGGCTGGTCAAGAAACAACCTGCTTGGTGGAGAAGACTCGGCTCCTTGGCTGGCAGTTTTGTCGTCCGGTTCATCAATTGTCATGTGAAGACTTAGTAGCGACAGAGAACCAAATAGTTTAGAGAGCTGTATTGTGTTGATCTCCTGACAAGAAAAATGTGGTATCGACACATTAAGATTGGGCGGCGGTCTACTTAGTTCAGCTATCTGAGAGGTGTATGAAGAGACGAGACACACATCGTTAGATTTCTCGAGTTTCTTCAAATCAAGAATTCTTTGTGCGATTTCAGATACACTCCGGTTAATTTCCTTTTCTTGATCATTCAGGAAAGCTATGCATTTTGATTTATTTTCATCAAATTCGCATTTCAGTTTTTCGATGATGGTGTCTAATTCTCTGTGCCACTCCTCTCTTCGTTTGATGAGGTCTGTTGTAAACTTCTTTGAGTGTTCATGCAGATCAGCTCTGTGAACTGGAATAGTAGAAGCGACCTCTTGGTATTTAGGATAAATAGATTTCTCTAGTTCTTGTAGTTCTGTCTGTAATATTTCTTTCTTGCGTTGAAAGTTTGCAACAATATCGATTATTTTGTGTCCTTTGTGTTTTCGAGTGGACATACAACGTGTACAAATAGGAGCGTCACATTGTTCACAGTGGAGTTCGCACCGTTTTTTGGTGTGCTTTTGACATTTTGGATAATTAGGACTAGATCTTCGCTGTTTAAACGGTACCACTTTATGGTCTTTAAATTCATCCGAGAGATGCTCTTCAGCACAGACCGTGCATAGACTGGTGTAACAGGTGTCACAGTAATACTCTGGGACAGGTGTGTCACACACGTGACATCGTACGATATCCTGGGCACTGTAATTTTGGTCCATCTTCGAAAAGTATATGCTCAATTAAAATCGTGGGTGCATTTTCGTTTGAAATCTGTATATAAGTACAAAACAGCAAATAAATTTTAATCTGATGTATATATTTACCAATGCATAATAGATATATTGATTTATCTATATTCCACGAATTTAATATGAAAGTGAAACATGAAATCACAAACACTACACCATTACTGGATAAACACTTTTGGGAAAAGATTATTACACATACACATGCTAGCACCTGCTAATTTTAAAAAAATATTCAATTTACAAACAAGTTAATTCTGCGAATTTTGATATTTAAAATGAACAAACCGCTCTAATCCACTGTGGCGGTGTTCAGAGATCTCGCCTCTTCCTTGTCTGACTACCGTTGTCAGATCACGTGGTAGGTTTCAATATTGCAATAAGTTAAAGACCGCAGACGTTTTACTGGCTTTGAACTTTGGTTGGGAGAGTCTATAAGCCCGTGACCTCAATAGCAGAAAGCCCGTGAACTCGATTGTAAACACACGTTTTGAATACGTAAACCGTTTTTGTGTACTTCTTCTATGTATGTTTTAAACTAACATTCTATCCGTAAAATAATGTCCTTTATGTAGCTTCTTATTTATATTATAAATGATAGTATAAAAATAAGTTTGCCCCTGACTTTAACACCGTAAAAATTACTTATATCAAGTGACTATATAATACTAGATACGAGGCCCGTGAACTCATCGACACTCTATATTATACTAGATACTAGGCCCGTGAACTCAGTTACACTCTATATAGTGCTAAATATGAGGCCCGTGAACTCATCGACACTCTATATAATACTAGATATGAGGCCCGTGAACTCAGTAACACTCAATATAATACT
>WFKH01002636.1:41882778-41895365 GCA_016163765.1 Magallana hongkongensis
ATACTAGATATGAGGCCCGTGAACTCAGTAACACTCAATATAATACTAAATATGAGGCCCGTGAACTCAGTGACACTCTATATATAGTACTAAATATGAGGCCCGTGCACTCATCGACACTCTATGAGGCCCGTGAACTCTGTAACACTCTATTATACTAGATATGAGGCCCGTGAACTCATTTACACTCTATATAGTACAAGATATGAGGCCCGTGATCTCAGTTACACTCTATATTATACTAGATATGAGGCCCGTGAACTCATCGACACTCTATATAGTACAAGATATGAGGCCCGTGAACTCATCGACACTCTCTATAACACTAGATACAAGGCCCGTGAACTCAGTAACACTCTGTATTATACTAGATATGAGGCCCGTGAACTCAGTTACACTCTCTATAGTACAAGATATGAGGCCTGTGAACTCAGTTACACTCTATATAGTACAAGATATGAGGCCCGTGAACTCAGTTACACTCTATATTATACTAGATATGAGGCCCGTGAACTCATCGACACTCTATATAGTACTAAATATGAGGCCCGTGAACTCATCGACACTCTCTATAACACTAGATACAAGGCCCGTGAAGTCAGTAACACTCAATATAATACTAGATACGAGGCCCGTGAACTCATCGACACTCTATATTATACTAGGTATGAGGCTCGTGAACTCAGTAACACTCTATATTATACTAGATATGAGGCCCGTGAACTGAGTTACACTCTATATAGTACAAGATATGAGGCCTGTGAACTCAGGTACACTCTATATGATACTAGATATGAGGCCCGTGAACTCAGTTACACTCTACATAATACTAGATATGAGGCCCGTGAACTCATCGACACTCCATATAATACTAGATACGAGGCCCGTGAACTCAGTTAGACTCTATATAATACTAGACATGAGGCCCGTGAACTCATCGACACTCCATATTATACTAGACATCAGGCCTATGAACTCAGTACCACTCTATATAATACTAGATATCAGGCCCGTGAACTCAGGTACACTCCATATAATACTAGATATCAGGCCCGTGAACTCAGGACCACTCTATGTAATACTAGATTTCAGGCCCGGGAACTAAGTTACACTCTATATAATACTAGATATTAGGCCCGTGAACCCAGGAACACTCTATATAATACTTGATATGTGGCCCGTGAACTCAGTACCACTCTTTTTAATACTAGATTTCAGGCCCATGAACTTAGGAACACTCTATATAATACTAGATATGTGGCCCGTGAACTCAGTACCACTCTTTTTAATACTAGATTTCAGGCCCATGAACTCAGGAACACTCTATATAATACTAGATATGAGGCCCGTGAACTCATTGACACTCCATATAATACTAGATATGAGGCCCGTGAACTCAGTACCACCTTATTTAATACTAGATATTAGGCCTGTGAACTCACACTCTATATAATACTAGATATGAGGCCCGTGAACTTACTAACACTCTATATAATACTAGATATCAGGCCCAAAAGTTTAGTTACACTTAATGTTTATGAGTATATTTAATGTTTATGAAATACTAAGTTTTAAAACAAGATTAAAACAACAGTGAATCAAGTTTTATATTTACTTTTATTTCAGTAAGAGCGATGAACTTAACTAATTACAATATATCGTAGATTGGGAAGGGGCCTTTACCTCAAAAGTGTATTGAAATTAACATGATAAAGATGGAGATTTTAGAAAAGTTTACATTATTATACAGGGAAAAAAATCTTAACAAACAAAACACATACATGTGTATAAATATACTATACAAACTTTTTTTCAAACAAGATAATTGAACTGCTGTAGAAACATGAGGCCCAGGGGCCACATCAATCACCTGATCAACAAAAGCCATAACTCTGATCAAATCAGCATTGCAGTAATACAGTACCACATTCAAAATAGATTTTGCATAAAAGGTAAAATAAATCTTCATAATCTGATGGTAAAAAGCAATTTCTTTTTTTGTTTTAGTATTTGTGAGAAGGTTTACCTCTATTTCTATTTAAAAGACGCCGGGTATAATGGGTATCTCTTTGTAAACCGTCACTTCGGTTCTCACCGGAAGGGTTCAAATAAATCAAGTTGCAACAATAATAAGTTTAACTGTTTTTCTTTAGCTGCTTTAGTTAGCCTGGTTAATAATTATATACATAAGGACTAGAGCCGAGCTCGTTGCAAAGCAACGAATAGGTCTTCCGTCGCAGCTTCCTGTCGGAAAAGGATTGTCAATCAGTCTGATTAAAAGCACCCTTCTTCTCCTTACAGATTCTGACAGGTATTAATAGGGGGTCATCTTCACACGACCTAAACTTCTGACCAATCAGGGCTTTAGAAAATTTATTGGAACTTTTCAAATGAAGACAGGCAAATTAATTCATGCCTGCTTTCTATGTAACCCCCAGACTAAGTATTGAAGAGTTGCACCTCTCATTAACAGATAAAGGCACATATTTGGTAACTGAGAGTATATTTAGGTTGTATGCAAATATAGAGGTCATGTGAAGATGATCTGTTGTCAATACCTATCAGACCCTAATGAGTGTATGCACTATGCAGAAGGGTGGTGATTTTAATCAGACTGGATTGTCAATATGATAAAAGTAAGTTCAGAAAATCAAAAATAAACGATGATGCCTTCTCCAACCTGAGGGTGCGCTGTACGAGAGGTGCTCAGCGGGAGGGACAACTCTCCGTATAATGTTTGGTCATGCAAGCACTCAGCATCGTTTGGCTTCGGGGAACAAATTTATCCGAAATGTATCAACAAGCAAATAAAAGAAAATTACTAAAATCTTCAAAATCCAATCCGTGGTAGTGGTAGGGGAGGGGGGAGTTAGGAGGCAGCTATAACTTATTTTGTTTAATATAATTTGTTTTCAATTTGCCATAAAAATTTATATTTCCTTCTACTAAAATGTGTGTTGGGGAAGGGGGGAAACAATGCCCCAAAATTTAATTTCCTTAATGTTAATTTAAGGGAAATTTTAGTTGCAAGAAAGGGGGAGAGTGCTCTCTGTGGACCAACTGGCGGTTCTATGAGCAACCTCACAAATAATTCCTCCCCTCCCCACTAAGAAAAAAAATCATAACTAAAGTACTTCTCTATTAGAAGATAATGGATGGTTCTTTTTCTTATAGTGACACTGAACTTGCACAAATGATCAAAGTTCAAGTCAGGACATATTTAAGTACAGTGGGACCTCAGATATCCGGACGCAAGATAACCGGACGCTTCAGTTTACGGACGATTTTATTTGGGAACAGATTTTTTATACGTTATTTTGTCTCATTTATCCGGAATTCCGCGTTCCGGATCCAGACGGTCTGTTTTTACCACAAAACACTGATTTGCTACTAATCTTGCTTCATTTAACCGGACGGTAAAATTTGATGATACCCCGTTCAATACAAAAGATTACGCCTGTCAATTAAGTTTCACAACTTTTTTACGTGCTACACCCTCATGAGTAGCTTGTATGAACACTGACTTCCCAAATCACTTTCAAAATTACCGACAGTGCTGGCCAGACAGATTAGTCACGCCTCACAGCACGTGGCTTGGATATCTTAGCCTGTGCACTTGACAAGTGTCATCTATTTTTTAAACATTCCTGTATTTCAAATCAAAAATATGCTTATTAATCAAGAAAACCGGAAAGTTTTACAAAGCTTTGTGTTTTATCTACCTATTCAAACGTTATTTAAAAACGAATTGTCTCATGAATGCCTTGTTAGATTAAGTCAAAACCGGAAGTACAGGAAGAAAACAAAATGAAACCATGTCAACTCATTGGAAGTGCATTGGTGGATCTTGCAATTTTCCAACTAGTAAACATTAATTTTATCAATAAAATTGACTTCATTTTTAGAATAGAAAAATTTTTTTAAAAATAAATCAATTATTGTGGAAATTGGCATTTCTAGAAATAGATAGTTGAGAACATTACATTAATGTAAATGCCAGGGCACATATCACACTTGGACACAAAGAATTTAGCTAGAATCGGTTATCATTATAGTCCGGTTAATATTTCATGACAAAATAATAATATAAAGCGGGGTTCTTTATATCTAAAAATGTTCATATCAACGGATAACTCTATTATGTGTTGCTATTTAGTATGAAAGGCAAAAACAAAAACAAAAACAAAAACAAACAAAAAAAACAAAAAAACCAAACAAAGAAAACCCCCCAGTATCAACACTAGGAGCCATTGTATACAAATACATTATCATTCATGACAACAATAGACACATTTCAGATATCCGAACGCTTCACCTATCCGGACGATTGGAATTGGGAACGAAAGTGTCCGTATAACTGAGGCTTTACTGTACATGTCACAAGCAATCTTTGTGTCAAATTTTAGCTTCTAATCATTTCCATGTATACAAGATATGACAAACAGGAAAGTAGCTTTTTTGTCAAATGACCTTGAACTTGCACAACTGACCCTGGGTCAAGTTCATGACACATCCTCAGGTCATCGGCAATCTTTAAATGAAAAAGCAACTTCCAATGTTTCTCCTTAAAAACAGTATAAAGCAGACACAAATTATGAACTTAACAAAATAACCTTGGAACAAAATCATTACACACACTTAGGTCATAAGCAATCTTTGTGTGAGAAAGAACTTTCAATGTTTTTTTCATAGAAATGATATGGAACGGACACGATTTGTGCACTTTTCCTGCCAGTGACCTTGATCTTGCCCAAATAATTTTTTGTCAAGGTCATGATACACCCTCAGGTCCAAAGCAATTTTTGTTTTAGTTAATATTTTGTACTTTTTGAATATGCATGTATTGACCAATGTTTTGTATGCACATTTGCACTCTCCTCTCATCGTCGGAACCCACGTGTTTTCTATCCATTACACTGCATTGAAAGCAATGGAGCAGATAAGAGACCCGTGGGTTCCGACGATGTCTCATCAATGACATGTGTCAATTTGAATCTAAATAATTCCTAATTGGTATGGTTTTCAAAGCTTTTGAAAAGTTTTGAAACTGAATTCCTACAGTTCTAAATTTGAGATTAAAAATACAAATAAAATGGAAGATGAAGCGAAAGCCATAAAGGCATTATTGCTTCTGTTTTATACTATTTCAGAGTTAACAAGATATCTGTGAGCCAATCCTCACTAGTGATACCCCCGCTCTGATGTGAATATGCAAAATAAGCAAAGTCGTCATTTAACAGGAAGTTAACGCTCACTTGGTACAAAAAATATATCCCACGATATGGCATGCCTTGACAAATACTGTGTAAACATTTCATTGACAAGCATCTGCGATAAAAAGGAGCTGAGGAATCTTTGACGAAAATTTGGTTTAAAATTTTGGCTTAAAAATAAACAAAGTCGTCATTTAACAGGAAGTTGACGTCCGATTGGTACAAAAATATATCCCACGATATGACATGCCTAAACAAATAGTATGTTAAAATTCAAGCATCTGCAATAAATAGTTGCTGAGATAAATGCGACAGAAATTTTTGTTACGGACGGACAGACAGACAGAAGGACAGACGGACACACAAGGGTAAAACAGTATACCCCCTCTTCCTTCGGAGCGGGGGTATAAAAAATAAAATATTCTGCTGAGTTTTCAAAACTCGATAAAACTTCAATTGCGCTTTCGTAAATTGGAATTCTGAGCAAGAATTAGAAAGTCCGTGTTAGAGAAATTCGAAGAAGTTATAAAACTGCGCATAGATGTATTGAAAGTCTGTCAATGGGTATCGTCTGTAGCCACGGTCCGGAATCCGTATATCCAGACATACATTGTATGTAGTACATCGCTACACGTTTACCTCCTCACCTACAGCCATACAAATGAGGGTGCAACCTTCATGTACACATGCATATTATTATAGTTCTGGAAACTATTTATCTTGTATCTTAATAGATTGGGTATACATATATTGTTGACATACAATTAGTATTCACTGGCTGTAGCTAATCTTGTAAGCATATTAAGTTGCATTACAACCTCATGCTACACAACTTCAATAAGAAGTTGGGTTTTATTTATCAATTTTCATATAATTAGCAATAAATAATTAAAAATTTCCAAGAACACATATCTATCTCACTTAAGTGTAACTTTGAGAAACGCATATATTTTTGGGAGGCATATCTGTCGCTATATTATAGTCTGTAAGTTCAGTGAACTATCATGGTATTCCAAAGAAAGAAGAAATCTGTCGACACTTGCAGTACTTTGATGATTTCTATGGCGACCGACTGCATTGCATAATGTAGTCGTATTTTATAACTTCTAAATCCCAGAAACAAATTTCCTTTGACTAAAAACTTTTAATTATAATATATATTACTCTGCTCATAACTATAGAAGTTGAGCGTGTTCAAAAGATTAATCTATTAACCACATTTTCAGATTACGATCTCTCACCTCTACTGTGAAGATGATTGACCTCGAATAAAAGCCTTATTGTTTTACAATTGACCACTGTAGTGAAAGCACCCTTCGATACCCATTGACCTTCGATATATTGTTACTCAATTACATAACAATTGATGATCTGCAGCCATAAATAACCTTGGGCCATATATGTTCTCAACTGTGTGCGCTGAAGCTACACAAGAAGACACAAGATTTTCGGCCGCACGTGGCGATTGAATTAACACAGACTGACCAATTTCTGACCGACTGTTCGTTTTAACAGTTTTACAATGAAACGAACGACCATGTAGAAACACTACAGAAGTGATTAATACGTGACCGATAGAATCTTAACAAAACTTGTTTAAAAACTCATGTGAATATTCTTTAAAATAATCACCGAATGCATCAATTTGTGACATTCTTTTATCGTGCCAGCACCTACCGCAAAGATGTAACATGGAACTTTGATTATAATTTGATTTGATTTTAAAACTACCTTGTACGCAATCGTATTTATCAATACTAAATCAACTGTACATGTAATAAATTTATCTTTTCATCTAAAACCAATATAAATATTTGAAAACATAATTTAAAAAAAATAGTTGTGTTCGTACAAAATATGATACATGCACGCGTGATAAGGTACATGTAGAATATCCACTCGCGCGGGATCTCCTCGGCCATGTGCGCGGGATGATCATCATTTTTTTGTTGATTTAAAACATTATATGTACAGTTTTTAAAACATTTTAGACTTACAAACCAACCATTAATTCATGGCTGACGATGTTTCCGATTTGAAGTAATATCGCTTTTATTAATTTTCAGAACGACTTCTTAAATTACACTCCAATGTTTAATTAAATAAATACAAGATGGACAAACTTTTATAACATATATAAACTCAAACACGTTCATGTACGTGTAAGTGTTTGTGCATTAGATAACCGCTTACCGCTAGGTAGTGCAGCAGTGGCTGATCTCCTCGGTCGTGGGCGAATGATAAATTACGAAAAGGTACAACGCACAGCTCAGAACACAGGAAGATTTGAAAAGTTTGCAGTATAATGACTAAAATCTATGAAATAGAAGTTCTCTTTTTTTTTTTACTTTAAACCCACAATTGTTCTATGTCTGATGTTGCTTTAGATTGAGAACGACATTATTTTATTAATTAACTGAACGATTTCTTAATTAACACCCTATCGTTTAATCCAATTGAAGAAGAATAAACTTTTATGTGTAATCAAAACTAAAACAATTCTTGTGTTAGCGGCTAAATAAAATTGCATATGAGAGTCGCGACTCTTGTGTATTAGATATCCGCTGACCTCTAGGTAGCCCAGCCGGGACCATGGTGACCGATTTTCCCGGCCGCGGACAAGGGATAGCTTACGTAAAATTGCATATGAGAGTCGCGACTCTTGTGTATTAGATAACCGCTGACCGCTAGGTAGCCCGGCCGCGACCATGGTGACCGATTTCCCCGACCGCGGGCGAGGGATAGCTTACACACACACACACACAACTCTGATTCAAGGAAGATTTTAGATGCACGCAGTATGAAAACTAAAATGTAATACATAGATTTTTTTAATCCGTTTTGTGTTTTACTAGAAAAGAAAAAAAAACTTTTGTTTTCCGATTCTCGTTTTTAAGGACTATGCACTATAAGAACTTAAACTCATAAAAAAAGCATGTATTTTAAAAAAAAAATTCTAGTGAATTAAAGCCACCGTATAAACATGCATACTTTTAGTGGTAACTTTATGCCAGTTGTACGCACAAAGTCTTTCGTTAATTCGCCAAATGAAGCGAAGTACATGTTAACATGTAAAGCTTTTTACACTCATACAACACAAATCACCAACAAAATAACATTGTAACGACCTTTATGAGATCCCAACAAACAACTTTTCCAGTGACAGCCATATCGAAATCATTACCGTTTTTGAGTTATTAAGCAAAAACTTTCAAGCGCTATTGGCCCTTAATTTTAGGGGCCAGCCCTTTTTCATTGGTGTCAAATGAAATCCCTTAAGATTCTGCACAACTTTTATTCTACATGTCTTAACAAAATATTTTTCATTTAAAAGATACAAAGGAAAATATGTCTAAATTTTTGCACTTTTTGGAATCCTATTTTTTGACCCCCTACCTTTTTCTAAATAAAAAACGTAATCCAAAAACAAAAATCGATGTGCACAACTTCAATGTCTCTGTTATTCAAATTCGTTGGATTCCCATTCCCTGCTATCATAGTTTCGGAGCCTTTGTCTGGAAACCAAAGGCCCTAAAAATTTTTAAAAGGGGAATAACTCGTTAACGGAAGAGGAATTTTTAAGTTTATGAAATGTTTTAGATAGTGTTTTGTAATGTCTATGAGCTCTGAAAATTTGAGCAAAAACCGTTCAGAAATGAGCAAGATATGAAGCCTCAAAGTTCGCGTCTAGGAAGAAAAAAAAAGAAAAAAAGAAAAATAAGAACTAGAGCAAAGCTCGTTGCAGAGCAACGAGTGGGTCTTCCGTTAATGTCGAAATTAAAGTTCGAAGTTCCTGTAAGAAGCAGAGTTCTTAAACTAATAACAAAAGTAACTTCAACAAAAAGATTTAAAAAATCGAAAATTCTTGGTACGACTTAACAAAATCCGAATGATTTTAAGTACGAAATAACAAAATCCTTCACGATTTCAAGAACGACTTAACAAAAAAATCCGAATGTGTTAAAGTACGACTTAACAAAAAAATCCGAATGTGTTAAAGTACGACTTAACAATTTTCGAATTATTTTAGGTACGAGTTAATTTAACTTTGAACTGAAGACTATTTTCTTAACCCAGAATGCGGAATCAAAATTTCCGGAAAAATCAATTTTTAAACCCCAATATCTCTGTAATGCATTTTCCGATTTTAAAACGGCTTTCAGTATTAGATTCAGCCTAATGAGCTCTACAAAACACGCATACGTTTTTAATTTGACCCAAAAATTCAAATTTCTGAAAAATTTGATTCACTTCCGGTTTCGACTGGAAGTGACTGATTTTCATTTAAAGCCTTATTACAGAGGTAAAATGACAAATGTATAACCGCGGAAAATTTCAAGCCTCTATCCTAAAGCGTGTTTGAGAAAAGCCGCGGACAAAATGGCTTTTTTAAAATATTAAAATCAAAATTTCCTGAAAATGAATTTTAAAACCCCAATATCCATGATATGCATCGTCCACTTTTGAAACGGATTTCAGTGTTAGATTCAGCTAAATAAGCTCTTTTTTGCTTCTATGATTAATAAAAAATTATCACTCAGTAAAGAGTTATTATAAATAAGACTTTGAAGCCTTCCTGGCCCCTAATTTGAGATCGCAGCCCCTTTTTATATCAATTAGAAGGACTCATAAATATAAACAAGATTTGTTGACTGTTCTAGAGATATCTGAACAACTGTGTTTTAGGGGCCGACCCTTAAACCCCTAACCGGGGCCACCAACTAAAAATTTTTAGGAAGGATATCGTTTAGAACATTTTTCCGAGCAACAGTTTTGTTCTACACTGGTTTTCAAAATATTTCTCCTTTTCTAGGTATTACTGATCAAAGTTTCGGATTTATGGCCCCTTGAAACTCTAATTACGTAACATATGATTTAAGTATGGTACTGTATAGATAAACAGTTGTACAATGAACATTTTTGCTTCTATAATGAATAACAAATTATTGTTCAATAAAAAGTTAATATAAAAAGACTTTAGGGCCCTCTTGGCCCCTAATTTGAGGAGCCTGTTCCTTTTACTTGGTCTTGTAAATATAAACATTTTTTGGTCAACAAGTGCTCAAGAATTGTTGATTGTTCTAGAGATATCTGAACAACTGTGTTTTAGGGGCCAACCCTTAAACTCCTTACTGTGGCCAAATACCAATAATTTAAAGGTAGCGTGTTGTTGATAACATTATTTTGAGCAACTTTTCTTCTACACTGCTTTTCAAAATATTTCTCCTTTTTCAGATATAAATGATCAAAGTTTTGAACTTCTGGCCCCTTAAAACCCCTAATTACATAACATGTGATTTCAGTATGGTACTGTTTAGGTAAACAGCTGTACAATGAACATTTTTGCTTCTATAATTAATAACAAATTATTGCTCAGTAAAGAGTTATTATAAAAAGACTTTAGAGCCTGCAAATTTTCGAGCTCAGGCGAGCTTGCGCATTTTTCAAATTATCAAATAAATAGGATCATCTACAGACATTCATCTACTAACCCTGAAAGTTTCACGTTCTCATCTTAATTAGTTTTGGAGGAGTTAAGATAAAGTGGACAAAATAGTCCTTAAAAATTCACTAAATCCTGAAAATCTCAAACCGGAAGTGACGTCATCAGCCCAAATTTTGTAACATCAAGATCTTTTAATGTTCTCTCAGTCCTGGAAATTTCATGCAAATTGGTCTTAGTAGTTCACAAGTAATAGCGATGCATGACGCACAACAATGGATGAAGACCAATTGCAATAGGTCACCTGAGTGACTCAGGTGACCTAAAAACTTTTAGATAGCATTTTTCTGAGCTACTTTTCCTCTACACTGCTTTTCAAAGGGTTGACCTTCCGTACTGTGTGCTTGTTGCACCATCACATGTCAGAAACTTACCGATGTATAAATTACTTTATTACACCTCTGTGAATATTTTCTATGTAAATTTACAATGAATAAACATGCTATTCTATCTAACCGTGAAATAGTTTCCGTGCTATCTGCCCATGGTGAATAGTCATCGAAACTATTCACCGGCGACATTCGATTTCCCTCCTTTTTAAACTTGGAACACCTCTGACGTAATCCGATCTCTGCATTAAATTCAAAGTCCGATAACTCTTATTTGTTTATCATGAAGAAATTCTGCATCGACGACAAATAAAGTTTTCTTTGGTTTAATAAAATACCTATTTACTCAAAGCCAGTACATAGGTATATAATGTCCCATCCACCTACATTTCGAGTTATATAATCTCTCTCGTTTGTAACCTGTAATTTCACAGTGTACAGTCAACACAACAGTCATAGTCGCAAGTTTCACAATTTACTTCTGCTTCTCATGTACTTAACATTAGGGGCCTTCATATTGCATACCAATTCCAAGAAGAGACATCCTTCTAACTAATGATAATCATCAAAATTCATTTCATGAATCTTAGCAACACTCATTAGCCTTCAAGTACAGCAACTCTCAATTTTACAAAAATATTAACGGGTACTTTATTCGAAACTGTCCCTTGCTACCTTTAACTTAGTACGCTAACATTTTATAAAAAAATGTTTTGTCTTAGAATTAGAAAGCTAATACAATTCTGAAAAAAAGTATATCACATATTGCCAATTCCATTGAGGTTTAATAAAAATATGGCCATTTAAGTGAACCCATCATTTCCACTTTCCTCTATTTAACACAGATTCATAGGGTTCTCCATAGTAAAACATCTTTACCCGACCTTTTAGAGGTCAATTATTGTTCACAACCTCCTTTAATAAGAAACCTTATTCAATATAACATACATCTACATGATATTATCATGATAAAAGCATCATATCACTTAGAAATGCCCTTACATGTATACCCTCCCCCTATCTTTTGATTTTTATAAAACAGTCATGGTTTGAAATCTTTCACCTAGTTTTATGACACTTGTGACAATTTCTTTGTGTCATTTCTCACACATATTTGAAAACAATCATCAATGATACTAATATTTGATCTTTTTTTGTTTATTGAATGATTTGTAGCATTTTAATTAATGAATAGACATGCTGTCCTGCATGTGATTTCTTGTTTCCAGGGTAAAGGGTAAGCTAACAATCATATTTAGTGATTATCTAATCTATTCTGGTTTTTAGTCTCCTTTGAACCATGCTAAAACAGTAAGACCTACAAGTTAGACATCTGTCTTATATTAAATTTTAATTCACACCCAGGTAGCTGGAGACGGAGGAGAATTCCATGAAAAATGTTCAAATTTGACATTTTTTTTATGCATATATACATTAAAAAGGTAACAATATGTTGTTTCTTGTTCATTTCAAAAGTAATTATCATAGCAGATATTATTTTAAGGTCAAATGTACATTTACATATCCTACATGTAATCTTAA
>WFKH01002636.1:41911632-41937873 GCA_016163765.1 Magallana hongkongensis
GATTCGACTAGATATTCAAATGAATGATCATCTAAATCAAATTACTCTAATAATACGACAAGTTCTTGCACTGGTCTGGTATAAAAGGTAGGTTTCCCGTCATGGATGGTCCTAACTTCAACTTTTCGGACTAAGTCATCATCACTTTTAAAAACTCGAGAGACAATGCCGACTGGCCAATTGTTCCGATGCTCGGAAGAACCTCGAATAAGTACAACATCATCAGGATTCAGGTTGCGATGTTCGTGCTTCCATTTACGGCGGGACTGTAGAATGCTCAGGTATTCCCTCCTCCAATGATGCCAAAAGATATCAGCGAGCACCTGCACATGCTTCCATTGCGCTCGATAGATGTCTGGAAGATTCAAGGAATCGGACAGAACAGGTAAGAAATCCACTTTTCCTGTCAGAAGCATGGACGGACTAAGAATCATGGGCATCTCTGGGTCTGTCGATATTGGAACAATTGGGCGCGAATTAATAATGGCGCAGACTTCACATAAAAAGGTAGCAAGAGTTTCATGTGTGAGGGGTTTGGATCTGGATTCAAGTAGCATAGAGTCTAAAATCTTTCTGGTCATCCCTATCATTCTTTCCCAGATGCCCCCCATATGTGAAGCATGAGGAACATTGAATATCCAAGTAATTCCAGAGTTGCGCAAGAATTCTTGAACGGGTCCTTCTTCTACTTTAACTGTATTCATCTTCATTTCTTCAGCTGCTCCGATAAAATTGGAGCCTCTATCAGAGTGTATAAACTTCACAGGGCCACGGATTGCCAAGAAACGACGGAAGGCGTTTATAAATGAAGAACTTGACATCTCCTCTACAATTTCTATGTGCACTGCCCTACAAGTAAGGCATGTAAAGATGATTCCCCATCTTTTGCTGTTAGCGGCACCTCCTCGAGTTTTGCGTGTAGCCACTTGCCAGGGTCCAAAGGCATCAATGCCGACTGATGTAAAGGGGGGTCCTGGGGTTATCCTGTCTGTAGGAACATCAGCCATTTTCTGAGTTTCTAAACTGCGTCTTAGTCTCCGACAAGTCACGCACTTGTATATGAGAGAGGAAATCAATCGTTTGGCGCCAATGAGCCAATATCCTCCTGTGCGAAGAGCCCCTTCCGTAAAAAGTCTTCCTTGATGCTTGGTTCGTTCATGAAAGTGACGAATAAGTAAGATGGAAATGTGGCTAGCTTTAGGTAGGATAATAGGGTTGACTTCTCTTGCAGGTATTTGTCCGGCTGCTCGATTGATCCTGCCTCCAACACGAAGTAGCTCATTCTCATCAAGAAAGGGTGAAAGTGTCGCAATACTGCTGTTCTTTGCCAGAAGTTTATCACTGGCCAGGCATTTAATGTCTGTAGTAAAGTGTTCTTGCTGAGTTTCTTTCAGAATGAGAGTCTCAGCCTTTCTGAGAGCATCACACTGGCTGATGGGTTTGGTGTCATGATATCCATCATGACGATTCCGAGCTATGCGTTGAAGAGATGCGATTGCGGAAACCAGAGACTTCCAGCTAGAAAAACGCTCAAAGCGCTTTGTTCCGAGACAAGCAGGTATGGAGGGAAGATGGTTGGTGGTGATCTTCGTCATTAGTGGCCTAACTTCCACATCATAATCAGGTTCAATGAGTGGAAAATACTCTGAGGTACCAGTGCATTCTGATGTACTTGTATTGCATAACCACTGTGGGCCAATTATCCAGGGAAGCTGCATGATATCAATGACTGAAGTAATACATCTGGTGCAGGAATCGGCAGGATTCTTATCTGTAGGAACATATTTCCATTGATCAGCAGTGGAGATTTTCAGAATGCGGTCAACTCTATTACTCACATACGTATAAAAACGACGAGTACGATTGCTGATATATCCTAGCACAACTTTGCTGTCTGTGTAATAATGCATAGAGTCCAATGGGATGTCTAGCTGCATGGATATGATTTCTGCAAGTTCTGTTGCCAGAACAGCTCCACAGAGCTCTAAGCGTGGAATAGTGTGACCTCTAGGTGGGGCTAGCTTGCCCTTGCCCATCAAGAACCTAACACTGTTACGGCCTTGGTCGTCTTCCACTTTGATATATGCTGATGCTGCGATAGCTTTTTCAGATGCGTCACAAAATATATGAACTTCCACATTCTTGACTAGGCTCACAGAAGTGTGCGATAACATCCGTGGTATGGCGACTTCCTTTAAGCTCTGAAGTGAAGACTGCCACTCCGTCCACTTCTGAAGGTAACTGGAGGGTAAGGGTTCATCCCAGTCTACACCAGGGGGTGTTGCTTCTCGAAGGAGGATCTTTCCACTAATAGTAACGGGTGTTATAAATCCTACGGGGTCAAATAAACTGTTTACCGTTGACAAGAGACCACGTCGAGTGAATGGCTTTTCCTCCACTGGCACTGTAAATCTAAATGTGTCATCTTTCAGGTTCCAACAGAGACCAAGGCTTCTATGGACCAAATCGTCGTCGTCAAACTCCTTGAGTTGTTCACCATGGTCACTTGGATCAAACGCTTCCATCACTGCCAGTTTATTAGAGGTAATTTTGTGCAGTCTTAATCTACCTTCTGACTTCATGACGGACTGGGTGCGTTTCATGAGGTCAATAGCGCTGGTTTCATCAGGCAAGGAAATGAGTCCGTCGTCAACATAAAAGTTACGATTCACAAAGTCCTTGACATCTTCATCTGCATTTTCTACCGTCTTGCGGATTCCGTAAGTTGCTATGGCAGGCGATGGACTATTGCCAAACACATGCGCACGCATTCTGTATTCAACAAGGGTGTTGTCAGGATCATTCTCTCTGTACCAATAAAAACGTAGGAAGTCACGATGGTCCTCATCCACACGAAAACGGTAGAACATTTGTTCAATGTCCGCAGTAATTGCCACTTCATCCTTCCTGAAGCGAAGTAGGATTCCTAATAGGCTGTTAACCATGTCTGGGCCAGACATAAGAAGGCTGTTGAGCGAGATACCTTCATGAACAGCAGATGAATCAAAAACACCTCTGATTTGTTCGGGCTTTCTCGGGTGGCGAACTCCAAATAACGGTAGATACCAACAAACTGCATTTGAAGACAAAGGGGCTACTTCTGCTGCTCCACTGTCCAGTACTTTACGCATGAATGTCACAAACTGTTCTTTCTTAACAGGATCTCTTTGCAAGTTTGAATGCAGTATTTGGGCTCGGTGAAATGCTTGTGGTTTGTTGTTGGGTAAGTATTCGGGAAGTTGTCTAAAGGGCAGAGGGGCTGTCCAATAACCTTCCTCGTCCTTCTTGAAAGTTTTGTCCATAAGCTTTAGGAACACACGATCCTCAACTGATAAACCAACTTGGTCATCATCAGGCATCTTCGTGAATACATAATCACCCCGAAAGTCACGAGCACAAACTAAACTGTTAGAAGTTGAAATTTGTTCTTTGATATGCAAATGATTTGGACAAAGTTCATTGCATGTCACTCTACCGTCATTCAAAACTGAGACTTTCTTCACATTAAGTGACGTTCTCTGATGAATCCTCCCAAGACAGACTTCGCCAATAATGGCCCAACCAAGTACGAGTTTCTGTGCGAACGGTGCTCCTCGGGGTCCAAGGATTTGCTCTTCAACATGATGGGCTTCCAGTAGATCTCTGCCAATCAGTAAGTGAACCTTTGAGTCTGGATCAAACTCAGGAATCTTAGATGTGATAACACTAAGATGAGGATAAGATTCTGCAATCTCCGGTGTTGGGATTTCAGATAAATCGTTAGGTATGTCTTCGCATTCAAGAGTAGATGGAAGGTCTAAAGTAACGGTCTTGTCAATAGATTGCACTTTCAGTCCAAGAACATTTCTGCCATACATAGCTGTCTTTCCTGAACATGTAGTTAGGGTGAATTTGGTAGGTACACTAGAGATATCCAGGATATCTAACAGTTCCGGCGAAGCAAGTGTCTGATTGCACTGATCGTCCACAATCACATAAATACGGTGCACATTGTTTGGGTTGTTTTCATGAAACACATCCACAAGAAAGGTTTTGCTGCAAGATTTTCCTTGGAATCTGTCCCCGCAGAAAGTGGTACACTTTGAAGTCACAGAACTACTTGCGTTTGCTGAAACCTTGGACGTTGAAGGTAAGTTTGCTTGGCCAGGTCCAGAGGAGTGTGGTTGTGTAAAGGAATTGCGAATTCCCTCCCCGCCATGAACACTTGGGCTCCAAGATGAAACTTTATCCACATGTAGTGCTGTGGCGTGGTTGGAATTCCCGCAGATTTTGCACTGAATTCTCACTTGACAGTCCTTGGGTAAGTGTTGGGTTGACAAACAACATCTTGTGCAAATGTTTCTACTTTGTAAAAAGTTTTTTCTTTCAGTAAGTGGCTTTGCACGAAAACCATAACAGTCATGTATGCTGTGATCAGCCTTATGATAAGGACACCGGTTTGGATCAATTCGTCCAGGGTCAGTCACCTCTGATTTACGACTTTGCACCATAGGAGTACGTACAGGTCTGTTCTTATTAGCAGGAACTGCTGGTCTGCAATACATAAATGCAGGGTCATTTCTTATAGCACACATTTCCTTGAGAAACGTAACAAAAAAGGAAAAGGGTGGAAATGGGACTTGATTTGTCCTTTTGTGGGTGGATGCTCTAGTGATCCACTTTTCTTGGAGGCTGTAAGGTAACTTGCTGACAATGGGGTTCACTCCTGAAGATGAATCATAGTAGGCTAAGCTTGTGGCAAACTGGGGGTTTGTTTTCAACGATTCAATCTTGATTAAAATGTTCAGTAAGTCATATAGTCTACTATTTTCACTGGGACCTATTTGTCGAAAGTTCTCTAATTGTGACCGCAGCGAAGACTCAATCAGTTCAGGTCTACCATACATCTCGTCTAATCGTTCCCATATCAGTTTGACAGCACGGTCCGCATCACAAGGGTTGGCATTACGGATGCTGGTGGCCACTTCCTTCGACCTTCCTGAGAGACGGTTTACAAGCAATTCAAGCTCTTCAAATTTTGACACTTTTAGTTCAGCCACAATGCTTTGAAATGAAGATTTCCAAGAATTGTACGATTCAACTTTATCGTCAAAATTCGAAAATCTTTCTGGTACAAGCTGTTTTCGCATAAGGAATAGTGTCAACTCTGACAAATGTGAGTCCGCAGATGACATCTGGGTTTGAGGGTTCTGTGTATCAACTGTATTTGACGGAGGATTAACAGGAACACGAGATGCACTATTGTCTGCAAAATGTTGTTGCTGGATATAAGACGGGCGATAAGGTGTGGGAATTGGAACAGTTTCGGCAGGAACCGGAGTACGAAGGTCTGCATCTTCACGTTCAATGTCATTATCATGTGAGTTCAAGTTTTCAACGTATCTTCTTGTTCGGTCCTTTCTATTGTCTGTTGTAACAGATAATGAAACATCATCCTCTTCATCTTCTTCATCCATCATCACAGCACTTTCTTGTTTGAGTAGATTCAGATTTATCTCTACTTCTTGTTTCTTTCTTGCTGCTTCCGCTTTGTGGGTAATTTCTTCTTGTTCTAATTTCAGCTTTTCTTTCTGAAGTTCTGCTTCTTTCTTCAGGTATTCTAATTTCCGCTCTCCTCTCCTTCTTCTTTCTGAACTTGAAGTAGTAGAAATATGTGATGCATTTTCCACCAGGTCCATTCTTAAATTCTTTATTTCGTCTAAAGCGTTTCCTACAAGTTGTGTCGCTCTTGAATAATATGTTTTCAGTTTCTCTTCTTCTTTTCTTGCAAGTTCATTATTAACTCTGTGTAAACATTCTCCATACACATTGACTCTTTCGGTATATTCTTCAAACACAACACGAATGTCATTGTCAAGTTTTCGTAAAGATTTCACATCTTTCTCACTATCTTGTATACTAAGAATAGAATCTTCAACAGAATTCCAGGCTTTGTCTATAAGTTTTCCATTTTCCTTACACAATGTTTCAAAGTTCTCTAAACCTTTCTCTGTAAACTTAATTTCACGTTTAACTTCTCTCTCTTCTTTGTCTGCTGACTTATCTTCTTGTTTTTCTGCTGACATTTTTCAAGTTGACTGTATCACACTGTTTACTGTATAGGGTAATGTGAATTTCAATGGATCCGTAAACCTGGTAAATCCTTTTACTGTGCTGTTAGAAAAACAGCTAAGTGAACCATGATAGCATGTATATTCAGCTTTATTGAAAAGCGTGTGCCAACATATGGTAAAAGGCTGTAACAAAAAATAAAACACGAATAAAGACACCATTACAATACCATGTCATACAATACACACACAGTCACATGCATTCATACTGTAGTAGGCTATCTTTAAGAGTTAATAGAGAGAAAATACATATTCACAAAACTTAATAAATTCAAGATCTATTAATATACTAGAAACTTTTAAAACAAATTGTTGATACCAAGTATACAGATATAGGACATTTAAATATGGCCGCCAAAGTATCGATTAAAGTATTAAACCGTGTTCGATTAAAAATATTTGATAAACACATGAAAAGCAATCGAAGAAAACATATGTATTTATAATTACAAGTTTATATAATCAGTCTTACATTTTGAGCAGGCTAGGATGTTATGATAAAACAAAACGAAGGTGGAGCACCTCGTGTAGATCAGCTCAGTAAACGTTGGATCAACGTAAAAATTGAAGAGTTCCAAAATACAAAAACATTAGATAACTCATACATAAGAAAACTCTTTTACAAAAGACAAAAAAGGGGCATAACTCTTGTTGGTTACAGCACATAGATCTACATGCTATACTATATATCATCGGTATCTCTTTTGTCAATTGAAAGTGTGCATGAATGAAAACACTAGAAAAAAAATCTTCATCGTTTTAAAAAGATTTACATTCTTAATGACGATAGATCGAATAAGACTTTGAACAAATTAACAAATTTCACATTCACGTGCGTTCGTTGCATGGCGCAATAATTTGATTGGCATGCCTTGTGGTAAGTTGGAATGATTATTGAACTCTAATGTTAATACTCTTTTAAAAAGCATAAAGATGCAGGTTGGTTGTTACATGTACTTAAAATTTGTCAGCCGAGTGTACTTCAGAGTGCCTTTTTACATGTATTTATCAGGTCCAGTACAATCACTAGATTTAGCTACGTAGCTTGATACCTACATAGCTTTATTTACCTACCTGAAGTAGGTTTATTTAGCTACTCAATCATACTTATGTCTTAAATGGTCATTTGTACTAAAAAGTTGCACTCAGGTGCAGCAATAATTTTCAACTTTGAACTGATCTGAAAACAATTCATAAAAAAATCACTCTTTAAAATGTTGCTCTTTTTGCGCAAATGCAGTCAAAGTTCTAAAAGTTTTGGGGCTATGTATAACTGTTTATGTGTTACCAAACAGCTACTTCTTAAATGGAATAACAAAGAAGAACAGTTCTGGTTAACATAATTATTTGATTGGTAATAATTCAGCACAATGTGAAGTGATCACAGTTATGCATGCCTCATCGCACTCAAGGTGCCATACAGTTACTCAAACAATTGAAATACATGTTTTCCTTAAAACTGCTCAAAAGCAGCGATGTTTTAACTATTTTTGCTCAAGGTTGTATTTATAAAAATACACCGTACAAATATAGGTTGACAGTTCCTTGCGACCTTTTGTCTGTTTTACATAAAAAGCAAAATTGCATAAAGGTAGCTAAATAAACCTACTTCAGGTAGGTAAATAAAGCTATGTAGGTAAATCAAGCTACGTAGCTAAAGAAATATATATGATATTAGTCAAATTTGGCCCCCATAATTCGCCATTTTTTAAAATGTTTCAGGTACATTAATTTGTTGTGTTATTTTTTAGATGAGTTGACAAAAAATATGTTCTTCACCCATTTTTTTTATTTATATGCACTCACTGGCAGTATATGACGTCAGAAGTGACGCTATTTTTAGAATTCAATCAAAATCAGTCAAAAATTGACATTTTTCTTATCTTTTTTCGAATGGGAAATATAGAGCGACTCTTTGAACAAAAACGAACTTTTTGTCATTTGTAAGTACTGGAAAGATACATCTTTGGTAAAAATATTTTGTTTGTTCAAGCAATCGCTCAATGTTTTCTTAAAGAAAAACTGATTGAAAACAAGCCGTTTTATGCTAAAAATGCAAAAATGGCGGGAAAAGGTAAAGTTTATGATGTCATATTTTTAAATTGTGGACACTTAACTCAAAATGAAAATTATGAAAAAACTTCAAATGTATATCTGTACATATAAAACAAAGAATTACAGTAAAATGAAGATGTTCATTTAAGGGGGCCATTTAAGGCTCAAACCATATATAGTCCTTTAGTGATTGTACCGGACCTGTTTATATAACTCTTTGTGGATCAACTGTTCTCAGTTTTAAAGTGGAACTGGAAGAATTATTCTGGAAGATTGATTGATTGATTGAATGATGTGTTTACATTCTATTCAAGATTAGTTCACAGCATTTATAATGTCTAGACTTCTTTTGTAAAGTAAATTTATACAGCCCATACAGTACTGTTACAGTCCACAATCTCTTGATTTAGCAGTATAGCTTGAAAAAACTATTTAGCTTTATCAAGCTTTTCAGAATAACATGATGAAGCTATTAATATGCATTTTTTCCACAAAAACGTTAATTATAAAAAAGTAGACAAAAAATTGCAAGTTAATTAGGCCATACCACTCATATTTGGACCATTCTAAAAGCAACCTTAATGAAAAATAGTTTTAACATTGCAGATTTGAACACTTTTAAGCAAAAAATTTATTTCCATTGTTTGCGTAACTGTCCACCACCTGTGTGCAGTGAGACGTGGATAAGAATGATTTGTGTTGATTCAGAATTATTAGATTTAATTACCTTTTATTATTTTGTTTACAATAACTGACCTTCTTTATATTTCATTCAAAGTAACTGTTTGGTCACGAATGAATTGCCCCAAAACTTTTAGAACTTTAAGTGCAAAGTTTGATGTGTAATGCATTGTTTACAAAACAGTTCAAGGATAAAAAGAATCTGTTGAATTTTGGTGAAGGTCCTGTATCACATTTATACATGTAGTACATTTGTAAAATTATTTTCACTTTAGAATCTAGAATTCATTGGCCATGAGAGCTATAGTAATGAAGTGCTTGGCCATGCTTAGAGTGTGTCAAAATGTTAATATAATGGTATTATAATTGTCTTGGAGAGAAAGAGAGACAGAAAGAGAAACAGAGTTATCCTTCTTTTATTGCCATACCCTTTTGTTTTTGTATCGATCAATTCTTTGGAAAATTATATTTAATGGTGAACATTTTATATAATTTTTTTTTTAATGTTTAAGTATGATATTTAATCAAAAAACTTAACTACATGTATTACCATTGACTGAAATAAAATTCATATTGAATGATATACCCAATTTATTTTTTGAAAAGTACGGTACTACTATTCATCATAGTATTATGACGATTTAATGCCTGCAAACTTGCGAGTGTTTTCGACACCTGCTGGTGTGTGTACACAATACTAGGAAGTGCCTGTATTTAATTTAAATGTATACTCTTAACATGCACTTATAAAACTTGCATTTTATGCTCTGATACACTTCGAACATGTAATTTCAAAGATAAAAATAACACCAAGGTCACAAAAGTTATAGAGTTTATTTTCATCTGTCAGTACTGGTAATTTTATCTCGTTTCTCCTTTCTCTGCATGAGTACCCTTTATATATGGCTGACTGAGATAGTATCTGATTCTCTTTCTCCGTCTCTCTCTCTACCTGTTACTGTGAAACGCCAGTCCTTTTTACCAAGGAAACACTGTCCATACATCTACATATATTTATTACCTACAAATTGAATTGGACTGAGACCTTGCCTTTCCATGGTTAATTTGTCAGCGGAAAGCCAATCTGAAGATATTATAACCTGTCTTATCAACAAAGTAAGTGTTTATGAATTTGTGTATTTAAGTTTTTTATGTATTGTCAATCGTTGTAATACAGGTAAAAGTTAGCTGAAGCGCACATGTAGCAATAATTATCTATTGTCACATTTGAACTATTTTGGAAGATTTGTGAAGAAAATAGGCAGTCATCATTGTCTTAATATACCTCTAGAACTATCGTCTACTTTAAAGAAAATTAATCGAACAATTGTGATTGAACCTTTCCAGATCGAACTAATTCAGAGTTGCTTGCTGAAAGCTGCTGGTATTTGAATTGTAAGAATATTTTAAACAAACATAGAATTTCTTTTTGTCAATCAGTTGATTAAAGTTCTGATTATTTTATAAAGTCAGAATGTATATTTAAAAGCAGCATTTAACATTTTAGACTTTGTATTTTGATTAAAAGGTTACCATTTTAAAAAATCGTCAAACAGGGAAGTAAAATTGATAGCAATATATGTGTGTGGGTTATATTTGATATATTTACTTGATATACACATGTAAATGGGTTTCACATTGTTAAAGTGTGTGTTTAGTTTCCTTATTGTTTCCAAGTATTATTCCTTTAAATGTGATTCACAGAAAGTGCAGACACAGTGAAAAAATTGTTCATTAGCATTTCCCAACTGCCTTGCAAAAATGTATATTTTTAACAAAACCAGTTCTTTGCCATTCAATTCCTTCACTTTCAACTTTGAAAATAAAAAATTGTCTATACCTACCAACCTAAAACTTAAACATTTAGTCAGTAAAGGGAAAACTAACATTATTTTTTCACAGGTGGCCCTAAAAGTAAATTAATTCTGTACATGGGTCTTGTCTGCATGAAGTGAAAGCTTTGACATGGTTGAAACTTGAGGATGTACAGGGCTCATTGTAGACTTTTGAACAAGGTGCCCAAATGGCAACCCTCTATAAATCTATGTGGTCATTTTCAAATTTATAAGTTGCCTCATTAGAAGTAAAACTTTATGTTAATTGCATTAAGATATTTGCATGTTTCTCTGATAAAAAAGATAGTGTAAAAAATTATCATTTGAATTTTGAACCCGATATAAAATTTTGGAATGTGATCTATAGTCTGTCCCAAGATATTTATGCTGCACATTTGGACGATTTTTAATAAAAATACACATACCTGTGAAAGAAGTGCAATTGAAATCGATGAAAGGGAAAATTTTCAAGATAACTTCATTCACACATTATCATTTTTCCCTCGTAAAAATTCACAGGAACGAAAACAGATTTCCCATGGAGATTTATAATGGGGAATGTGACATCTTTTCTCCATTCGGAAGTACTCGGGACACCTCGCGCAATTTTTCAACGTTATCATCCGGGCGTCTGCATCGCCTTGGCAATGGAAAATCCCCGTAGACTTTTTGTTTTTAGCCGTGTATTGATACCCGACAAGCTAGAGGGGGCGTTTCAAACGGGAAATCTTGGGATTTTTTCATACTATTGAATGAACATTGTCTGAACCAAGAGGTATTTATAAATATTGAATAATTTAAGAAAATATGCGGCAAAAATATCTTGGGACAGACTATAGACAGATATTTTTGTTGGAAAATGGCTACTTAAGCTTTTATTTTAACCTGGAAAACCTGAGTTCAAGTCGCAGTTGCAACCTATTAATTCACAACTTTGAGCACTGGTGTATGTTTTATACGCGCTACATTAATATATACCAGTAATCATAGATGCAGGATGCAATTTTAGCATATAAATTCCTTTTGATTGAGGTTGACTTTGATGAAGTGGTTATACAACTTACTTGGTAGATGCGATGCGAAGTGAGCTCATCTTTGTTTTATGGGCCTTGATCGCTCTTAAGTATAAAGCTAACACAATTACTCTTCTGAAAGAGAAAATGAATAAGTCACTCTACATACACTATACGGCTCTCAGTCTCACTTTGAAATTTATAATGTGTGCCGTATAAGGATGCGTTTGTTTCTCATATGGATATCAATGGGCAATGCAGTATAGTTTTCCCTGATCATTTAAGCGATATTTATGTGGAGAAATTGATGTATAGATAGGTATGCACAAAATAACTCTTTTGGGAAGGATTCACGGATATAAATTGAAAGAGAACTGAGAGATGTCAACTCTTAAAGGAATGATATAACAGATGGATGGAGACACGGTGATGGAGGTAATTATAATGTAAGAGGAGTTGATTGTGATTGTTATTGTATTATGATATTATGATATCCACTAAAAGTCTCAGTACTTAATTAGTTATTGAGCAAAACATATTGATGAACCTAGCTGTCATTTTTGTTATTTAATAGTGATATATTGCATGTAAACCACATTTAATTTATAGACTGTCACAATTTTCAAGGACTAGTAACTTAAGTTCAATGGGTTCAAAGATTGGTGTGGAGATAAATGTGGATGTTTTTTTTTTTTTTTGGTGACATCTATTAATAATGTCTCAAAATTTAAGGTAAGAAGATGAAAGTCGATACTGAAAAGTTATATACATATATATAGCTCACATGTAGGATTGTAGGCAATGTTTTTTCATATAGCTACCATATTTAAGAGGCTAGATGGTCAACAATTGTCAAATGATCTACCTTAAAATTTTAGATATGATCTATTTAGGCATATTAAGTTATTAAGTAAGGGAAAATTTCTTAATATTAAGCTTTAAAATTTAGATATTTCATATAACTTTATCCAAAGATCTCCTTAAAAAAGAGATAAATATAGTCTAAAAATGGCCATGTTCATCCAGCCCTCTTAAAGGGCAGCAGACATGGATTGTACAATGTATTTAGTTCTTCCCTAGATTTATTAATTACTGTACTATACTTGGTGTAATCCCACAAGACGATAACTGCCTTACATACTTCAACGGATAAAAGATCTACGAGTTAATGAGATATAAGATTTAAAGAACATCAGAAACTTGAAAAGAAAAATGATAATAAAATATACTTGGTGATGACACGTGTAATGGGGATATAAACAGTGCTTCCTCCAGAGAGTGAAGCTTTGAAAAATTAATTAACAATTAAACAGAGACGGACATTTAAGTCCATTACGGAAAGGAGTTTACCGGAAAAGCAAATGACATGTTTATAATTGTTAACAATGATATAATTCTAATTTATTTTAATAACAGCTTTCGTTTTGCATTTATTTCTGTGTCGTTTTTAAGTTTTATGTGTGTGATTGTTATACACGATGTCAAGGTCATAATTCAAAGCATCAGTATCATAGAAATGAAAAAAGTTAACGTGATTTTTCTTCTGAGTAATATGCCATGGAACATACAGCCTTGAAACATGCACTACACTACGGTAAAGGAAATTATATGATGTGTATGCTATATTCCCCTCAGTGAGTGCCCCATGCAGGCACTTGTAGAATTGCAATAAAAAAAGGGGGGTACTTAATTTATTTGGAATTGGAATTCATGACTGATATTTATTTATTGACAAGACTGTCCCTGTAAGCATATGTTGACTATATAGTAATTCAAAGAGCAACAATATTAATAATATATTTCTATAATAATTTATACAATGATTCTTGGTAATCAAATTTAAATGAAAGTTGACCTGTAAAGAAAAAAAAATTTCCCCATCCATTATAGATCCTTATTCAGTATTGTGATGTGTTGATTTGATTATAACAAAATATATTTTCCTTGATGTGTAAATTTAAAAAATAAATATTTTGCAAGTAGATGTTAGCCATTCCAGGTAATAGAAGCCTAGCTTGAAATCATACATTATAGTACTGTTACCATCTATTCAAGTTGTAAGGTCTGCTAAGTGCTCATTTACTGACTAGTATAATTATTATTAAATATACAACCATTTCATTGTTGGAACACACAGATTTTTTTTTGCACTCCTTTTATGAAATATTAAAGCGTGATGTAGAAAATTCCTATATTTGGTTTTGATGGCTGCATGACTATATATAGCCAGCTTGCAAGCATAGAAAGTACAAGTGGACCTTATTATCTACTGAGAATTAGATTGGTTTACTTAATAAGGTGGCCAGGAGGGAAAAAATTCCTGAAGATAATACCTCTTAGTAAAATAATTACCAGTCCACTGTTTTCTGTGCTGCGCAGTTTCTCATGAGACAGATGTTTGCAGTGATGTAATAATTCATTTTGAGTTGATATTGGCAGGTTAACAATCCAAATTTGAAGTATTGTGTCAATTTTTGTCAACCATATGACATTGTTAATTTGATTACGCAGCTATTTTGCCAGGCAATAAAGTTGTAACATTGTTTTATTTCTTCAAATAAATCAATGAACAATTTGATTTCTTTCATATGGAGATCTTACTGAGATGCTTTGGTTAAGGGGGGATAAAATAAACTGTTCAGATTAATTGATATAAGAGAGGAGTGTTGATTAAAGGTCGTATGAATTTTTAGAAGGGGGGGGGGGGGTTAAGGCTACTTCTTATTAGTAAATTAGTAATTAGTATTATGAGGTGGGTCAAATACTGTTTGGGGTGATCAAAGGGCTTTATTATAGATTTGATTACGCCTGACTGTATTTGATCACCTCATTATATTCAAAGAATGATTCCTTATTACTTATATTTATATAATTTTCAGCAATTGTATAATTAAATATTATAATAGTCATTGATGAAATGTATTGGACTATACACTACAAAAAATAATTTGTAGTGTTATCATAGACAAAGACTGGAAAATGTAAATATTAATTCTAAAATATTTTTATTTAAAAAAAGATATGTCCTAAACGTTTTTCTAGAATGTGATAGATGGATTTTAAATAGAATGTTACTACATGATGCTGATAAAGTTATATGTGCTGGTTGAAAATTATAAATTTTGGATATCAAATACATTAAAATATTCTATCCAAATTTCTTAGAATTTGAACACATTTATGCTTATATATTTTCATACAGTTTAATAATTAAATCAAACTTGAAAATAAATCTCAAGTATCTGTTTGATGAACAGGTGTTCATTTTGGTGATCAATTTATCTACCGATACTTGTCAAATAAATAATCAATTTTAATCAAATTATGTGTATGTTTCATTCACAATTCAGTATTGTGAATTTCACCGCAGAATGACCTTTTTGAATGAATCATGTATCATTTGAATATTTATGTGCACAAACATTGCACACTGAATATTTTTAAGCATTAATTTAAAACCATTGTATCTGAGCAACTGAGTAAGTGTTCATGTACTTATTAAAACACATGATAATCTTTAACCAATAAAACTTTTGTCCCAAATCTTGAGCTAGTTATTATTTGCAAAATACTTTACTGTTCCCATAATGCAATATTTTCTCAGTGGTACATGTGCATGTACAATTTTTCCTTTGAATAACAGATTCATCAACATAATTAGTCTAGTGGTCTAGCTCAGTTGTTTACTGTGTTTGTTTAAATATATTCATTCATTTACTCATTCATTAATGCTGCATGTATTCTATTCTTTTGTTAATAGGAATTTCAACTGACCTGACCATAAAAATAAGGGTTCAGACATTGAATAAACATTGGAATGGGTTTTTACAATTGATCATTACCTGTACAGGAGTTAGCTCAAGTTTGCAAGGGTAGAAAACTTTTGTTATTTAAAAAATTATCAGGTGATTTACTGAAGTGGACATTTGTTCCGAGTTTTGTTTTCTGAATTCTGAAAAGGTTTAAAGTTTTTGCTGTTACCCTATGACCACGCCATACAAGGGGGCATTTAGAGGAAGTTAAGTGTTTATTTGTTTAAGGGTTTTGAAGAATTTCGAATTGCGTGATTTTTATTTTATAAGCACTCTCACCTGATTGAAATATTGTTCGTGTTTCCATTTGAATAAGTACAAAAATTTCCTGTGAGCTTTATTGTGTTGCTGGTAATTTCATGCAGATTATATACATGTAAGTATAAATGAATATAAATTACATAAGTCAGAGATGAGATAATATTTGTACATATGATTGATTTTTAGAGTATCAATAGAGAGAGAAAGAGAGAGAGAGGGAGAGCAATAGAGGGGAGAGAGAGGGAGAGAGAGAGAACGAGAGTGAGACAGAATGAGGGGAGAGAGAGAAAGAGAGAGGGAGAGGAAAGGGAGTTTTTATCATTTTTTATCATTTACCTTCATTTGGAAGCCATAAAGAAGTAGTAAAATGTTACAATAGGCTTTTGATGATTATGGCCAAACATATGTCAGACTCCTTAATTTTTAGGAGAATTTTCTTCCTTAAATTATTCATACATGTATCGACAATTTGACAAATATTTCTATATTTTCAGATTACTAGTTGATATTTATTTTATCGGACAATTTTAGTCTTATACTGATCAATATTTAGGAGTGCATGTTGAAATTTTTTTTCCCAATATCCAAGTAAATACCATCTGAATTCTTATTATGGAATGAATTATTCAAACAAAAAATACTTTCTTTGGTGATTCATGCGGGATATGAAGGTAGCGACATATTGCAGAAAAAATAGACATAACTCGCTAACGCAGGTTATGTATTTTTCTGCAATGATCGCTATCTTCATAACCCGCATGAATCGATCATCAAAGAAAGCATTTACACTGTACATCTTTCTTTTAACAAGTTAATGAATTGATCATAAAGAGTAAGTAAAATTAACTACACTGTAGATTCCTAATTATACGCGAGGAATAAATATCCGCGTAAAATCGCGAGAAGCACATTTTGCGGATTTTAAAATCTCGCTTTTATATATTGGATATTTGTAAAGTGAATGAAACTATGATAAAAATTCGGCGTTAGCGATATTATATTCTTGCGATTTGATGCAAAACGGTTGAATCGCGGAATTAAGTACTCGCGTAAAATAAGGAATCTACAGTGAATTATTGTTAATGTACATCAGTACGTTAGATAAAAGAAATAGCCAAGTCATCTTATATGGGAATTTCCAAATTTGAGTCTGACATCATCATGATTATTTTGTGCAGTCTGTAATTTTTCTTAGGTTAAACTGGTTAGAACTGGATTGTGTAGATTTCATCCCTGTTAGTTTCGAATATATATCTATAGAGCTATGATTCTCAAGAAATAGAGGAGAAATTACTCGGTGGATGAAAAAATAAATTTCTGAGTACATGTATTAGATAATGTTAGAGAAATTTATGAAGAAGATTATTAAGATCTCTAAGACTACTGTACAAGATAGACCCACTGTGATATATACGTACATCTGAGTACTTTGTTGTGATATATACGTACACCTGAGTACTTTTTTGTTATATATATGTACACCTGAGTACTTTGTTGGATATATACGTACACCTAAGTACTTTGTTGTGATATATACATACACCTGAGTACTTTGTTGTCCCATGTTCAATCTGAGTGTCTGTTAAGATATATCATAATGTACATCTGAGTAAACCTCATTTATTTGTAATATATACGTTCACCTGAGTATATACAGTTGAACTTCGATATCTCGAACACCGATATCTCGAATACAATGGATATGTCGAAGTGATTTTAAGTCCTACCTACTTATTTTTTAAGTATTTTACCCTCGATATCTCGAATACTCGGATATCTCGAAGTTTTTAAAGAGTCCCATCTAGTTCGAGATAACGAAGTTTGACTGTATGTGTGTACACCTGGGTATATTTCTGGTGATATATATGTACACATGTCAGTTCTCCATTGAGATATACAGTTACGTACAACCGAATTCTCAGTTGAGGTAAATACATTCACCCGAGTGCTCCAACAAATATACACACAGCTGAGTACTACGTTGTAATATATACGTATATACATACACCTGAGTACTTTGTTGTGATATATACAACACCTGAGTAGTCTGTTGACCTGTTGTGACCTTCCCTCGTTTGTTTTCACCTTGGTGGCACGGTTTTGTCAGTTCAGCGACTTTGATCTACAGAGAGTGACTGTATTGTTACATGTAAATTGGAGTCAAGAAGAGGACCATCTTAATTAATTTGATGTTAATAATGTGTCTGGAAGAAAAGAATAAATTTATAATTTATTAAAGAAGGAGGGACATTAGTGTCGGTATTTGACATGTACTTCTACAATCATTTTTTTTTGTTATTATTATCTCAGCCGGCAATAAACTGAACAGGTATTGCAGATTACAGCAATATAGTCCTGGCAAGCTTGAAGAGTGTGCATTATCAGCAGATATAGAAGAATTTAATTTGGTGGAAAAGGAGGAAGTTTAATATCAAGAAGGAAAAAGTTTTGAGTATTGTGTAAACATTCAACAAGCTTGTGTTTTAACTCGGGAGTTAACTAATGAACAAATGTGAGGTTTGTACAGATCTATGACATAGTGTATGATTGAATTGAAATTGAATTGTAAAATTTTTATGAATCGATCTTGTTAACTCTAATCAGATATGGTAGGAAGTTATAGTAAAACTTTAACTGATTGAATTTTTTGTTTCAACTTCAAAGGTCAAAGATTTATGGTGTGCTCAGTTTGTCGTCCTTAAATGTAATAAATTCCATGACTGTGATGAGTCACTAAGATTATAATCAGATTGATTCTGGTTGAAAGTTAAAGTTTTGATTGATTGATTGATTGATTGATTGATTGTAAAAGTTTTAAACTTTGTAGCAGTGGATATACTCTCATTTTTCAGTCAATGTAGATTCTTTCATCTATCATTCATTTTATACAATGAATTGAGTAGTTTAACTCATTTATCTTCAGTTCGTGAGAGGTAGAACTAGACAATTTTAGTACTTGTGAGCTCTATTTGTGAGCAAACTTTAGTCAGTGGGTAGAATAGGAAAAATGTACAGTCAATATATCCAACCCTATACCCGGCAGTTTTAGCATTAGAAGTAAAAACTTGTGGTTCTTTCAAATGAGAAATTAAAATTTGGGTCCCTTAAATTCACTCGGTACAGTATATTTGCAGTGCAGGTAAAATGCAGTGTGTAAAATTGTTGGATGTTATGTTTTTTTAATTTTCATCCAATGGATGCAGTTCTGTTGTCTTAGATTTATTCCTATTAAAATGATTCAATTTATGAAGCACATTTAGGGATTAACATAGTTTGAGTCTGTTCACTTACCTGTATTTTGAAATGAATTAAGAAAATTATGACTATTTTAAAATTATCTAAAAAATGTACATCATATTGAGACATTAAGGCAGTTAATAACATCATATGGCATTATATGAACTGCTCGGCCCAACTTTGTCTTCTGTTAGATAACGAGTCCATGACAGTACAAGAACTCTGAACAATGTCTTATCATAATCTGATATTGCATTGAGACAATTCATGCACAGGATTGATTAATATTATCTTGGAGTTCTCTACTCAGTGGATCTGGCCTCCAACAGATCATGGCCGTTAATCTATATGATGTATCTACTCATCAGGCATGGTGTCTTAGTGGACCAAGGACAGCATGTAAATCTGCCGCTCGGCACAACCCACACACATGGAATCTGATCTAATTATGGATTGGGTGCATTAGTTTGTTTACTATACAGATCTGATTTCTGCTTGATACTGAGAGTTCTCTTTGTATTTAAACCTTAAGCTCTATATAGGCAGTCACATCTGTCTATATCTAATGTCACCATTTCCCTCGGCTTACTGTTAGTATATATAATGGTATATGTATAAAGTCTCAATCCATCCATGCAGCACTTAAAGGCCTTGTATGTTATAAATTTGTTTAAGATGCATACCAGTGAATACTTATACAAACATTGATAAGACTTTATGCATGAAGCATAATTTAAGTCTCCACAGGCACTGCCAGGTCCAAGAGAAACATTGACCTTGACCTTGTTTAATAAATTGACCTTGAGTGACCTTTCAACTGATCACCAGAGATCTACATGTTTGTGAGTCATGGCTACAACACAATACTGCATTACTCAGACAAACAGGAAAAACATGTTTTATGATTTATATCATGTCCTGGATTTCTTGAAGGATTATTTTTCCTGGTGTACCAGATTATAATTACATTTTATTTGAGTTTGTACATGAATTAATTAAAGTTCATTGACAAATTGAATTTAATGCACATGAAGTATATCTAATATGGGTGTAATTATGACACTAGATCAATCTTTTTGATTATAATTAGAGACTGAGATATAATTTTCTCCAGTTACCTTGGGACAAATAAATTTTTAAGATCTTATCTTTTGAGTAGAGTATGACCTAATTAATGTATCATTCTGTAAGCAATTTATAATTAAGCCGCTTATATTTGAATAGATTTTGATAAATCAATATTTTAACTTTTGATGTTGATTAGTTGATAGTTAATTTAAATGGACAGGAGGATTTGAAATTTAATGTCATTTTAAATGCACCAATTTTTTTCTTGTTGGATTGGAACACTAAAATTTTGGTAAAAGATAGGGAAATTATTTTTTTTAAATTAAACTTATGCAAAACACAAGAAAGAGAATTGCAAACAACTAATTTAAGTACCACTGGTATCTTGCATCTGATACTTTTTTTAGTCAATTTTTGAAGGTGGCCCAAATAAGAATTTTGTAAATCTCATGCAATTATATTTACTTGAAATATATTTTTAAGTATTAATTAATAGTGTACTGTTAGCTGGTTAAAATGACCTGAAACTAGGAAGCATATTGAGGTACTAGCCATATAAACTTAAGGTTTGGTTAACCAGTGGTAAAGCCAGCCATAACTTCATTTATAATCATCATTCTCATATATCCTAAAGTCATTCATCTGGACAGGTGTGTGACAAGGGGCACGAGACAATAAGGTGGTCACTTTACCTGTACTGTAATAGTCGCCGGCAGGTTTCAAATTAATTATTAAAACTTGTTTCCAAGTTGAAATAACCATACAAAAAGTAGGCCATGTTTAACACTTTTATTTTTAAGATGCATTCTTTTTACTTTTGATCATGCAGTCTTAAAGTTTTGATATTTTATCTCGAATGAAAATTTATCAATCGACCTTGAAAGCCAGTTTTTCTCAGTTGGAATTTTAAGATTCAACTTTTTAATCTTGGCCCTTCAGCTTGAAATGCACCTGAATCAATAGGTAAATGATCAAGACAGCAAAACAGGTGCCTCATTTCTCTGAAAAGTTATGAAATATCCGTTATTCCGAGACAAAAAATGTGGCATGAGATTGACTTAGAGTATATGTATATGATAGGTCATTTGGTCTGAAGGTCACATTGGCCACTATACTTGAGACAACTAGGTGACATTTTGATGGACCATATAATGTACCTATGTATATTTCTGTTGTTATTGTGTTCTGGTGCTAGCTTATATTCACAGTCATGTTTGACCTTCTTTAAGGACAGCCAAGTCAAAACACCATTTTGTGAAATTGACAGATGCATTAGAATTGTCAGATTATGAATCTTGACATTGCACATGGTGGCATACTCTTCCAATTTACTGAAATCCATTGCGGCAGTGTAACGGTAAAATTTTTATGTTCATTAAACTAAAAGGCTATGATACTGGATAATGAAGTTGCTTGTAAATTATGAATATGGAGTTTAGATTCTTTATAGTTAAATTCCTTAATACGTTATATGACAGCGAGCTTAATGCATAAAAAGTTACAGTTGCATTAAGTTCTACGGAATCAGATTGAGAAGTTTCAAATAATGTGATCCATACTGTTAATATAAAATGATTAGAGTATCAAATTGCAATGCTGTTTCATATCATTGTAAAAAGAATGATATGTAATGGTGATTTTTATAAACTTTTTTTTTTGAAAATTCACAGAGACAAAATAAAGGCTTGCATGTAATAATTTTTTTGGGTAAAAAATGTTTTAATTAAAAAAAAATTCTTCTACAATGAATGTTTCCTAAAGTATTAATCTTATTGGGTGCCCTGTCATATTATGTAGTGATTTGTATAATGGTAAGTAATTATAAAAAGATTTCTGTTTTTATTAAGACACTGATGCAAATTGGACAGCTTTAATTAAGGATGTTGGATGTTATTTATATTTTCTTCAACTGGTTTCAATGAAAAAGAAAACAAGTGTTTTGTGGCATTTACTGCTTATCGCTGCGTTGGATATGCCACTTGTGTTATTTGATTCTGTTAAAACACTGCATTAATTAGTGGAAATTAAGGCATTCTGCTCTCTATGTAAAAGCCATTGATTAGAGAATCTTAATTAGTTGGCCAGTAAAATGATTTTTGAATTTTGAGAACTGAAGTAGTATGTTATTTATAATTGATATTGCCATTAATGTATCTGAAAGATGAATATTGCACACAAAAAATTTAATTATTTCTTAATTTTGTGTCATGTTAAAGTAACAGTATGTGATCTGACGATTATAAATTATGAAGTTTTTGTCCAAAAATAAAATAACGAAACATTATTGCTCTATTAATGGATATAAATTTTTGCATATATGGTAATGTTACAGTTATGGATTTTTTCTCTATACCAATAATTAAACATGTCGGAGATACTAGAGAATAAATAGTTAGGCTGTGTTAGAGTTTAAATAAGGTATCGACGTAATCCATTCTATTCGCAATTTGTCGAGAATTTTCTGAGCATGCAAGCAATGTCGAATAAATGTTTTGTAATCCAAATATTTGAACACTGCCCTGAGAAATAAATTAAAGAATATGACAGAAACATCCCACTTGATTGGTCATTATTGATTGAGTGACATATTGTGTGACATTAATTGATATTTTATAGAACACATTGACACCCATATTTGCAGTATATATATATATATATTTTTATCCCATAATTTTCATCCCCAATAAAACTCAACAATATAACAAGGATAATATAGGTCTTGTGTATTTGAACAAACAGGGAAGCTAGTGAATTGGTTTACATAAATTCGATTAGGGGTTGATTTCTGTTGATTTGATCTGAGGAGGTTGATTTAAGCCGATTTCTCTCTGATCTGCGGCCAGGTCCTGTAATTAGGTTTACTATCCTTTTTTGCAGAAGAAGCAGTGGCTGTATTAGTGCAGTGGAACTTAATAATCGGAGGTCTACTGTCCCTTGATGGAAAAGATGCGATTGAGCCTGGGACTTCACGACCCCGCCTTCTTGTAATGCCCCGAAGCGCACTGAAAGACACTGAATAGTGATTAACACAAAACCTGTAATTGAAAATTACGCTCGTTTTTTTTTTTTTTTTCATCTTAGTTGACCTAGATTGAGGAAAACTTGATCACAGGTATTTGGCATAAAATATAACAGTGTGTGCAGGTAAAGTTTGTAATTAGTTTGGCCAAAAAAACCCCAGTCTGCAAGTGAACTGGCTAGCTTTCCAAAGTGTAAAGACATTAGAAAGATTGACACATTTCAACCACAGAAAAAATATTACATAAAAAGAAAAACGCAACAAAAACCGATTTTCTTCAAAGGGAATATGGTTAGCTACTCACTATTTCCCTAGCGCTTGGAACTGTGTGTGTTTGATGGTAACAGTTTCCTATAAGCTGTCATTTATTTACCTTAAAGAGCTCACAGAAGAGAGTATATGTGGTGTGGTATCATTGGTGTGTTTTAAATTTCTCTACCTCTTTGTGCTTCTGTCACTTGAATGATGTTACCGTGTTATTAGCTGGTTCAAAGGGTTTCTGTGAAGGAAGTTCAATTATGGTATTTGGCTGTATATGTGTGATTTACAAGGTGTGAAGATTAATTCGTGAATGGAATCTATAACAAGAGCTTGCAAGGCTCTGGATCATACAATTAGTTTCCAGAATTCTCTTGTTTTGCCTTATATTTGATTTTTAATTGGAACAGATTTTTTTTTAGGCACTTGGGAATATAAACTCCTTTGCTGCTATTGATATTTTAGCTGTAATATTTCTATCAGTGTGTCTTATTTTTTTTACCCTAATTTCCGTGGAAGTGGATTGTGAAGTCTTTTTTTCTTTGGGATTTATTTCGGCCTGTGTGGATATATCGCCTTGGTGTGGAAGGCTTTGGGGATAATTACGTCACAATGTCAAGTTATGAGCATTCCCGCTCCTGGGATTCCTGCAGTCCTATGTCGCCACATGAGATCCTGAAGTCCAAACAACGCTTCCGAATAGATGAGGTAGGTGTCTTATATTAATTAATTTATAAATGATTTGGGGAGTTTCATGGGTCTCTAAATGGAAGACCTTCACTGTGTTAGAATATGATCAAATAAGGTAAGGCAATACATCCCTATTCAAAGGATGTCTTATTGACTGTTTTTCATCAATTTTAGTTGAATATACCCATTTTCATGGATTTTGGTGATGAGTTGATCCACAAAATTAAAATTTTCTTCATTCTGAAGTGCAATAACATATTGTATTGATAGAATCATTGGCCACAAATTTAAAAATTCATATCCTTAAAACAGTGGGTTTACTAAATCCATAGAAATTGTTGCCCACAAATATTGATGAAACCACATTGTTCCAGATTTTATGAGTTTGAAATGGCTGACCTAAATTGTTTGAGAATTTCATTATAAAAGGTAATTCAATATATCCATATTCAAAAGGATACACTATGGTATCGTTTTCACTTGAGTATTCATGACTGGTTGCTATAGTAACAATTTCATGGTGCACAATATGATTGAAAACATTGAAAACAATTTGTACAATGATTCAAATAGCAAGTCTTTATTCTACATTAAGAACTAAATTGAAGTCACTGTGCCTTCCTATGGCATTAATATATAGCAATCTCTGGCAAGTGGTTTATTAGCTCAGTATGTAGAGTGCTCTATTTGGATAAAATCCCAGAAGATGTAATGGAGCCGAAAATTGGGACTTCTATATTTGGGCCATAATAGTAACTTGCCTACATGCTTTGTCACTGGTAAGAGCTGGGGACAGTATGTTCACGTAATGGTTGTTTAAGTTATGTAGCAATCCTACAAGCTCTGGCTAGTGGGTTAATCATTGAGAGCTAAGTATTTGTAAGCCAGGGAATCCAGGTTCTGACCCAGGCAGGGACAATAACTGTCTCTGTTACAATACACCTCTTGTCATTTTTCCTAATAAGGGTTTTGAAGATAAATCTATGCAAAGATAAAACATGGTTGTGTTTAAAACTGCTCTGTAAGGCATACATGAATAGAAACTGTATACAGGATTATTTTCGCCCTTCTTCATTTGCGAACGGTTTTGCACCGTCTTGAATTTGCCCCCAAAAAGTTGTATTTAAAGAGATAATTTGAGACATTGGAATTCGCCTAGTCTTAAATTCGCCCGGTGACAACAAGGGCAAAAGGGGTGAAAATAAAACGGGGGCGAATATTTCCCTGCATACAGTAGATGTTTTGATGGTATGGTATTGGAGGTCTTCAGTACGTTGAAACGGGATTATATTTGTCACAGTCAGCTATTTATTGATACAATACATACTTTCACCATTATTGTCACTCCGTTCTCTTGACCCATGGTCCTTTCCCCTAAATAATCACCTGAGACAGCCCACTTGACCAATTTACCCCTCACAATGTGATATATCATCTAGATTAGAACATCTTCCAATGAATCTATTCCAAATCAATGCTCAACACATTTTTGGAAGACTGATAAATAATGGAGAAATTTTAAGGATCCAGCTTAAAGTTAAAACTTTTTATGGAGTCACATAAATATCTACAGAAGACCAAGAGTTGGAGAAGACAATACCAGGGCAATTTCCTTTGGGATTCTGTGATTAGTTGATCTGCACTTAAAGAAAAACCTTGGGATTCTTCAGCCAGGAGTTCCATTCTTCTCCTTTACTCTGACAGACAGTGCAGGAGCACTGCAGCTGACAGTATCTATGGTGACATGCATGGAAGGGTTGTATATAGTGTGTATTACTTAAGCATCCCTTCTTCTTGATGTTCCCTAGGGCATTAAGTCCCACATGCTTTAATGGCTGCTCTATAAATCACAGACTGCAGAAACAAATTAAGATTCATTGTGGGAAGAGGGGCAGTGACCTATATCTCTGCTCTAGGTACAATATGCAATTAATGTAGAATTAAGTGGTGATAATTATAATCGTCTGCTGTGCATGCATGCATGAAAACTTTTGTGATTGCAGAGAATTCTTTTATTTATACACTGAAGATCATGCAGTTGTATGTTTAATCATACTGAGTTAATGTGATGAAGCACCATAAGTTACATCATTAGTTGAGTGAGCAAATATAGCAGAAATTGGAAAGGTAGTATGGTGAAGCACAATGAGTGAACATCATTAATTGAGTTAGCAAATAATGAAGAAATTGGAAAGGTGGACT
>WFKH01002636.1:41947873-41990344 GCA_016163765.1 Magallana hongkongensis
CTTTAATCTTCCCTATGTTCTTTGCTTTAATAATCTTTACTTTGCATTTTCCTAAGTCTCAAATAATATGTTCAAGATATTTTCTTTAAGTTTTCTTCAAAGAAGCATTTAGTAGTATGATACTGAATTTTCTAAACTCAGACCTGTTAAAAAAAGAAGTAATTTTCATTTTTTTCATGTAGTACTATAAGGCAGCTATGGGGCATATGGACATATTTCTAGTGATAATTAGATTAAACCCTTTTTTCATTTATGTAGGGAAAAATCTCAAAAGTTTTAATACAAAACATTGTTAAATATATGGCTCTCATAATATTTCCTTCCAGTTATTTTTTATTACATGTACTATAGTCAACCCTTCATCTGTCATCCCCTTTTCATTCAAAGCAAAATACCCCTGACTGATCGTGGTTTGTTCGTGACAGACAATATATATCTATTTTGTTTGAAGCCATATACCTAGTACAGATGTTAGAAATAATTGGAGTTTATCCTCTTATGCAAAATAACAATTACACGCAACCAACAAGGGCAATGAACTACGAAATGAATTCAAGGCCAGGGCAATTTATGGGCGACTTGCTAGTACAGTTTTGATGTGATTGATGTTTTGTTTTGATTTGTCTTTACATGATTTCCTGCTAGTTTTTGTTTTAATTTTCACTCGAGGAGTGATTGTAAATATGCTAGTGTTTTATTAAGGAACCATAATGTCCCAACCTTCTGTTCATTTGTGAGACCATGATCCATAACTGTACAATAGGAAAATTTAACATTCTTCAAATCTCAAACTTGGCACAATGGCTACTCATCATGACCTTGAGGATGTGATGACCCTTGGTCATTGACCAAGCTGAAGGTCACATCATCACCAACATGACTTTTATTGACTAGAAGACACTGTTGGATGAATTATAGTACTAAATCTTGGACAGCTCTAGTTAATAATATTAATAAGATTGTGTTTGGAAAGTTGTTCTTAGAAGTGTTGCATGGTCCACTGTGAATGTTGAATTTTTCCCATTTCCAATGTGTTTTTAATGTCAGTTACATATGTGTTTTAATAACTTCTAAATCTCATAGAAAACTATTTTCAATAGAATTGCTTTTATATTGATAAATAGTTGGAAAATGTTCAATGCTAACATAGAGTGAACTCCCTTAGACCATTTTGTCAAACTGTTATTTGAGCTAGAACATGAATACCTCTCGATCATACCAATGAGTGTGTGACATCTAAAACATCCCTGCAGCTGAAACACTTGACTAAGTCAACTATTGATCATTTAGAGGAAAATCTGTCAAGATTATTGCGGTCCATTCATTTCCATGCAATGGATTTGATAGTTGTTGAAGCATTTGCCGACTCGACAAAGAGATGAAATTGTATTACAAGGGGAATAACTCTTGCAAACTTAATAAACAAGTATTTTAAGTCTGAGGTAGTGAACATTATTTTCTATCAATTGAAATTTATCTATATTTATATAATCCGATATATGTAGACATTGATAATGTTCAGTTTGCTTGAGGACCTTAAGATACAATGAACCCATTGAATAAAAGCTTCTGAATTACATAGCTGTGTCTTTCCTTAAAAGATTTATATTTAAATCTTTCTAAGCTGAATTATTCCTTTACTCTCTCCTGAGTGTTTTCCTCTGTTTTCTTTTTTTGTCTGTTTCTCTTAACCTCTCTCTCTCTCTCTCTCTCTCTCTGTGTGAAATAATGGTGATTTATGTTGATTGACAAACATATCAAGCTGTCAATAGTCAGAAATCTCAAGGACATTGACTGGTGATCGACATATTTGCATAGGACAGTTAATTGTATCTCTCAGACATTTATAATGAAGATGAAGTGTTGTGTCAGTTAGGCTAGTTGTAGCATGTTCAGTATTTTTGGGATCCATTTTTATCAACCAGCTCTTCGTGGATATTCTTAATGACATTACATATATAGGTTTTTATATATTTAAACTTAAATTGGGTAAAATATTTGATACGAAATAAAACAATCATCAGATACAATATGCAAGGATAATTCTGCCAATTTTATTTTTACCCTTTTCATCTTCGTTGTCTTTAATTTGGGAGCTATTTTGAAGTAGTGTGTTAATCTCTTTAATGACAACTGTGATAGAAGAATTGTGCAAGTTTTCTTGGGTCTAAATAACATACTAAGAGTAAAATTAAACCAATGTACAGCATTCCTAACAAAGCTGCAAATATATAGCCCTCTACATATGTACATGTCAAAATAAAGAAATTCTAAGGGGCTACATCATAGACCCCTAAAAATATTTTTACACTGATAATGGTTAAAAAAAGATTACAATTTTTATTCTCTTTATGGGCATGGTTATATCATTATGTAGATGGCTGTAATTTTAGTACATGTAGGTTATAACATCATTATGGTCACCATGTCATAAAGAACTCAGCATGTCAAGCTAATATATTGATCCAAAGGGTCTTGAAGTGGTTATGACATTGTTCAAGTTGGCAGTCAACATCGCCCCAGTGCCTGCTTCATCGCTAGCCAAGAGTCTGATTTCATTTTAATACTCTCAAATTCCTCCCAGCAGGTACTTATATGTCAAGTTTTGTAATTAGCCTTAGACAATTTTAAATACAATTTTTGATTTTGTAATTTTTAAAATAAATCTGCATAAATTTACATCAAATGCAACAACTTTTGGTTAGTAAGTTTTTCTAAAATCCTATAGTTGGTCAGATTGATCCCCAAGAAGTTTTGGATATACCGAGGGATCAATCTCTGGAACAGTGGGGTAACAAAAAAAATTGTTTACCAAAAGTTGTTACATTTCATCTAATCTAATGCAGATTTGACTTACTTATTGCAAAATAAAAAAATTTTTTTGCACTTCAAATTTATATCCCATTTGAGATTTTATATCCCAAACAGGCTATGATATCCCATTTAGGAGATTGGTCCCAACCTAGATACAAGACTGGCGCATTGGCTAAAAACCACTGAATGGCTTCATGTGACTTTCTCATCAGCCATTAAGCCACTGCTTTGTGATTTATCAAAATTGCTAAAACAGACTAAGAAACCCTCGGTCTACTTTCGGTAGTCTATTGGTCGACATTTTAGAAAAACCCACAGCCGAACATTATGACAGACATTAAAAAAACTGTCTGTCCATGATGTTTGGACATTGATCAAGGGTTGCTTCAACGAAAGAAATTGGCCACCTACGGAGAAAAAATTATAATTTGGCCAAATTGACAAAAAATTGGTCAGCTGACGACAAAGAGGTTGAAATCGGACAAAACATCAGTTGATGAACTGCTGACTGTCACCGGAAGAATCCCATTTTCGCCTCAAACACCTTTGGCCGTACATTGGTCATTTTTGAAAATGTGACCATGGTTTTAATCTGATATATACTGAGTGTTGCCCTCCAAACAAGTCTATATCTATTAGAGAGTAGTTATCAGTAGAGTTCATTGAATGTTTATATAACTATGTCTAAATCAAAAATATATAGATCAAAGTCAGTTACATTAGTCATGTCACAATTACTCCTAACCACTTATTGCCCTTCAAAAACAGAAAATCCAGTACTATTTAGTTCCTGTAGTCCATTTTTTGTGTTTGTACAAATAGATATAAATATAGAACTATAATTGTACTATATAAGTTACAAGAAGGCTTGATGGCTATCGGTCTACAACAATTTTACTCTCTGGTGTTTTCCTCCTCTATCATTGAATCCCCTAAGGTACATAAAATACATCTTGTACATTTACAGTGCCAGATATATTGTCTCAAGAGGAACCAGCTGACATGGTAAATCATTCAGAATCCTGGTATTTCTAGAAAAGTTTTGATGGAAGGATTGTTCATAAAGTACTACTTTCTCATGGGCGTTCTCGGAGGAAGTCTTGCTGGTTGTGCGTAATTATTTACTGCCTTGTTTGCAGTATTTCGGTTAATCATCTATATTGTTGTTGAGGACAATCTTCATAATTATGTTTGCTTGTACCCAAAAATATGATGATAAATCAAATGATGGTTGATTGATTTACTGTGTTGTTGATTGTCTTTGCAAGCAGTGTTTCAAGTTTATTGAGATATTAAATGAATGTGTCTGAGAGAGAGAAAGTCTCAGAGAGAGAAGAGAGAGGTACATGTCAGGGAGAAATATATATCTACATGTAGATGTCAGAGAGAGAGAGAGAGAGAGAGAGAGAGAGAGAGAGAGAGAGAGAGGAGAGAGAGATGTCAGGGAGATAAAAAATATATATATCTAGATGTGTGAGAGAGAGAAAAAGAGAGAGATGTTCTTTGTTGAATCAGCATCACCACTTAATGAGATTCCCAATACTCTTAGATTGACACATCAGAGGAAATCTGAAGGATGATTTATGAGAAGATTCTGTGTCATTTTTGTACATGTATGACCTACTACGTCACTCCGTCGTGACACACAAATCAGCCAGCTTGTCATATTTCTGTAACAGGAAATTGCAGATTTTTTTTATGCAATACTGATAAAGAAAATATTAGAAAAGAAAACTTTGTATGTACAGATATATAATTTTTTAACAATAGAATGTCTCAGTAGTAGTAATTTAATAAAACTGACAAATATTAACGTCAAGTTTGTTTTTCATTCTTTATTCTGACAAGTACCGATTATTCAAATAAATGTATACTGTACGTTGTCAAAAGACCCAATGTGGCAGTTGTGTTAATAATTTGATTTTTCAACTTATGAATCAAACTGTAATGAACTACATTTCCTGTTCATGATACCTATATGTATTATGGTCCAGCTCTTTAGCATTTTTATGCCCTAAATTATTCATCTGTAATTCTTATATTTTGCTTTCAATATATTGAAATTGAATTTAAAAAAAAAATTTCTGAAGCTCTCTTTCAAAACAAACATCTATATGCATTTTACACTTAATATATGCAATTAAAGTGTCAACCTGTATACAATATATAGGTATTTATAGTAGAAAAAAGACAAAGAATTACATACAAATTTTGATTGAAGATAGAGCTCATGGACTGGCCTATATTTTGCAGCAGCTAAAAATCAATCTTGGGCGAAAAAACGGTAGCTGTGATCTAAAACCGCTGTTTTGAGATGGTTACAAATACCATTTAACTGTTTTGATGGATAAAATACCATGATGGATTACATAATTCTGAGTCTGCCCAATTTGCAGTGTATTGTTCAGGTTTCGTAATGACAACTTTTAATGCTTTTTCTGGCATCTTTTCTGCAATATGTTTGATCCCAGGAGAAAAGGAAATTGCCTGCAATATAATTTGTAAGTATAAGGAAATATTGCAATATGCCTTTTCATATTGTTGAGAAAAGGTTAATCCTAACAAGAATATGGAGAAGCTATATGATCTACAGTAATTATTAATCCTTTAGAGCTCCAATGTTTTCGGAGTATGAATAGGCATAACAAATTTTGATTTAATTTGAATTATTATTTTTAAAATTGAGAGCTTCCAACTAATTGAACAGGGAGTTTTTCCTCATTAATAACTTATTGGTCAAAAGACAAAATAATTAAAATTTATTTAATCATTAAATTTTTTTCATGAAAGCTTATTTAGTTAATTTAATACTTGTATTAATAATTTAAGATTCGTGAGTTTGTGAATGACATGTTCGGAAGATTCACAGTTACGAAGCAGTGTTAGATTATAGTCGGAAGGGAGAGATATTGGCCATAAACAATACGATACAGTCATCAAATATTTATAACCAGGACAAACTCTTTGTCACCTTTCAGTAAAGAAACCAAGTGGTGAATTGTTCTGTTATGCATACACAAAATATGCATTGGCCCCGGGGGAAGATAAAATACATATATATTTCTTCTAGCTAGTTCTTTAGAAAAATCCCACGTGCTTCAAATGAAGGACATACACGTCGGGTCCTTAAGTAGACAGTTTTACAGTGTAGAACTATATGCCATTGATTTTCATGCAGTGATCGGGACACTGGCTACATTTTACCTACTTCTGTTTGTAAACTGACTTTTAATGATTGATTGATACATCAATGTCAACCACCTGTGACCTGGGAAGTGGTCCTCGTGAACTGACAGAAGCAGACGACTTTCATTTTGAAGGTGGATTGCAGTGACACATATACATGTATTATTGTAACTTGAGACAATTGGTGTAATGGGTTTTTGAGAGAGAGTACTCTTCCTGACTGTTTTAAGGATTTTTGGAGGTTATAATTTTTTGTCAGCATAAATTATCAACTGAAACAGTGTTAATGTCCCGGCCTGCATGGATCACTGCTGATATATTTTTTATATTTGTTTCAACAAAGAACCACGTGCTAACTAAGTGTGCCGCAGGATTTAATCCGTATTAATCTGATAAATAGTAAAGGATTTAGAAGGTATTATTGCCTGGCAGGACTCGTTTAAAGCGGCATGGAGCTATTTCATAATTGGTCTTAATTTGACCACTTCGAAAAGTCTACGTGAAATTGTGTCAATCAATTATCAGCTGATACAGTACGTACTGATATATATATATCAGATTTGTGTAGTATGGTACAGTGAATTCTGTATATAGTGACTATTATTTATAATCACTGTGGATCAACCTGAACTTGCTTTTGGCCAAAATCTTTTTTTGTTGTTGTGGCTGAGGTTTTTTTTTTTTATCGCTACAGAGGATCTCAAGACTTGCCCTTGAATGAATTAAAACCAAAATCACTTGAAAGTATCATTGAAGCGTGGACCTCAACAGAAAAACCGGAATAAAAACATCATGAGCATGGTGGTCTGCTGTGCTTCATTGCTGTAAATAGTGCTTGTGTAATGACCAAAGAGCTCAGTTCATTTTGAATAAAAGGATCAAGGTTTGTTTTAGAGCCTCAGACAATCAGCTGACTTTTGGGCCCATATGCTCTCTATTGTTCACTGAGCCAGGTCCTATTGTGTTCTGTGATTACAACTCACCTGTCTGTGTTCAACTCTAAAGAAGGAAAAAAAAAAGAATGTGCTACTGTTCTATGTCTTGATGCTTGGAAGCGGGATATTTTGTTTTCCGTCAAAGTTTCTTATTTCCTTGTGAGGAATATGTATGTTTTTTTATTCTGCAGCGTCTTTCTGAGAGGTAGACGACAGCTATATAAGTGAGATATTCTACTCTGGCTTGGGATTTTTCTATCACTGTCTACAGACCTATATCAAAGCTGTCATTCCATAAGTTATATTTTAATAACTGGATCGCAAGGAGCTGGAGCAATTAATTATATTACCTAAACTGTGCCGATAGTGAAAGTTGTTTAGTGGTGGAAAGTTTACGTGAAGTTTTTTTGTGCTTTATAAAAAGTCTTAATTTTGGCACATGTGTGCTAGTGTGTGTGGATAAATTACTCCTTTGCTGCTGTCTTCACTACTGCTGCAGTACTTAGCCGTCATGTCGAACCATAAGAAGAACCATCAACATAACAACCACAGCTTACAACAGCTGGCCGTGGGGTTACAACCTTTGAACCTGAATGTCCTTGACACACCCCCTGTGTTCACCTTTACCGTGACCGATTACAGTGTTCCAGAGAAACCTGCGGATGTCACGCCAACTCAGGTAAAAGATAGAACTAAATCTTCCAGCTCAGGTTAATGATAACCATTGACCAATACACCCGATCTAGGAAAGATTGGCAGTGAAGCAGTAACAAGCTTTTGGTTGTAACCATTGCACCATAATAACCATCGTCGGAAACCCACGGTTGATTACGCTTTGAGAGAGGAACGAAGCATAATCTATTGGGAGTTTCAGACGATGCATATTACCCATTTTAAATATGCATACACAACTTAAATCTATAAAGTTACAATCCACCTACCCACCCACCCATCTGTCCTATACCCCTTAACCAACCCTAAGCCTTCTGTAGCATGGGAAAGACTAAGTTTCGATCAGCTTATATTTGTCAATTTTGAATTCCATTTATTGTGCATTTACTAGTAATAATGACACACATGGGAGTAATGACATTGAATTCTAGAAAACCCTGGACTGTCGTAACTCAAAACGCCCACATTCATAGATTGATTTAAAAAATACATTTGATTTGTGAAAAGTAAAATTTTGAACTTCTGAAATGGTTGACTGAATTATTGCCATGAATTGTAAAATGGTCTTAAATTTTTTAAAAATATGTTTCGGTACATGACACATGGTACATGTTTGTCGGTTCTGGAGTTTTTGATGTAGAATTTTAATAACTCATCATGTCAGTGCTCAGTATACAGGCAGTGAAGTTAATTAAATGTCCGTCACAGATGAAAAAACCTGTGGATTTTTTTTTTTCAAAGGGGAGTCATTTCAGGACATTTTAGATATATAAATGTAGATACATAAATAAGACTTGTAAATTATGTGCCTGTTTAAAGTATAAATCCCATTTATTATTAATACATATATATAAATAAAAAATTGTGTTAATGTGCTGTTTTAGTAGACATATTAATAACAGAAACTCTTGGTGATGATAATTGCAGGAACTTGTTGACTACAAATTCAGGGTGACATTGAGTTGTCAGAGGTTTAAGTAGGGTACATAAATGATACATCAGCTTTTAAAGGGCAAGTTTATTGGTACATAATGTCAATACATTGATCACACTGTGGATCCATTTATTACATGTTTTGGTGTGTGTTTACTGGTAGGTTTACAATGAAGCACTTAGTCTAAGAACTGGTTGGGGGGGGGGGGGGGTGAGATCAATTATCAATACTGCTTAAAAAGCTAAAAAGTTTATTTCATCTGCATGTTGATTTATTGTTGGTGAAAAAAATTTGTGCTCCCACTGTCCATTTGACTTTTTTGGGGTTGGGGGGGGGGATTAGTTGGTTTTATTGCTGGAATCAATGGACTGTTAATAAAAACCATGTATGCTAAGGTTGAAAAGTTGATTTAAAATTGTATGAAATGGAATGTGGAGTCTGTGTGACTTTTTGTTGGGGTGGAAAAAAAAAGGGGGGGGGGGGGCGCTGGCATTATCATAATGGATAGGTTGATGAAAACCATGTCTTAGATTACCATTAGATTTTATTTCCCTGCTACAAACCTTGATAATGAGTACCTTAATGACTTGTGTTTGGGTACCATTTCCCACATACTGTTCAAAGATCTCTGAATCAATGGTTTTAGCTGTGCCTGACTTGAATTACTATGCACCAAAGTGATAGGTTTGTAAGGCATTAAAGCCAGAATCTAAAACTGTTCCACTTAATTTGATTATAACCCCATTTTTTATAGTTACAAAAGTATCCTCGGGATACGTTTTTTCCCCTTCATTCATTAATTGTGACCTATTCTAAAAGAATTTAGCCAGAGGGTATATAATTCTCCACGATGATTGAACAATAATTGAAATATAATTGAATATGGTGAACAAAGAGGAAAATTATAACACGGCTCTAGAGATGCTACTTGTAAATAATGCATTAATTTTCCCGTTTCTTTTATTTCCTGGAACATCAAATAGATATCTGAATGGGGTCCTTTTGTTGGTGGGGAGACCAGCTGGGGTTGGTCTGTGGGAATTACTTGTAATTTATAAAGGTTTCTTTTTAAAGACGATGAATTATTCTTTTGGTTTTTTTTTTGCGATTTGAACAGTATCAATCAGTGTGTTTTGCCTGAGGTCAATTTTCAATGAATCGCAATTTTTTATAATCTGACATTGATAACATTCCATCATTGAGAATTGCTTCCCAGCATACAAATTTTGAAAATGAAAGATGAAAGTCTGAATTACCTGACAAGCTTTGAATAATTTATTCCTTAACTTGTTGCAATATGGTATTTCATAGTAACAATAAAAGTACACCGTATTTCTGTTTGGATGATCAGCCCAGCATAAAGTTTTCGTAGAGTTTTTATGCCTGGAGGCATTTTTTATTTTTTAGATCATCTGTCATTTAATTGGGAATATTAATGTGAAAAAAAAATTTTGATGTTTTGAATCAATTTAATATGCTTGATAACCATATCGAAGGTCAAGGTCAAAGGTTAATAATAAAGTTCAAGGTCATGCTGATCATATCTGTGAATCTCACTATTATGACCTTTGATTGGCCTAATTAACAGAGTGAGGTATATCTAAGAAACATCTATGACATAAAGAGGATTTTTTTGGTTTCATCCAATAAACTCAGGACTCTGAACACTTCAAATCCCTTTTACACATTCAATCTTTGACACAGAAGTCACATCCTCTGTTGATGCTCTGTTGTGTTCTAGATAACTTTTTCTGTGTGTTCTGAGGTCTCGTTTATCGCTAAAATAATTAAAACTTCAACTCTCTGGAAAACTCGGTGGCTCTCAGGAAATGACTCTGTGAGTGGAGGATTGAAGAGTATTGAACAACATTGGACCTTCCCTCCGCATCATGCGTGGTGACAGGTCTCATACAGTCGGGGGACGTGACGGCTAGAAGTGTTTGTGATCTTGTTGTAAACACAGTAATACCAATCAACATCCTCTCCCTGACAGCTACCACTGCAAAAAGTTAATTATTGGTCTCGGCGAACTTTCCAGTCCTATGTATCTGGTTGGAAGACTCTGCATTTGGTTTGCAATCTGTAGTCAAGTATGATATCCAGGGTTCATTCAGGACAAATGGAGCTATTTTCATGTATCTTGTTGACGTAAACAATCCATAAGTGACAGTTATTATCTTTGAAGGTTAAGTTATTGCTTTTAGCTCTTTTAAATTTGGATAATGTTGATGGGGGAGTGGTAATTGATTCATTGCAATCAAAGCCATTATTATACATCTTGTTGATGATGACAGAGGAGTCTTCTTGTGACAGTTATCTCCTGACCAAAAAGATTTGGTTGCGTACTGGAAATTATGTTTAATTTCAATTTGATGTGGGATTTGAGCCCTCTCTTGACAATTATCTTCAAGAGAGTTGAGTATTGGTTGAATACTGAATAAAGTATTTAATTTCAATTTTGGATGGGATTTTGTTGTTTTTGGCTATATTAGTTTTATCGTGGGAATCTAAAAAGCTGATTTAATAAGTTATACTGCAGGAATTGTGACTCTCAGATATCATTTAATTAAGGAGTTTATGGTCAGCTGGGACTTTGGATTCGTTAAATTGATAAATCTAAATGAGAGATTTTGCTGAACAAAGAAAGCAATATTACTGTAACAGTAAAACTTGGCTATAACAAACATGCAATTATTTTGGCTATAACAAGTGGCTTCATAATTTCCAAACCAACCCTCTATAAGTTGTTTTTTTTTAACCAGTTATTGAACATGAATGTCATCAATTATGGCTACATTGAAACAAATTTAAGTGCCTAATATATATATGAATTCAGCATATACCTAGCAGCATCAAGCTCAAATGTGAGCGTAAGACTTTAGAAGGATATAGTACACAGAAAGTTTGCAAGACTATCCTCAGCTTTTTCAAAATTTCAGATCATATTGGCAATTGCCAGTAGTTTGGTGGAAATTTCTCTGCACTTGGTTGATTTACTTAAAAATAATTGCTAGAAGTATTATCATTATGGAACTCTAAGTGTTCATCCTCCAGCTGGACAGTTTGACTAAAATGTGCTAGGCATATGTCACTTTTTTCTTTCTTGACCATGACATTTTGGGTGTATTGACCAGGTACCTTGTAGGGATAAGAATTATAGTGAAAATGCAGCTGCTGCTATTTATAGGTTATACTGACCGCTCACATTGTTTAAGAATACAGTAGGATTAGATATATGTTTATTTGTAAGTCGATTGTAAATTTTCATGGGTTAATAAACATTTGCTGACAACTAGGCCCATATAAGAAAGATATATATCTCTTGTATGCCTATCAAAAAAAAAATGTTGGTAAAAAGGTTGATGTTATTGAATTGATAGCTGTTTAATGTTTGTAGAAGACAGGTACAAAGATTTAAGGAATGATTGTGACGGTAAAATACTGTCAGATTTTTTTCTGATTTATAAGATTGTATACTACAGTGGCTGTCCCGCATTGAATGAATTTTTGTTTTCATTTTATATATAATTTACACTGATAATGAAGGTTCTAAATGACTTTTAGAGTGACTTCAGAGGAGATTTAAGGTTTTGATTACTTGTCTTCAATGTAAAAATTAAGTCTAAATAAAAAGTTTGAATTAAAGAGAAGGTATACCAACCACTTAGACATATGTGATTAAATCTAAAAGTTGTTTAATTATTCTTACATGTATTTAATCAATATATAAGAATTTGAACCTTAGATTTCATTTAAAAATGTTATTTTTATACAATTATATGGTTTGCATTTTACTTACAGAAAAAGTCTTCTTCTTCCAAGGTGAGCGTTGTGGCCCACGGGCATTGCTTGAATAAATAAACCACTGCATTTTTTTCACCTAAACTTTTTGAATAAATTCTTTGAAAGTTTTAATATGACAGATCTATCAAGCACTTATTCATGCTCTAATTAATATCAGCGCGCCCACCTTTTCGTTACTAAATTTCCATATCAATAAGGTACAATGTAATATAACTTAATTACAGACAACTCTGTGAGGTCATTGGAGTGTGATAACTTCATTACCCAGTGCATTATGTACTATAGGGATTCCAGCATGCATCAGGATCCATCAAGTTCATTTGCATCATGTATCTCTTTCTCCTTTTTCGCTTTGATCTAGTGTACTAATAATCCATTTATAGTTGTGCTTTGTATATTTTAATATCTACATTTTGCAAATTCTGTGTAATATAAAATTTTGCTCTCAATGTTTGGAAAATTGCAATAAGGAAGCAATGATAAAGTTTTTTCTTTGAATTTTGTTTATTACAATGTTACAATCTCTATTCAATTGTAATAATGTTATAAACATAGTGGCATATCGTACAATATAACACTCATACTTTCATGGAAGCATATGATTTACAGCAGGACCGCTTTCTACGCAAGTTGTATTTAAAAATACATTTCCTTGAAAAATTCATCATATATTAAATTTTGACAAGAACCTGTTATAAATGTTTACTTAGTTTTCGTTGGGCTGAGTGGCTGCCCACAGCGCAGTAATTTGTTAGCTGCGACCTTAACAAAGCTGACATCTTAAGGTCCCTTCAATGACAAGCTTTTTATGTCATCTCATGCATGTTTCATGTGTAACTTTTTTCTTTCCTTTAAAGAGGGGTAACTCTGTTCTTAGAATATTAATACTATTGGAAGCCTTGCTTTATAGCTTTTATGAAATTGATGACTGTATCCATGCAAACTAGCATAAAAGATTTGCAGCTCGTCAGACTCCTAAAAAAACCCCACCATAACTCTGTTTAAGATTACTGGTGAAAATTTTTTGTTTGTTCAGTATACACAAGCAATCGGACTTTACCTCAAATAAATTTTACGGTACTTGAAATTTTCACATGAATAAGTGACACTTGTGTTAATTTCACATGAAAATATTTTATTAATGTCAAACTGGCATAAAGTGGATTCCATCTATCATGCATTTGACAAGATATTTAAGCATAATAACCTAGCACAAAAAAAATTCATGTGAGAATCGTGAGAATCCCTTCCACATGATATTCATGTGAGACTGAGTGACGTGTGTGTGCATATAGCCAGTATCATATCATGTTACAGCTACAAAATTAAAGAGACAATTCTGGGACATTTTGAATCCAATTGAATAAGTCCAAGTTGATTTTCATATTCCTTTAAGCCCAAACATGTCCGAGAGAATCTTAATAGGCATCTCCGTTACTCTAAGTATCTTTGCTTCGCAGCTGTGCATGTCCCCAACAGATGCATGCATACAAACGAATAACTATGGTGCATATATTGTATACGTTTGCATTACAGCTTTCAAAGAACTTAAACTTATTCAAATTCAATATTTAATCAGCATGTGATATGGGGTGATAGAATACATAAGATTATGATGACAATCTTGGATGCTTTGAATAGCATGATGAATTTAATGACAGAGGTGTTAAACTAATGTTTACATGTAACATTTCTGAGACTGAAAATCTTAACTTGACAAGGAAATAATGACCTCTGGTTGATGCTGCAGTCTCTGTACTGTCTATATGTACCATGAATGTGAAAGACAGAATGAAGACAAATCATCCAGGGACCTAGAGAAGAAGATACCATTTAACAACCCCCCTCCCCCCCCCCCCCCCCCCCCAAAAAAAAAAATATGTATTGCATTTACTTTCCAGATCTCATAAGAGTTATGTCTCTTTTAACCAAATCTTTGACATGTACATTCTTTGAAAATAATTAAAAGTTAAAGATAGAAATAATATCCTTAATTATCTTTATCAGGTCAAAGTCAAAGGTAAGTGAGTTGTAAAGGTCAAGGTTATTGAGGTCAAAATTATCTGTATGGAAATAGGTACATTATTCATATAAACTGTGTAGTCATTGATGAGAGTTATTTTTTTATTAGAAATAGAGTAGCATTGTTAAGTAAATTCATGAAGATTGCATGTGCTAATTTAGCTTGCATTCTCATGTTGTCAGATACAATCGTATATTTAAAAGGCCCTGTTTGGCAGCCCTTGTTGCCTATCTATGTAAGTTTCTTAATTTTTTACATTCAGCATTTTCTTTTATGAAGCCCCTGAACACTAGTATATGTAATTAAAATTTTGCTTTAGAGAGATCTATCCATTTTGAAAATGGATAGATCTCTCTAAAGCAAAATTTTTCTTTAAAAAGTCTAAATTTTGACCGACATTGAACACATGCAATTACAACCAACCTTGCTTAGACATAATAAGACAGAGGTCACTTTTAGATTGAACAGTTTAATCATTAATAAATTTTAGAGTTATCTCTCTTATCAAGAGCCAATGAACCTTAAACCAATAATGATTATCCTTTATAAAGCCCTTGTCAGGGAATATTAGTGCATATACAGAATGGTGACAGAAACACAGCATGTCATAATTATTTAAAGCACTGAATGCTAGCTTTTGAACAGTCAACATTTTTTATACCCAATTATAACTATGCTATATCATGCTGTATTTTGGATATATTGTTAGTGCCTCACGTGGAATGATATTACAGAACTGCATGCAGCCACTTGCATAATTTTTAGAATGTGAAACATATCAATATTTTATGCATTAATTATACCATAGAGTCAGCATTAAAAAATTGATCATGTGTTTATAAAGTAGGGTGATTTCACCATGCATCGGACACCCTTGGTTTTTTCTCTTTGATTACGTATCAATTATAGTCCAAATATAAATAAAACTTGTTTTAAAAATTACAGGTTTCCCCCTTGCTTAATTATTGAAGAAAAAATAGTGAAATCGTTAAAAACGTAGAAAAACAAGCAAATTAATGAAGTGTTGAACTATTTCACCATGGATTGGACAATATTTACCAAGCATCGGACAGCTATCAGTGGAGATTAAAAATAACAAAAATTTCTGGTTTTAATGCGAAAATACAGAGGCTCGAAAAAATAAATTTATTCAATTGCTATTCAGATTTCTTTTAATGTAAATCCTCGAAACTACAGTCGGGAATTTAGACTATATATATAGTGCTTCTGTTTAAAGGATTATTTCTCATGAAGGGTTCTTTATCGTACCAGCACCTACAGGAACTTTGGATTAAAAAGGCAGTATATCCACAAACTCGAATTATAAGTGGTTTGAGGAAAATGTTGGTATCAATTATTTTTTTATTTTTTTTTTACTATACATTTAAAGTATATCACAAGGAATGGGCACCTAACATGTTAGTTATTAGAAAAAAATCATACATTGAAAACTGTCCGATGCATGGTTAATTTGTGTCCGATCCATGGTGAAATGAATATATTGAGCAAAAATGACCTTGACATTAATTCTTCAAATTTCTAAGACTAATTTTTATCAAATTTTATTTCAAAACTTACTTCTTTCTAATTATTTTAGGTAGAGGGTGCATTTTCACTAATTCACAATCAAATGCACAACATTCAAATTATGCTTTTGTGTAAAATCTTTGTAAGTACTAACTAAATTTTCAATGATGGCGTATTTGACGTCATTTTATGATGCCTATATTGCTATTTCTTTGACAATGTGACTGTCAAATTCTTTATAATGATAAAGTTCTTTAGTTATAATTCAGGGATATACGAAACAACACATGAGCGCATGCATATATTTATTTGTATATTTTTAACCAAAGTTGTCCGATCCAAGGTATGTGTCCGATGCATGGTTACCTCACCCTAATGCGTCAATATCATAACATGAATGTGAAAAATCTATAACAAATTGAATGATGTTATGATTTATGTAAAATGAAAATTATGTCATCAGTATGTGCTTTTAATTAATAGCTTGAAATTTGAAAACAATTAATAAAATATGTCTTATGTAATAAGTTTAATGATATAACACTGCCTATTTTCTGCAATTATGTGGTATTTATAGAAAGCCCCAGTGGTCTTTATTGGGTATCATGTCAGGTTTAAAATACGCATTACGCAATCACCGCAGTGCTGTCTGAGTAATGGCATTGAAGTACTCTGTACTATTGTACAGTTCTTGTGTTTCCTAATACATTAGACATGATTAATTGTATTTATAGATTATTTATGGGGTGGGGGGCATGCTAAGGGATTCATGCCAGAAAAACAACAGAAAAACAGAGTCATCTCCAAAAACAAAAATCCAATAATGCATATTGGTACTTGTTTGCTAGAGCAGTTTTTACCTGGCTTGTTAACTATTTGTTTACAAGAACAATGTGCTTACTAAAAATACTGGAAATTGTGCATCATGTCTTTTAATCATTGTAAAGCACCCATTTGAGCTTGAAGGTCTCTAGGATTCCCTGCAATAACATACCCTAGTATATCATTATGGCCCCTGAAGTTGAAGGTATATTCCATGCCGGGGGGGGGGGGGGGGGTTGTACTTATTGTTGAGATTCATTGCCTCTGGGGCCATATTGTGCCAAGAATAGGTCTAAATTGAAGCTCTAATCAGAGTCATTGCCTCGGGGGCCATATTTTGCCAAGAATTGGTCTAAATTGAAGCTCTAATCAGAGTCATTGCCTCGGGGGCCATATTTTGCCAAGAATTGGTCTAAATTTGAAGCCATAATCAGAAAAAGAAGAGCTGCCCGGTTTGTTGCTAAGTTTAATAACATACAGATTGACACTTAAATTTAGCTTTGGTCAAGTATTAGCTGTATTGCTATAATAGGTTTCCATGAGAGATAAGTGGTTTGGGAAGAGAGGAAGAAAAAGAGCTAGTGCACTATAGAGAACAGATGGAGTCAGAGCTTAATTTTTTTGTGTATCACAAAATTTGCGAAAATGGTGAAAATGTGTAACATTTTTATATGCATGCTTCAGTCATTTTTTGCAATTTAAAAAGTTTCTGATAGCAAACAATACCGGATAAAATTTCTGCCTTTTGAAAATTTTGCAATGTAAAAGTGATCGCAAAAATAGCAAAAATTAGATCATTGCGAAAATTACCGGATAAACGATAAGATATTGAATATAATAGTTTGGAAAACACTATTGTAAATGGTCTTAAATATTTCGCTCTGCATACAACTGTCACAATACAACTGTCACCATACAACTGTCACATGGATAGTGTGTTTTATAGTCTCTCATCTTGAACATCTGTCTTAATGATATGATTATTTTGCTTTAAAAGTTTTCTATCACCTGCTGCTGTAATCTTCAACTCTAGAAGAAGAAGATTTTAAAAATCCTACAGTCAAACTTCGTTATCTCGAACTAGATGGGACTGTTTAGAAACTTCGAGATATCCGAGTATTCGAGATATCGAGGGTAAAATACTTAGAAGATAAGGGGTTGGGACTTACAAATCACTTCGACATATCCATTGTATTCGAGATATCAGTGTTTGAGATATCGAAGTTCAACTGTATATTGTATATTACTTGACATCAGTAGAGAATTCATGACACTATTCAAGGGATCTGAGGGGCAAAAATTAATTGTTGCTTTGATGTGGCTTCTTGAATTTTATTTTAGCTTTTCAAAAGTAAATTGTAAGTGTTTTCACATTACAAAGGCCCAAATAACCATAAAAATGGCAGAGTTCTTGGAAACCCTAGTCTTAAGTGTGAAGCATTGATTTGACCATTTATAAATACTCTTGTGTGGCTTCTCATAATTTTTTTTGTGAAAGATTTATGGGAAATCCATACAGCTCCTCAACCTTGAATGGATTGGCAGAATTGGATTGTATGGATTTTGCTCCAATTCGGACTGTAACGGTCTGATAAGAAATTATCGGATTTTTTGAGGGGTTGGTTGTGTTGCTTTGCTGTATTATGTTGTTGCTTGGGAGAACTTCCGTAAAACTAAAGGAATCAACACACAACAGGATATATGTACTTAAAGCTGTATTGAATCTCTGAGAAAATTGCACAGAGCAGAACTGTTTCTTGTTCCAGCGATTAATATTTTATGTACTATTGGGGAGTAAATATCGAATTAGTCAACAAACTCTTTGCAAACTACTGGTTGTCCCCCCCCCCCCCCAAAACTTCAGTTGGTCCATGTCAGTGAAGAAAAAGTTGGAAGGAAAAGGGTCAAAATGCTAAGACAATCGCCACATTTTTTGTCTAATTGGTCAAGATGCAGCTATATTCTACCATCTCTCAGGAATCCTGAACAAACTCATTATATGCCTGTCGGTGCAGTTTAACTTTCACGTCTTTTCAATTTTCATTATACAATCTATTAGTTGATTGGAAAACAAAGACAAATAGATTCCCATTTGGATGAAAGCTGTGTTTTAGTAGGACTCTGAGATCAATGGATTTTTTTTGTACTGTATTAGAGATAGATTGAATTTGCAGCATATTTTTTTTGGAACCGTATTAGAGATAGATTGAATTTGCATCGTAATTTTTTTGTACTGAATTGGAGATAGATTGAATTAGCAGCGTATGTTTTAGGCTGTCTATTGGTAGACTGCATGCAATATGTCCATGTAATAGATGTTCTTGCACACATATACCATTTACAGCGGTGATAAAATAAGGGTTTAACCGATATATTAAAAGAATTAAGGAAAAACCAGCAAGATGACCGAAAAACCTCATTATTGAGAATTTTAAAGAAGCAAAAAAAAAAAAAATTTTTTTGAATACTGGGTATAGAGTTGGTAGATCTTTAGGTTTATTAATTTATGTACTGCATGGAAAAGCTGTGAGGGAGGTGGGTTTTTTTCATTCCCTTTTCTGCAAAGTTTGAATAAATTCAATGTCTTTGCAGAGTGACAAAAAATGGTGTCTTCAATAAACTCAAAAAGTGTTTACTTAGAACTACAATTTGAAGAGAATTCAATACGTTTGGAAACTTTAATAGAGAAAATTCTTTGCCCAGGATTATATTTTTGGAGAGTTTTACAAAATGGAACAATGATTTCTATATACGGTGTGTGCAAGTATTGGCAAGAAACGCCTTCATGCATTTATAGATCTATAGCTATTATAGGCTCCTGTATAGCACAGCCATGGGTCGATTGCTTAGTGAACCTCCACCACGCAATTCAAAAAAGAAAAAAAAACCTATAGTGTGTATTGACAGCTGACAACCTGAAGCCTCTTTCAATGCCTTTGCCCTGAATAGATCTCGGTTATATATGTAAAAAACGAACTCTCAGAGGAAAAACAGATTCAGAACTCTCTTTTGCAACTTTACACATCCTCTTGTTCCAATTTTGCCATTTATTATTAGGATTTCTGGTGCAGACAGCTGAGGATATGTATGTGTTTTATACGAGAACCAGTTTATTAATAGAAGCCGTCAAAGACTTTGAAATGCGTGTTCAATAAGTGCTCAATAATCAATGGATTGAGAGGATTGGGCTTTTAGTTATTAGGGCCGAATATTACGATTTTTCATACTCTTGACTCTCAGAATTCAAGCTGATCAAAGACGAGAGAATCGGGGAGAGAAGGGTACTTAATAAAGATTATTACGCCGTAAGATGCTGCAGTTGGTTGTGGAGTGATTCTTTTATTATTGGATCAAGGTTTTACCATCATTGTGTTTGCAACTGCAGAATAACCTTCACGATTTTTAAAGTGAACCAGAAAAAGGTTGAATTCATTTTTGGATTTCCACCTGGACTGTGATGCAGAGCATTTATTGCATAACATTGCAAATGATGGCCAATTTTTTCCTTGGCTGGCTTTTGTAAACAAACCAGTTGAAATATTTACACCCTTGTTTTCAATTGGCTTCTGTCAATACAAGTGGCTGATTATGCAAACTATGCATTACGAGGGCTGCTGTGATAATTGTTAGGCTTGCAAAACTTGAACGATATTTCTGATGCAGAAGTAGAATTATTTTTAAGTAGGAAGGAAGTGTGTAACACATACTGTAATACTGTTGGATTTAACTGGCAAGATTTTGATATAACATCAATAACAAAGGCAAATAATGTATTGTGTGAAGTACATGTGTTTGTATTGATAACCAAACGTGGATATTAGATACAAGGTGTTATAAGATTACACCCTTAGTCGTTGCAAAACTCCTGTCACATAATATATAAAAGAGAAGACAGACACGAGGAATTTGACACACAGTGGTTTTGGATTTGGCTGTTGTACCAGTATCTGTGCATTAGGAATTCCGTCAACATGGATGGTGTGTTCTATATTGGAATGAATGATATGTAACGTATTGAAGTTTTTACTGTGGATATACTATTGTTGACAAAAATTTGAAATTGATTTTTTTTTAGTTAGGGGGTCATAATTTACGGCCCAATTGAAAAGATTTTGAACATATTTGTTGATAAAGCTGGTCTCTTTGCCCTGTACAGAAGTTGTATACAGAGACTAGAGTGCAAAGGATTTATAGATAAAACGCAGTATCTATAGCTGGATTTTATCGGAAGACGTTCTACACTATTAGCTGTCGGATCCAATTACGTTGGATATAAACTTTAATTGTTTGGGTCCTTCAGGCCCGGTAAACTTTTAAACTGCCAAAAATTAACCCGCATTTTACGCCAGATTTAATTAGTTGGGCATTAAGGTATTACCTTGTCCTTCCAAAATCAATTATTAATAGTTTTGCCTCGGAACATTCGGTTTGCTGTTTTTTAACGCAAGGGATCTTAAAGCTGGAATTACAGACCAGAGAAAAAAACAACTCTTTTCTCTGTGTGTTGAATGAGGAGATTTAAAACTTTACAAATTTGACAGTTTGTGTTGTAAACGTAACTGCATCATCAAAAAGAATTGATCAGTAATGTAGGTCAAGAGGGCCCTATATTTAAGTGCAGTATTACTATGTACTCCAGATCAGAGAGATATATTGCTGAACAGTAATTTATTGGTCGGAAGCAACTCTGCTTATAAGAATTATATTGTGGAAACCAAGGAAAAGTCTAACACGGGTATTCATTGGGCATTGTTTAATGTGAAAACCTGAATTATATTACCCACAGGAAAAGAATCCCGTCTGGAGCTGTTTAAACCAGATACAGGATGTATAATATTGCACGTGTGTAGTGATAAATTGCGAAAGAGATCTTTTTTTTTATAACCCCCCAAACCAAGTGTGAATTATTATTGTTCAGAAAATCTTGTGCAATGAAGAAATTTTTTGGAGGGAAGGATAACAAAACCCGCCCACGGCGGATGTCCCTTCAGGTGATTCCTGATAACCACGAGGTCATCCACTTCAAGGACGATGACCTGGATGATAACGCTGTGATGAAGATGATTCAGAAGCAGAGGAAGAGGAGGGGATCCCTCCCTGGTCCTCCTCCTTACCTTGGACCGAATGCAAAGGTAGGTCAAGGTTACGCCTCTCACAAACTGTCACCCAAGGATACCCCCCCAAGCAGGAAAAAGATTGACCATGACCTTTTTAAGTCTTAGGTTACCTACACCCCCGTTCCCCTAAATGTTTTACCATGACTCTAACAAGTCTTAGGTTAACGCCCCTAGCTCTGTTCCCCCTAATAGGTTGACCATGACCCTTGAAAGTCTTGAAACTATTTGGATGTTGATATGTTCTATATATTGTATCAGAGAGTTATTTTTGTCACTTTATACAATGTACTGTCCTAACATATATATGTATTAAAAATAGACCCAATGTTTGCATGTTTTAAGGGTTTTACTCCCTATAAACTATAATCACTCCCTCTCCCATTTATTAGCAGCATCTTTCCTGAACTTCTAACTGTGTATGTGGGTCTCACTGAATACAGGATTTGACCCTGACCTTAAGTTCTTTATTGCCCTGAAGTTTGAGTGTATGAACTTGGTGACATTGGTTCTACTCTTTGTCTCTTTATTGCACCTATTTGTCTCTCAAATTTCTGGCTCCTCCTTGCAGTAGTCTTGTACATAACAGGATGTCTAGAGTGCATCCTTTTGGATCTTAACACAAGAGAAAATGGTAAAAAGAAGTAAAAACAGAGGAGGTTGCAATATTGCAAGTTGTCTGAAGCCAGAATTTTAATTGCATTGGAGTCTGATTAAAGATAGGGATAATTACTTGTACATCTATTATTATTGATTTCAATTTTGTCGAGTTTTGCACAGCCCCAAGAAAAAAATTTTGATTAGATATTTATTTGAAAAATAAAAATATCATATTCATGAGTCAGGGTTTCCCATCAAATATTTACTGAATCATGTTACCAATTTATTTTTACCATATAGTATTGCAAGCACAAATTTATAGAACCACACACGATCAATCAATGGATATGACACACAATCAGTTTATCTTCTGTTTTCTGGACACTTGGTCAAAATCCAATAAAGCAAATATGTAGTGTTGCTTGTTATGTTATAATAAATGTTATATTGTGCATTATAAATGTTGTTGTCAGAACCCTGTACATTCCATATTATTAAGTTGTGCATGCAGCATTAATACTCCGAGTGTCTGATTAAGAGAGCTGAATGGTTGTTGCCATTTTTAGACTATATTAATCTTCTTGAGATAAAGAGCTCTGTTTACTTACATGTATATAGGAAATATTTAAAATTTAAAGCCCCCCAAAAAAATGTTTGTTTGTTTTTTTCTTTACTGAATGATAGGCTTAATTGCTAAAAATATGTTTAAGGTAGATTGGATAGGTAATTTGTTGACCCTCCAGCCTCCTTAACATTGGAAGAAATACAACGGGTGTGTCTATGTACTTGGTACATTGTTTACATTGCACAATCATCCAACATGTATCAAGTTTGTGTTGTATTTCTCTGACATGACTACAAGGATGCTGGCCTTGAAACTTGGATTAAGATAAGTGGGGGAGCCACTTTAACCCCTAGAAGTCCCTTAAGTGGCCAAACAATGCTGTAATAAGTGATGTACAATATTTAGATCACCCCATTGTTCAATGCTGAAGCCTGAGGTTTTATGAAAGCTTTTATGTTTTACCGCAGAAAGTTTGCTCTTGGGGAGGTACTCATTTAGAGAGGTGTCAGCTAGGGTTTATTTTTTTGGTTTTCTTGGAGGAGGTCTCATTGCATTTGTTGTATTGCCCAGCATCTTTGATAGCTCTAAGATGGGGGAGGGGGGGGGGGGTGTTGTTCATAGAGTTCCGGGGTTCAAATGTAAATTTTAGACTCAACACAGTATATTCAAATTAGGTTATACCTTTACACATTTTACTTTCATTCAATATATAAATACATCCACCAGGTTTGGTTTGGTTTATAATGAATAGAACTCTATATTGATAAAGATTAGAGGGGGTAGTTTTCATAAATTGGAACACTGATTATTGAATAAATATTTCACTTACAGTTAGATATGGGTGACATTAATTATGACCATGTTTCTGGACCATCAAACTCCCCAAATATTTTCTTTTTAAATGCAGAAAGTTTTGTATAACACCATTTTAAAGTCTACTATGACCAAATAATGGAACCAAGGTTTTGCATTTTAACTTTTCATTGTGTACTGAATGATCTGATATTTAAATAAACATGATAAACCGCATTGAAATTTCAACATTTCCATGCATTCAACCAATCTATTATGATTGATAAACAGACTGACTTTGTAGGGAAAGCATGTGTACAGAGATCAAAACTGAGATGTGTGTCACTTTCTCTTTGACAAATTTAAGGTGGTAAGGGACACCCCCATATTGTGACTTACTTCCTATCAAAATAAACAATAAAATCAAGTATAATTTCTTAATTTTTTTCTTCCTGCCAGGGCTTTTATAGTTTTTACCTTTCCAAAAATTTTTAGAACATTTTTTTGGGTTAAATATAGTAAAATTAGAAAATTCTAAACCGGTCAAAGTATTTGGATTTTTATGTATCGTACTTTTATCCACATTAAAATTGACAGGTGTCCCACCACCTTAAGAATATTTATTGTAAGGAAAAATAATATGTTTTGAAATTATACAGATTCTTTCAACATTCAAATTCTTAAAAAATCTAGAGCCATGATTTATTTGTTGATAAAATCTTGATCATTTAGTTGTTGATAAAAGAAATATTTTTACTCCTTTATTATTCTCTGTCTCCTAAGTCTGCATATTGAATTAACATGCATTTTGAAAGCTCCATGCATATGTTTATCATCAATATTATACATACATTATCTATATCCATTTGGAAGCACATGCTAAGATATTTTTCCTTCAGATTGTTGTATAATAATGGCACAGATTTATTTTATCCAAGATATCAACATTATCTTTATACTGTATACAGATACCGTAGTGCATTCAGCAGTCAATCGCTTTTAGACCATTCTGATAATACTTCAAGAGTGATACCTGCATACAGGCTTGAATAGTTGTGCTTTCTGTCTAATTATTTATCGACATCCCCAGTTTTTGCAAGATTCTATTTTCTCATGGTATAAAAAAAATTCCAAGTCATAAATGTGGTCTGTGCAGTCTATTAAAATCTGTATTTTTCAAACATTTTTTTTTTTCTTTTTGAAGATTTAAAGATTTTTATGCATAATTGACAGACAGTTGAAATGAGATGATATACTGAATTTTGCAACTTTCTTTCACTAATACCTGGCAAAAATTCAGCCATTTGTCTTTAGTATGTGCTTTGTATTGTTCACTCCAGATCATGATCCGAGTCGGAACTTTTTTTGTGATATTTTAGTTGCATATCAAAGTTAGGCCTTTTCTTGTTCCAAAGGTGTAAATACTAAGACGTTTTGGGTTGAATTGAATTTGATATGAATGTTTTCGCTAAATTGTGTTTTTGCAAGTGGAATCAACTATCTGTACATTCAATTAACAATACGGGTTCTCGCAGATCAATAATTTTTTTTGTTTCTCTGGTATCTTGAATTCTAATGTTGTGTGTACCATATTTCACGTTTGATTTACGGTAATGTGTGGATTATCACACTGGGATTTGAGTGTATTGAACGGATTCTGAATAATGTTATGTACGTGAGCCGAGTTAATAAATGAAACAGATCAAAACAGATTCGCGATGCCTGGAGTCATATGAACAATATGATATAAAAAAAAGAAGATGGAAATGCTTCCATGAGGTTTAAGCAAGGCATCAAATGACTTCTGACACATTCTAACATTTCTTAGAGATTCATCAAATTATCTATCACACACACAGAGAGAATATACCAAGGATTAAGATTTCTTACATTGAGGCTCTTGGTACAAGGAGATTTGATGTGTATATCTATATATATATATATATATATGACACAGAGAGAATATATTAAGGATTAGGATTAATCTTGCATTCTCCTACTACAGCGGGATTTGATATATATATTTATATGATAAAACTGTCCTGATGATGCAGGTTCCAGCAGACAAACCTGTCACTCTTGAAGATGTATTAATAGATGCAGATCAATACCTGCCATGCACATGCATACAGACTTTTTTCAGATCGAGGGGCAAAAAGTTCTAAACTTAAAATCAATCAAAATTAAAAAAAAGTTATAGATCAAATACCTTATATTATGATTAGAATTGTGATGAGTTATTGCAAAATATTAATTAAATGTTAAATGGGAATAAATAATGAAGATATTGGCAATGAATCTGAACAGTGGATAAGGGTGTCTTGTTTGAATTTTCTTTGAATTTTGAAGTCGGCCCTTCAATTAAAGGTTAATATTAGGCAACACTCTAATGACTCTATAAACTTATTGGCATAGTGTTTCACAAACCACATCTTGATTGTTTTATTTTTATAGAAATTCAGAAGAACTGTTCATGTCAAGGTCCCAATTGAAACTAATATACATGTATTCTGCCAGACTGCCAAAAAACTATCTAAATGGAGCCAATGGGAATTTTATAGTTAGAAATTTCATTAGCTAAGAATCTTGTTCACTTCAGGACCTCATGGACAAGCTTAAGAAACTACAAATATAGGTCTTCAAATGAAAGACCTGGTTCAAGGACAAATTTTCAGGTTAAAATCGGAGTCTGTGATTTTGCATTGTCTAAGCACCTGTCTCTTAACCTCTGTACATAAAAACTACATAGTTACATTTATATAAGATGGAAGAATTATCCAAGTTTAACTGTGAACTACAAACAGTCACCTTCAACATCGGATGGTGTGATGAAGCCTTTAGAATTTTGTTTATTCTTTGCAAAGATCTGTTCTGCCCTTACAAAAGTTTCTTTTAGAGGCAAATTCTATACACAGCAAAATCAATAGAAAATCAATAGAAACCAATATACGTGGTAGGTCATCTAAAACTGGTTGAGAAAAAATCACTGAAATTAGATGTACTGATCAAATGATATTTTGTGTACCGGTATGGACTAGCTAAATTAGAATCGATAAAGAAGTGTTTGCAACTATTGACAAATTCAAAGGGAGGTACAAGAAACTCAATAAAATCTTATATAAATATTTGTTTTAAAAAATTATTTATTTTAATTGTTGACCCCATTCAGGTGTAATTTTTTCTACTTTTTACCATTGTATCTAATGCGACCCAGGGATCACCTACCTAACTGATATTTATTCATCTCTCTCTCTCTCTCTCTCTCTCTCTCTCTCTCTCTCCCCCACACTGATGTTTAAATCCCAAGTCTGTTTTTCTGGAATATATATATTAAGACCATTGATTCCGTACAATCGAACTGTAACAAATTGGCTGAGGTTATGTTAAATGTAGAACCATTTTTTGGCTGCTCTTTTGAACATAAACAACAGTGTGAGGAATATTTTGGGAAACAGTCAGCAAACTGTTTACCAGTTGGTACATGTTATTTTGGCTTCCTATGGATTCCATTGTCTAAATATCTCGGTCATTTCAGCCATAACTGATGTATTTTGTTGTGACTCAACAAGATTGCTGAGATTATCACTAATTCAGGGTCTGCCTTGTGTAAATAATATGAACTTCTTAGTATATATATATTTTTAAACTTTAAATGTTATGCATATAAGTGCCAAGAGACCTTTTTATACTAAGTGTGTGTCTCACCCAATAAGTTTATTCACGGTCGCCATTATGTCAGTATTTGGATTAGACTTACAATACTTTTAGTGAACTGTATTCTAATGTCAGCTGTTGGAGATTTTGGGGCTTTTTTGACCGTGCTTTCTTGATATTTTGGATACGGAATCTAAATTCATCAACTTCCTGTTTAGGAGTTGTTGGACTATTACAGTTTTCCGCCTTCATGTATTGTATATTGCTGCCTGGATGACTTTGGCATTGAAGATTTTGTGTTTTAATTGTAATTTTATATAAGAGGATCTAATTACCTCATTATTTTTTGCATGTAGTTTAATGAAACTTAAGACTCCATAGGTCCATTCGATTTATAGGTTAATAGCAAGGTAACCCTTTGGAAAACTGTGTAAAGTTTCAGGTCCTGTCAGAGCCATGGGAACAGGAATGAATTGAATATTTGCTCTAGCAAGTTTGCTATTGGCTCTGGTAAATCTGTATCTTATAAACTCTGTCCTCTTTGAATTGTATTCCTGTGTTCATACATCCATGATATAGTTAAAATTGAAGCATGCAGCTATGCAATCAATTAGACCTCAATGCATAATTTAGTACGTTTATGAATTGTTTACCTTCGGTGGATAGGTTTTAATCCCAGGGTTTGGGAATGCATCTTCGCTAGCCAAGGGTTTCCAATAGTCACTGCATTCCTCATTTGAGAAAGGTATCGGAAATCCTTGGCTAGGGAAGATGTGGGAATGAAGTTACCGTAGTTGATATACACCAGCCTGAGATTGATGGAGTGAGTTCTAAAATCTCCTGGGTCAGCCACCGTAAAGTTGATTATAGAATTATGGTCCCTTGTTTCTCGGAGACAAGAGTAAATCTTCTAACTAAGGAAATGTCATTGGTTTGTTATCGGTAATAATGTTTAGAGGAGGCTAATTCAAATTGATAGAAGTATGAACTTCTACAGCTTTACCCAAAGATGTAGAGAATTTTTAGAGAAAGAGAAAAACACATTATGAGTTGCTGAATTATTTCTTTGAATTGTTTCACAATCCATCTGGAATGAACGACACCATTACATCAATGGAGATTTACCATTTTTCCAGAGATTAGAGCTAGCCTAATGAATATTGAACATTAGAACATTTGAATTATTAAGGGTATAATGTATTTTATATGCAGTTATGATGGAACATACTACCGGTATTGATTTGACTTATCACCATGTAATTAAGTTCTAGCTGCATACCATTCTGCGGTATTTGTTGTCTTTTAGACACCTTATTCCTACTAGCTGATATATCACTTGCACTTGGCCACAAAGCTTATTTCCTGCAGTTGTAATGGATCGCAGTACGTTTTGGAGTTGAATGGCCGGACACATGTACTAGCTGTTGGGTACTATACAAGTTTTTAATGCATATGTATTGTGCGCATGATGTACAGGTTTCTTTGTTACGCTGTCAACAGGTTTTTTAAAAAGATCAGTGATCAGGGAACCATCTAATGCTGGCATTCACAATAAGGTTGCTTCTTTTTTATTGATGGATTAAGGGAGAAGCAATTACAGGATATTATGGGATCTGAGAGAAGCAGTTGGATTGAAGATGAGCATATATTGTGAAGACAAGCTATATATTGTTATTTTGCTCCTAAAGGGTTTTTATTCATAAATCTGGAAGATTTGTGATATTTCAGTGAGGATATTGGGATCTGAGAGAAGCGGTTGGATTGAAGACAAACATATTGTTATTTTGCTTCAAAAAGGTTATTATTCTTAATTCTGGAAGATATGTGATATTTCGTTGAGGTTAGTGAAACAAGTTACAGTTGTGGTCATTTGTTGGGAGAGACTTGATATGGTTGTCATTTTCTATATGACAGTAGCAGTTTTAGAAGATGGGTTATTGCATTGTCATTCAATGACCAACATGAGTGTGGAGGTCCAACAGAAGAGGCAGTGATCGAGGGAGATTATAAGGATTTTGTATTGTTGGTTTGATATGGAATTATATGCAGTGGTACTAGCCAGCAGTTCCAAAAGTTCAGGTTGTTGAACAGTTGGTCAGGTTATTTAATAAATAAAGACAGGAACCTGGAGGTTGTTGACACCTGAAACAGTTTTTTTGCAATGTTTTGTTTAAATTTTTGCCAAATGTTTAAAGATTTGTTTCAAAGAACGGCTTTGTCATGTAGCTGTATGGAATGCAAGCCACTCTATATTAGCAATAAGCTCAAATGATCTATAACTGGAATTTTATTGGTTTGGATACAAAATTGTCAAAGTTAGACAAGTTAATTCCTAAAATTTGAAACAACTGTCAAGTTGCTTTAAAATATTAATGTCCAACTGATTTTTTCTGTTTCTGTTTTATATTATTAGATAACTTTGCATTGCTTTGTTATGAATCAGGTGATCAATTTGATTATGTATGTGTAACTGTACAGTGACTTATAATAAGAATCTATGTAAACAATAACAAAAAATAGGATAGGCTAAACTCCTCACTTATAAAAAGGTTATGTTGATAATTTTTTAATTTTCTTTAATTTTGGCCAATGTAAAACTGGTTAATTACTTTTCTTCTTGAATGGATTTGGCACTGCTACACTTCATTCAATTCATGTTAATATATTAATTAGATGCATTGTTTCAAAGATCACAGCTAGAGTCCAAACTATTACTAGCAAAAATTTGGATAACCTCCCCTGATTTGACTCTTTTGTAATTTTCTAAGGGCCTTCAGACTCATAGCCATAATTTGGAATCAGCTATTCTGTTGAAGTAAAAATTGGAATGTTAACTCTTATCATGTGTATTAATGTTCAGTGAACTAGCTGATTAAGGTTGTGGTGCCAAATTATGTGTGCCTAATAATCCTAAACCTGCGTGTGCTCTGAGCTACTACAGGTTAATGAATGTTTACCGAGACTAATTAGGGAGAATTAACATAGTAAGTGTTTCATGTTGTCTTAGAAGTATGCTACAGTTTTTAATCAATTAGTCTTGGTTAATAATTGATGCAACATGGTTTTTGTAAAGCGCAGCATTATTGGCTTATGATTCTACATGGGAACATATGTGAAAAATTTAAACTCATCTTCTTTTCATTTTGGTTTTTCTGGCTGTTTCTGTGTGATTTGTGTCTTTGATTAATGTATTTTACATTTTGCCCATTAACTTGTGAATATGTTCATTCAGGAGGTATTTATGGTTTGGAATTCAGTGTTTGTTTGTACTTTTTAGGATCAAACTCATGGCCTGGGACTGTTTTCAACATATTTGTAATCATAGGTTTTCTGATGAAAGAATCATTGCTTGCAAACGGTGGGCTGTTTTATTGTTGTCGATGAAAGAAATTCCTGCAGTTGTCTCGAGTTTTGAATTGTTCAATCACAGCGGGCTAGAACGTGATTGCTAACACTATACAATCTAAAGGATGCAGGATTATTGGTCAAATAGTAATTATACACTATTACCAAATTTCAGGAGGAGATCCAGGCTTAGGGATATGTTTAAAGTTATTAAAATAATGGAGGAAGTTGGTAGTCTGTTGTTATGAATTACAATGCATTGATATGGCGATTTCGGGAGAAAAAAAAAGGAAGTTATTAGTAGTTAACACTTGATGTATAGGAGGATGGGCTTATAATGCTGTTGAATTTGTAGAGTGGGATATTATATACACAGGGAGTATGTGAAGGGACTGTGATTTTTTTAATTGTATATGGTGGGATATATCATATACTAAGGGAGCATTAGAGACTCTGTGATTTGTTGAATTGTTTAGTGAGGTATCTATATCATATATACATAGGGAGTATGAGAGACTCAGTGATTTTTTGAATTGTATAGTGGGACATGTATCATATATACACAGGGAGTATGAGAGACTCAGTAATTTTTTGAATTGTATACTACATGGGATATGTATCATATATACACACGGAGTATGAGAGACTCAGTAATTTTTTGAATTGTATAGTACATATATGTATCATATATACACAGGGAGTATGAGAGACTCAGTAATTTTTTGAATTGCATAGTGGGATATATCAATTACTCGGGGAGTGTGAGAGATTCTGTGGTTCTTGGGGTGTGCTGTAAGTGACGGATTACATACAGTAACCTGACAGAGACAAGGAATTCCTCCCTCTGTCTTCTCTCTATCTATGGCTCTATGATCTTCTCGGCCATCTTCTGAATTTTTGTCCAAGAGCAAGGATGCCAGCTAGAGAATGTAATATATATATGTGTACTGTTGTTTTCTGTTGAGGAGCTGGTATATATTCTTTTTTATCTCGATCTTATTATTAGTTTATCCCTTTCATATTGTTTGATGGCTGATGGTTTCCATTCTGTGTGTTGGAAATGGATAAAAGAGTCGGAGGGAAAAAATAGCTGCAGTTTTCCTACATGGTGTCTCTGGCAACAGCTTTAAAAGTGCAGAGAGATTTTTAGCATTATCTGTGTTCTGTGCAATGGAATACATATAGATCTATTACATTCTTTCTGTGGCTGATTATGATACTAAAAAGTGTTCTCCATCATATAGTTTGGTTATCTGAGGTAAAAGTTGAAGAGTTTAATTAGAGCCAACATATGTATGAGTTATTTTCAAAGGGATCTATCATATGGGGGAAATCCTTTACTTGTATATGTATGATTTGATTTGGATGCTGGTAGCTTTTCAATCGGAAACTCCAGATATTTGTGCAAAGACATTCTTTATCATCTTGGCGAGCAATATAATGCTTTGGGATTTAAAGATGGCTATCTCAAGATGGAAGGAATTAAGTTGGTATAACTTCATTTTTAAGGATTACAGATATATTGTGCTGGATTGTAGGGCTAGATAACACAGTGGGATTATGACACAAGAGAGAGGTCCTCTCTTAGTTTAAGTGTCACATTAACCATTGTTTAAGTACTTTCACTAGACAGTGGTATAATAAACAGGACATGGCTACTTTAAATTATCTTTATGATTCAGTTTTCAGCTTGGATTATTCTTTTTAACATTTTGAAGATTCGGATGAAAGATTATAATATGCTAGCGCATATATTTGTGCATTTATGGTTAAAATTGCTGTGAAATATTTAGGAGCAGAGTTAATTTATTAGTAAGGTATTTTACATGTGGTTGTTCTTTAGGTTGTTCGTCTTGAGCAGATGAAGCCCTGTAAGTCTTTTATCTATTTATCATTGATTTTTAAGTGCCTATCTTTTATTATAGTCAATTTCAACTTATTGAGCTGGAAGATAATTAAAATGGATTTTATTTCTTTGAATAGACTTTTGGAGTATAAATCAGACTTAATGTATTGTTATTAATAGGTGAATATTTTTTTTACGGTAGTTAAGTTGGATTAGATAGATTCTATAATACTTTAAATTTCTCATGGAATTCAAAAGTTACCGGTAATTGTAAACAATTAAAAATGTCTTAAAACTGGAATAACTTTATAACCATTTGATATTGCCACTGCAAGCTATTAATGTGGACAATTATGATTATCACGATGGAATATTCAGCAAGCATTGAGTGCACAGTGAGTTAATAGTAAATGTCAAATGTTTTCCAATGTTAAACTTCCATTTCAAAACCATTTTGTTCTCTGTGTGCATTTTAGTTGTTCATTTTGCGAGTCTCAGGTGTATTTTAAGGTAGTTTTAAGGTAAGAGAACTTTAATTATTGATCAAAGATGAAGGGACACTATACAAAGAAGTATTTTCGTACTGTTCATTTGTCTGCTGTGATTAAAGATGAAGCCATTAATGGACCAGGACTTACGCTGTCTCTAAGGATCGATTGACTTTTTTCATATGGTACATTAGATTGTGGTAATATAATGAGCTTCGGGATTTTCTTTGTTGTTTTTATCATCAAGATACTGACAATTTATTTTGTAGACAGCGTTATTCCAATGTATTTTGTGTATGTAGATCTGTGTTGCAATATTTATTGAACAACTTGCAAGTCAAAATTGGGGCAATTCTCTGTATTTGCCCAGCTTTAATATAGGTCATATTTCAAGGTCAATTTCTGTAAAGTTGAAGGTCATTGATCGAGGTAAAAAGAAGTTTTGTTGACATTTGGGATATATATCAATAACTTTGACTGATTTTAAGTGTATTTTTGTCGGAATGTTACAGTTTTGTTAATTTGTGGGGTAAAAGGGGTTTTAAGTCTTAAATCATTGAAAAGTTTCCATATTAAATCTAGTAAGTTCAAAGTAGAAATTCTGCCATCAGTTTGAAAGTTCTGGTGAACGCATTAAAAAATCTTTTTATGTGCGTTTTATATCTGTTTACCTTCGTATCAATATTACTTTTTGTGGAGATTTTTACAGCTCTTGCAAGTAAACAGACATGTCATAAAATGTTGGGATATTATGGTTTCGTTGGTATTAAAACATTTACATTTTTGAAGATATTTTTAGTCTGGGCTTATGATTGCAACGGAAAGGCTGTTTTAAAATGCAATATAGGAGACAACTGTATAAAATCATCGGTGCATGTAAGGAGAGGTACTCAGAAGACTTGTAGACTTGTATCACTTTATTGAACTTTTAATTATAAGAATGATTTTCATGGCCACAAAGTGACTACCAAACTTTGGATTAGCTGTAAGTGTTTGATATTTGGTTTGCGTGTGTGAATTTGGTTTCTCCAGGGAACTTTTGCTGACTGGTTTTGTGGTGAGAGTAGGGCAAGGTTTTGGTGGAACTGTGGGATAGAGTGACAGAACCGGAGACACAAAACAATTATCTGTTGGACAGATGATTGAATTGTGTGTCCAGTCGTAGTTGATTCAGTCTGTGACAGGCCGTTTTAATATCTGAAGAAATAAAAATGGCCGATACATCATGAAAGGAAAGCTCCAGCAGTCTTTGTTTTATGTGTATCATCACTGAGATCTTTTGTTTGATTAGGTGGATCAGAGCAGAGTTACGATTTATTGCAAGGATTTTAAGGAAAGCCGTTCATTAGGAGACGTTAGGAGTATATAGAATTTTTGTACTTGTGATTGGCGCGATCAATATTGGATTTTTTACAATAATTGTGACATTGCTTGGTTCGATCGAGAGACAATGAATTTTCTGAAGCCGCCTGAACAGCGCCCCCGTCGTCGGTCGCTACAGGCCATCCCTGACGAAAAGGAAGTCAAGGAATTCTTTGATGAGGACAATGCAGAAATGGCCCTCCTCAAAATGCTGCAGCAAAACAGCAGAAGGAGGGTGTCCCTACCTAACCCTCAGGTAAAATGCCTTGACCCCTCAAGTAAAGTACCCCAACCCAGAGGTTAAACACTCCCACCCCTGAGTGGCTAAACAAGAGTATTAGTACTGAAATATTAAGCATGAATGGATTGGTCGTCCAGCATACTTTCGATTTCTGTTTTTATATTTGTCTGGACTCATTAAGTCTGACATTAGGTAAAATATGACTTTATTTGATCATAAAGTTTTAACCCAGAATTCCTTGAGTATATTGGGTTCTTGTCTAGACTCATAGTCTGGTATAAGGTAAAATATGGCTTTATTTGATCATTAAGTTTTCACCAAGAATTCCCTTGTACAACACTCTCATGATATATTTCACATGTTTTAAAGTGGCTACAATACCGACTGCAAGTAAACATGATTGACCTTGACATTCTATGCCTAGGGCACTTAATTTGCAGCAACTGTTTGTATTATTGCATGACTTTGTGATATATTGATTTTTTACCGTAACACTATAGATTTCTAAGTCGAATATTGCCATGTACCCCTCAGTAAATATGGGTACAGGATGATGAGACTGAGAGATAAATAACCTTGACATTTCAAGGTCACTTGATACATCACCTACTGAACTTACAAAATGTACATGTTTAGACCTCAGCTGTTTGAATAAGTAAAATATAATGAATTATGTGATCCTTGATAAACCATATTTGATATCATGGAGAAGAATTGGCCAGCTAGGGAAGTATTGTACTTAGTACCATGATGTATATATTAGTTTAGGAACTAGTTTTTTAACATAAAAATATTCTAAAGTCGTTTCAACGATTAGGAATTTAAAAGACCACCATGCAAGATCCCTGAAAAATTTGACCTTGACCTTTGCCTTCTGTTCAGATTGTTGACTGCTGTTTTATGAACAATAACTCAGATTTGGTAATGATAATTCAGTCACAGCCTCATCTCAGATTTATGAGCATACATTGTTATCTTTTTGCTTGTCAGATGCTGTAGTATGCATGAATCTCTGCTTCAAATTCATTCATCCCTGTTTCAATCAAATGAATTCCTTATAACAACATTCTGTCATTCAGGTTATGGTTTACATTTAATTTGTTTTCATTTTTTTGAGAAGAGAACCACTTCTTTGAACATCTTATTAACTGTAGGTTTAATCTTGTCTGACTGACCTAAATATTACAACTTTTTTGTGCAAGTTTTTTGTGCTTCCTCTATTTTCTTACATCATCTGCTGCATGTAAACACAAGATAACTCGTCGAACCTACAGGATGGGAATATCTGTGGGTGTGTCTTTTTGTTTCTGACAGCGAAATAGTTTTCAGAGACTTTGACACAAATTGATCATAGCTGGCTCAGTCTATGCATGGGGTTTGAAGCCAGCTATCTTCGCATGAGGTTTGAAATACACTGTAATTATATGTTTTCAATAATGTGCTCCGAGAGTTGAGCATTTGTTACCTAATATTCTGTCATGAGTAGTGGAAACAATTATGATTTCTACAGAATAGGCATCTATATAAATAGGTTTGCAGGTATATTTTTGTAATGTGATAATTATAACAAAATTTCTGAGCATTTACAATTTAAGGTTCCTTAAACATATCTATTACGATAAATAATAAATTTAACAATTGAGATTAAATTAATCTGGCACTATTACTCAAAGTCATGGAGATCGAAGGACTTCCATTTAAGGGTATTGCAACTGGAATTCTTGTATTTCAGATGCAATGAAATAAGACAAAGTATGGTACTTCAGAACAAGATTGCCTAGAGGCAGGAAATTGTTGATTAATGATTGGTCAATTAAATAGGAGCAGTACGTTGCTCAAACTGGATTGTAGAATGTAGATAAATTTTTGGTTGATTCAGAAGTACATGTAACATACCAGTTAATATGCATTCTAAGGAGAAGTGTTGAAGCAATTATATGTGTTCTTGTGATATTGACACAAGCTAAATCTTCATAAGTGTAAAATCTGAGGATCCTCACTTGACTGCGATATAACGGATGATTATGCTTAACGCAATAATTTATTAACTACATGATAACACAGTGACATCAGTCTGAGTGATAACGATATGCTTCATTTTACCACAGATTTGATTGTTTAGCAAAAAAATCTCGTTTTTTATCATAAAGCAATAAAAAAGACCCTCAATATGCATGGTCAGCTGCAGACTTATTGATATCTGTCTTTCATGCATGGTCTAAAAGCTTGTTTTTACATCTCTGACTATAACACAGCAAAGTCTAAATTACCGGTACATGCTTGGTTAACCAGGAGGGTCATATAGGTCAAGTTTCTTAACCAAGTAGGTCAAGGTTACTTGTCAGTATTTTAAGGCTTTGTGAAGATTCAGAGGAAAAATCTACAAAATTATCTTCCTCTGCTGACTCTGGGTTAATTTTTAAGTGCAGTTAAAATGATGAAATAGTACCGGTATATCTTTTGAAGTTTATAACTTTTGAGATTCAAGCTCAGCTGCTGCAATTGGTTTTCACCATTATGCATGGTCATTAATCATTGTCATAATTGTAAAATATGATACAGTTTGTATATGTAATGACTTTACTGATATTAATCATAATTGATATATTTGAGTTACTTGACTGCAACACTTTAAAGCCCATTTAGTGAAGATGTCAAGCCAAGCAGCTTTAAAAACTGCATGGTTGGCTTTCCTGAGGTTTTCAGATGCATAAGTTTCATTATTTAAAAAGAAAAGGCTTCTTTTAAAACTACTTGATTTTGATAAATTGGTAAATAGAATACAGTTAGAGTTATAACTCACACAAAATTCAAGGCTTTTCCCCCTCTGGGTGTCAAGGTTAATATTGGCTATCTGTCCCCCCCCCCCCCCCTCAATTTTTTTATTACCATCATCAAAAATCATTTGAAATTTTTTTATCTGACACAGTTCATCACATCACATTTACACCATTTCTTCTATCTGCAGTTCAGGCTCAATCACTGCTACTGATTCTGTCAATCATATATATGATTCTGCAATGTACGTAGGTTGAACATGATTTGTATATCTGTTAGTCTTGGATACATGTACAAGTGTATAATTATATATTTGTTGCATGTATTATGCAATATAAAATGAGTGTAACTGTTTGTAAAAATATAAAGATATAAATTTTCTTTATCGTTTATATTGTTTGATAACTAAGCACCTACAAGAGTCCAATGGTTGATTTAGTACGTCACCATATTAAAGTAGAGAACTTGAGAGTGCTTAGCCAATATATTGAATTCATTGGCAAGAATTATTGTTTCAATCGTATTTCTACCTATTGACAATTGAATTAATGTAAATTGTAAAAAATGTATTTTCTTTCTGTTGTAGGTAAGTTGTACAATGATCTTGGTTTATGAATAACAGAAAAGGCAGTTTTGGTAAGAATCTTTGCTATATTGGCCCTCAAATTAGGACTTCATTTACCTTTGTGGTACTGAAATATGCGAGAACAATTTTTGACTAAAAGTAAGGAGACTTATCATATTCATATGCATACAGAAACTTTGAGTGTGCTATAAGAAAAAGTATTGCCATATTTTCATTTGCTTTAAGTCTAGCTAGCTCTCGCAGTAAATATATCTTAAGAGAAAAGAATCTGCACAGACAACCCACAATACACTAAGCCCCCACACTTGATCCTAGTGAAGAAGGTACCTGTAAATGTCTGATGTGGAAGACATTACATCTGTCTCTCTCGATGCGTGTAGTCTGTATGGCTCTCACTCTCCTTACAAACTGATGGAGTGTGATGACACCCCATTGGCTAGTCTTCAAGTAGAGTCTGACAGCTCATCAGAGAGAGGCTGTCTTGGTAGTTTATGTCTGATGGTTGCAGAGGCTATGCGTGCATGTAGACAATTTTCTCGAGTTCTAAACAAACTTTACCCATTTAAATAAGCATTCGTTGGTGCTTGAAGATATGTAAAATAAACAAGTGTTTTTTGTTTTTTTTTTTGGGGGGGGGGATAAAGATTCCTTGCTCAGCTAGCATTTTGTAACTTAGTTTTTTGAATCAGATGTAGTAGATTTGTTAACAGTGCATCATTCAGCTACAATCCTGGAGTGTACTGAAATTTATGAAGTTAAATTCATATTATCAGTAATTCCCACAGTACATGTTTTATTGAGTGCTCAAATTACAAATGACCTTGTCTTGTCAAAAAATACTAACAGTATTTGTAAAAAAAAAAATGATGGAAGAGGACAACTATATAATTGTCAAAAATTCTATTAATGGTTTAAGGTATTCTCTGTGTAAAGGGCAACTGCCATTGTTGGTTCATTAACACATGATTACAATGGTTGTCTACATAAACAACATTACTGACTGCACAGTCATAGTGTGTGTGTACTGGATTGGAATAAATATATATGTATTAAACCCATTTATTCTTAATGTGGTACTTTTAAAATTGCAGTGTGACTTTGCTCCGATATTATCAGTGGGTGTGTAAGGCCTGACAAGACATATATATGTATATAGATATAGGATTGTTGATTGACATACAATAGCAGCTAGCAGTCAGGAACATGTCAGAACGTTGCTGTTTGGGTATACTTTAATTGCATCGGGTGGTATATCGACAACGTATATGACGGATTACCCTTGGTAAATCCAACTGAGGTCCTTTGATGTTGATAACACACAGGTCGACTGTATCCGTTGTTGTATCAGATGTTTAATCAAGCGGCGTACACTTGTGTAATATGAGACACTCTCTTGCCAAGTTCAAACTTCAGTAGGCATTTAAATCTTTATTACATCTGTAGGAATTCTTTTGTATATGTGAAACTACAGTCGGCATGTACTGCTTGCTTGGATAAAGCTACATGAGTTGGTTCCCTTTGATCTACAAATTCTTTATGAAATTCCATCCATTACTTGATTTTTTTTTCCTAATAAATTGCCTCAACCCTGACTGGACTAGTGTATATAGTAGATATATTAGGACTAATAGATTCAAAAAATGATTATGAATATTGAACTTATTAAAAGTGAATCAAACTATAAAAATGTAATCACATTGAATAATTGCATGGTGCATATAGCACTACCAGAGTGATCTCCCTTTGAATGTGCTTTTCTGTTGCACCATACAGAATATCTTACTTGTTAGCAATGTAAACGATCAATCAAACTCTAACTTTCAAATAAGCAAGGTCTTAGCCTTTGGCTGTTCATGTAGGAAGATGAAACAACCTGGTACGTGCAGTTTTATTTGATGTAGATCGAGCTTTCAGTGTAAATAAAGCAGCTGATTCAGCTAATGTACATGTAGTCAAATTAGTGAAGCCATGTTGATTTGAAGAGGACAAATTTTCTTCTCCTTCTAAAGGATCATTGCGAACCTTTCAGTAAAAATGGTAATCGTAGAAGCTTTATTTCAATTTTGATTTATTTTCCCCAATGGGTATAATACTTCTTTTTTTTTTATTTGTATTTAAGTAAGAATACGTCATCTCAAGTCCCAAATGTTAAAAATGTAAAACAACTTTTATTCAAGAATTTTTTACAAGGTTCGCGAGAGCCTTGTTGTCACGAATTTTTCTCCCCGTGAACCAGACATCAAATGTATGGTGTTTATTTTCCAGATTATGTACATTAATGTTGTCGCAAATAAAAGTTGGTTTACACTTTACAGTATTCTCTCATGCTATGAGGACTAAATTAATTTTGACTGTGATGGTGTTAAATATACAGTTGAACTTCGATATCTCGAACACTGATACCTCGAATACAATGGATATGTCAAAGTGATTTGTAAGTCCCAACAACTTATTTTTTTAAGTATTTTACTCTCGATATCTCGAATACTAGGATATCTCGAAGTTTTTAAACAGTCCCATCTAGTTCGAGATAACGAAGTTTGACTGTATATATAAATGGCTTAGATACTAAAGAAAAATAAATACATGTAGTAGCTTATAGAGTGGATACAAATGAATGTCATTTTGCAGATTTATTGTAATATAATTATGTGATTTTAATAATAAGTTCACCAACATGTTTAATTTGAAACCAAAATTAATATTAAACATATTGGCAAGTGTCTAAATAGAAAACCATGGAGTTAATGATTGGAAAATCTATGAAGGTCATTGCAAGATGTCAAGATTAGCGATATGGTAAAGCTGTTAAAACAAATAAAGCTCTGGATACTGCTTCATCTAGCTGTTTATATAGCAACAGATGGTGCAATCAGGAAGGTGTACAGTTTTTCATGCTGCGCAGAACCTAGAATAAAAATTTGATGCATCCGTGATCACCAAGGTATGCTGTGTGGTTTATTGTCACAATATCTCGTAAATTGTTCTCAAAAAGACTGACTGAATAAGGGTGGGGTTTTGTGTTTCTTCATCTACTTAAAAAAAAAAAATTAAGGGTCTGCTCTGCATTGTATGTTAGTTGTAACATCATCATCTCCTGATAGTGTTCTTAAGATACTGAAAAAAATTAGATCTAAATTACCTGATTCTGCAGTCAACAGTGTCTGAGTGTTCTCAGGGCGATCGACATTTCCTGCAATATATAAACCTGCTTAAAAAAAATGCCATGGTCTTGATTTCAAATTGCATCATTGTTACATGTAGTAATCTCAAAATGAATTGTTCTTAAAAAGATTTGAGAAGTTCATCTCCTTGTAGTTCAGTGAATCATCTTGCCAACACATATGACAGCAGTCTCATGAACATTGCTTGGTGCCAGAGATCCATAGTCCTAATCTCACATGGGCCTTAAGGGAATGGGGAGATCCTAGGACTGAAATTGGACCAATTTGAGTCGGATCTTTATTTCATTCTCAAGCAAAGATCGGAGTCTCATGTGAAGTCCTTCACTTTAGGATTGCCTGATCAATTGCAGTAGAATTTATAGATAAATCGGTTTAGGGAAATGTTGAACATGCAGGCACTTGTTGAAATAACCAGCTTGTGAAAAATGTTGAAGAACTATCATGTGCACAAATATGCAATAACTTGAAAAATTATTCATTTTTTATCATATTAAGTGTATGAAGGTACAATACATGGCAGGGGCTATTATAACTCCCTTTTAGGGGTTTGGTATTTGGACATTGCAGAAATTGTAATTCCTGTTTGATAAATTGGATACACTCACAGCCTTCACGATAAAAAGTACAAAATGTAGCACCTGCTACTGCGACTAGCCACACCATGCGTCTTAAAGTGAGACTTTGGAATCTCCTGTCTAATTAGAGTGTTATAATTTAATCAGACTTATTACATTACGTATCTGTTGACTCAAAGCCTTGCGTAGGTACAATATATTGATTTGTTGATGAATACTTTGGAAAATGGAGAATGTAAACACAATTTTACAAAGTTCCCCTCTGGCATCTGTATAGCTTTTGTGTTTGTCAATGTTTGTAAATACTTAGCGGTTTTGGGTTTTTATGTTTTACTTTTTGGTACTCAATAGTTGAGTATTGTCTGTCTTACGTAATTTCTCTAATGAAACTGAATTTCTTTTTTTATCAGTCTCTTTGGATCTTTCCAATAAAATACACACCATGACTGTTGATTCTCTCCAGTTAATAAAACTGAAGAAGGCCACAGAGGAAACCTAGGCCCAAATATCCAATAACTGATCTGAAATTGCTTTTGTTATATCCTCCTTCCAATGCAAGTCACTTTATCTGATCACAAACATATGCACACACATTTACTTCCTTATGTTATACAGAATATACA
>WFKH01002636.1:42014726-42038067 GCA_016163765.1 Magallana hongkongensis
ATGTTTATAAAGAAGACTCCAATGTCACCAGAGGATGAAAAATGAGTGGTCACCGTGTTAAAAGAGGGGACGGGATTTATTTTTTACTTAAGGAATGAATTTAATAGCTACCCAATTTATACAAATATAAAATGGGTTGGGGCAGTTTACGCTTTATAAACCGCAAAGCAGTTTTTAAAAAAGAGTTAACTGTTCTATAATTTTATTCTATAATAAAAGTAATCATAAGAATCGTGCTTATTTATATTATTGATGGCTAGACAGTTATCTAACGATAATTTTGTAATCAGTATGTTTTGATATTAAAGAACATCAAGTACATAGATAGTACCGGTACAAAACATACCTGAGTAAAGTACATATATACTATGCTATCAAAGTACAAGAAATGTGTTGGATTCATTGCCCTCCTATCATTATGTACATATACTGACTGGTAAAATTGTCATTACATGCATGCGTTCATGCTGATGTCCTAGGCCCAAGAATGTGGACAACTGTCACAACTACCGATTGGCTTGCTATCAATAAGAGGCTGTAAATCTGACTGATATCATTGGTAGATTCTATTTGATTCTGGAAGAAATAACCTTCTGTCCCAGTATAATACAGGTTAAATAGTCAAGTGCAAGTGTCCAATGTCCTAAGGAATGACAGTAACGCATATATTTAAAGTCTGACGTGATCGTAAATAAATGCTTGATGGAACATAGTAATTTTCATGGGGTGCAAGTACTAAGGGCATTTCAACTTGGAACATGCGTAGAATGATAGATGTATAGGTAAACATAAATATTGAAGTTACATCATTCTTTAACAATTTTACCTGTTTACATACTCTCTTAAATTTCTTTTGATCAGGAAAAGGAATATAAAAATATGGGTGTGTGACTGTGTTGAGCAAAAAAAAAGTGTGAAACTCAAACACTTGGACCTTGTTTTACCCAACAGTTTGTAAATCAACACCATCTGTCTTTGTTGCATAATACATCATAAGCTCACATTAACACTGGGTACTGTGTGAAAGATTATAGACTTAAGAACCTGGAAAACTCCCTATAGGGGCCACTCACAGTCGGTCTGTACACACAGTGTGTAAACAGTAAAGGGGGCACCAGCTCACTTATTGATCTGTTGAAGGTGAAGGTCGCAGCCCGGTTTTATCAAACCCGCCAACCCTATACAGTGCATACATGTGTGTGCCACGCGATAGAGCCAGGGAGAGAGCTCTATGAATGGAGTAAGGAGCCCCTTTGTTCACAGAGACTCCAGATACTGATTTTGTGATTGTGTGTATTGGGGCTTTTAATATATACTGTGAGACAGCAGAGAAATTCTCAGTTTTTCCTGGACTTTTATACCTTTTTCAGGTAAGTTTTTTCAGAGAAGTCAAGTTCATTGATGGTGTGAAAAGCTGGGTCTCTTACTACATGTGTAAGTGTGTCAGATATATTGAGAGTGAGGGATGGTATTTTTATACCAATGACTGTTCGTGAAAGTGTTCATAGAAACACTCAGAACTTTCAGGGATACAAATTTTTGTTTTCTTTTAAAGCTTAGCTAGTAGATTGCCTCTATGTAAATATAAGCTGTTGTAAAACAATAAAAGGAATCATAGAACAGAAGGGATATGTGCACTCATAATTTATCATGTGTCAATGAAGGCTGACATGGTGCATGACTTAATTTTGTATTCTTGATCAAGTAATTATCACCATGCTTATGTCGACTGTCATACATCAGTGAACTTCGTTTTTTAAAGTTAACTTGCGCTTTGTGGAGTACATGCATTTTGAAATCATGGAAATAGCAGCTTACTGAACACATGAATATCTGAGACATTTGAAAACAGTATTTCTGAAGTTAGATATATGTCAGATTGATCCTTTAAATTGGGTGAAATCTAATATGGGATTTCCGCAGGTATTGTAAGTTCCAGGAATTTTTCATTGCGCAGAGGGTAATACCCGCTTGTATAAAGTCACATCAAGAACTAATGCGCAATAATACTTTCTAAAATAGAATTTAAAATGGACAGTAGGAATTGTTTAAAGTTCTTTAGATACATGCAAGTACGTAACAGTGTTTTAAAGTTAGGAGCTTAGTATATACACGTAACAATGTTTTTACAGGTCAAAGCTTAGATTTTGAATAGGATTTTGAAGTAAGAAATGTTGTCCTACCTCTGGTAGTTGAACTTCTGCTGTCATGCATGAATGATGGTCAGGTAACTCAGTACCGGTATGTTGAAATTATCCAATTCCTTCTATTGATCTCCATTAGAAGTAATCAGCTTGTTAACAAATGAATGAACTTTTAATGATGGGTGATGGCACTCTTAGAGCAGAGAGAGAGAGAGAGAGAGAGAGAGAGAGAGAGGGACAAGCTGTGATAAGCTATCTGATATTATTAGTTGGATCAAATGTGTGCAGTCAACATTGGCTGAGAATTAACAGAAATGGGAAGCAATGGGTTCATATTCAGCAGGGATTAACCATTTCATCTTGCATCAAAGTGCAGTAAGTCCTGCTGAGCAGATGATGTAGCTTTTGGATTAACTCACTCTGCAGTGATTCTTGGCTAGGTTCACAAAGTAGAGATATGAAACCATGTGGATTCCCTTGATGTTTAGTAATTTGGTTTTGATAGGTATAATTAAGTTACAATTACCTCTAGATTGTTTAGACTCCATGTACCCATCTCTGCTGACTCTGCTCACCACTCCACATATCTCTCTCCTCCCCCTCTATCTCTCTCTCCAAAAAGCAATAAGAAATCTGACCCCCCCCCCCCCCCCAAAAAAAAAGAAAAAAAAGAAAAAAAGCAACTTAAATTCTCTGCACCTATTTCCCAAAGCAATTTTTACGGAATTTGTGGATGATCCTTCTTTCAATTTCTTGTTCTTCAACTTGAACTTGCAACACTTTAGCCCAAAAGAGTACCACTGCCCTCGAGAATGACCTTAGTTTATAATTAGTTTTGTTGTCTGACCCAGTTTCCCTGTCAGGAATGGTCAGCAGATGGAATTGTAATCCCCATCCAGTGTCTGGTAAAGACTGCAGGTTCTCTCACACCCAGTGGTTCCTTTTAAAACTGCTACCTATATTTTCCATGTTGATTTGATTTGAACATATTTTATTATAGTCCATGCTATTTTCTATGTGATTTGACATTAATGCTGCATTATTACTGCCTTGATTGTGTTATCCACCATGTATATAAAATACATAATTAAACAGTGGATGAATTGATATGTCCATCATATTTCTGTTACATTGACTTGAAATCTTTATTGTCCACTACCATTACTGGTACATTTATTTCTGTAAATTGCACTTTTAGTAACCTCTAATTGACCATCTGTTGGGAGTTCATTTTGGCCCTTATTTACACAGCTACTAGTCCATCATTTGCATAGTCCATCTATAGTACTGTATTGAACCAGTGTAAGTCAGCCTGTTCGAGCTGGACGTGAGAATCAATCAACAGTATTGACTGATTCTGGAGAGGTGACATCAAAGAGGGAGTGTTTGGCTTCAGATGACAGTACCATACCATCTTGTTTAATGAAAGATTAAGACAAAAGGATTGTTCGTTTATTGCTCTGTGTACTTGTTGTTCCTATTTATAATCATTTTTGGAGAGAATCAAAGGTTTATATATTGTGTTGACAGCAAACTGGAGACTAATGAACCAAATTTTTGAACCATCGGGTGACAGCTAGCAAACTAGAGACTTAATATGGACGACTATTTGAACCATTGTGTTGACAGTAAGCGTGAGCCTAAATTGTGAACATACTTTTTTGGATAACATTCAGTTGTGTGTGCAGAATTGTTCATGGTGACTGTACAGGTCAGTGTTCATGTATGGTGAACCAGCGATGGTGTTCATGTCTGATAGCAGTGTTCATAATCTATTGAGGTGTTCATGTTTTATAATTGGTTCGGTTATTATTAATGTTACCGTGTATTAATGTTACCTAATTTAGTTATGACATGGTTCTTAAGGTGTATTCAGCATCTGGAAGTCATGATCATGATGATATAGGATTGGAAATTTGAAGTATTTTGAACAGCAATGTCATTAATATGAATGATTTAATGGTCTTCATAAATAAAGGAAAATATCAGCAACATTTGATATTGATTTGGTAAGGAAAGTTTCAAGGCTTGAAAGAAAAATTACCATTGAGTTATAACAGAATTCTTGTTAAAAATGTTTACAACAATCTAGAGTTTCACATAGGTGGATTTAACTTATGAGTCATGTAAGACAATTGTTATTACAACATTGTTTATAAACCACATCCATCAATTAATGAGTTTTTTGTTATGTGAAAGTTGAATATTCAAGCAAGTAGACAAGATAAGACTGCAATATCAATTGATTGGATTACATCAATTATTGACAGCTTCAAAGTAAGAGTGATGGGGGAGTTGGAATTAGCTTCTAAATGAAACAACATGAAAGTGTAGGAGCTTAATTAGCCTTCAGTTGTTAGAAATTCTTTTGATAACATACAGTCAAACCTAGTTATGTAGAACTTTCTGAGATTGAGAAAAAACTTTTGAGATGTCAGCGGATTAGACAAAATGAGGTTAATGAAATTTCATAAACAAACAGACTAGTGATCTGGATTTCCAACTCACTTCTAGTCAGACTACATATAACAATTAAAGTTCAGCTGTATTAAAATATATTAATTTATTATTTATATCTCAAAGTGGAATCCATTACGTCTGCTTAAAATGCTTTGGTTGCACTTAAACAGGGCTCCATGCAATGTGAAAAGATAAAAAACAATTAAAAGTTTTCCTTTGTGCTTTTATGGGGAAAAACTTCTCTTTTTGCTGCTATTCAGTTAAGATGACAGATTTCATTTGAGACAGCAAAGTTTGCTGTGGCAGTCTTTCAGGTGGTGTTTTGAATTTGTTTTTTGTCCACAATGTTTCTGATAACTAGCTGTTAATTAACTGAATACAATTATATACTGTATCAGAAATGCTGTACATGTATTAATGTTTGTGGAGACAGCCAGACAAGTCACTTCAAGAACCAAAATAAAAGCTTTTAACTAGTGATGGGCCGATTATCGCCGACAATCGAAAGTCGGTCGCTAAATGTCTCCCGATGTCGATGATCGATTAAGATTTTCATAATCGATTATTTAAAAAAAGTAAATTAAAAAAACGTAATTTATGAAAATTCTTCGTACGACTTGACTTTTTTCAAACATCAAAACGAAAATAGGTTTAAACAAATTGGCGGTGCCATGTGCAAGCCTCACGGACAAGGCAGGTGCAGTAAATAAGATTGTATGTGCATAATAATATTTAAATTTTATTAACATATTTGATTTATTTGAATAAATATTTAATAATTTCAAACAACTGAAACAAGTATATTACTGTATATACAACGCAAGACGCAAGTTTTTGTTCAGAGAATTGTTTTTTTCAATTAAACATAATTTGAAAACTTTCGATTATTTAATCGATTATACACTTTCGATTATTTCCGATAATCGATTATGAAAATTTTCCAATTTCCCATCACTACTTTTAACACATTGTGTAGCTAGGTCAGGTTGTGCTGCAATTACATTTGTATTTCAAAGTTGTGGCGATATCATTTACTGGCTTGTTTTTGGAAGTCAGGAATCGTCCCCAAGAGAGAGGAGTTACCCTGTGTATGTCAGGCACCACTGATTGATGTGACATTCTGATACAATGATTTCGATTTTATAAGTTCTTTTTTTTTGTAAAATGGTTTTTTGCCCTAGAATGAATTGCAGTATTTAATGACTTGCCATCGGAATCATATACATCCTGTTCGTTTTAATATATCGGTTTTCATTGTGTATTATCCAACCGATCTTTTACTAGAATTGTTGTCAGTTAATCAATGATTGCATTGCAAAATGATTTGAGTAAAACATCTAAACCGAATTGGGGTCAATCCCTTGAGTTGATATGGATCGTGATGATGTCATATATTCAATAATTGAAATGAAATTCATTAAATATTTGGATTTTTCTGAAAAATTCCAGATATATACTGCACAAATCAATGTCAAAATCCAAGCATGCAAAGAACAGTTTTACAGGATTTAACCACAATTGAGAGTATTAAATTAAAAACAATAAATATTGAAGTTCTTTAATTCTGAGTTGCTTTATGTACAAACCTAAGAGTTGTTAATGAAAGTCATGATAGCGTCTCACTTATAAATATTATGCCATATGTAGATTAACACAAAATCTTTATAAATACAATTAGAGTGTATATTTAGAAAGAAGTGAGACGCTATTACCTTAATGATAACGAATCTATGTATAATTATAGTGTTTTAATTATGATAGAATATGAATATTCATGGGGTTTTTTTCTCTTTCTTTTAGGTAAGTTCATCAGGTCTGCTGCCTGTACTTAGTTAATGGTGTACATGTTGGTGGGTGCAATGAAAAAGTCAGAATTGGTTTAGTGTGCAGAGATCAGCCATTAAGTCGGAGCGTCACTTGTTTCCACTGTTCAGAAGAATCATACAAAGTGTTCACTAAAAAAAAAAAAATGGAGTTCAAAGAAAGGGATTTAATTGAGAATCATTTTTTCTGTGCACCGATAATTATTATTCTGTGGAGAAGTACTCAGTGATCAAGGATTTTGGAGTTTATTAAGTTTGGACAGATAGTATTTTTAAGGGGGATTTTAATATTTTTGTGTCATAGATTGACACAAGGCGCCATAGCAAAGGTAATATATCATCATTCTGGCTTATTTATTGAGCTGCTGCATTTACCGGTATAACTTTTATGGAACTTGCATCATCCAAAGAAACCATCCAAGTTCCAACTAATAGAAGTCAGGTTTGATTTATTATAAAAACTAATCAAAAATTTTTTTTTTTAATTTTGATCATAATCATCTGTATGTTTTTGTTACATCATCTTCGTTTTCGTATCTCTAAAAAATCGAGTTTTACTATTTCATTGGTGGATTGCGAATCATGAATATTTTTGAAAATGAGAAATGTTCAGCAAGTTGGCTCTAGTAGTAGCAAACTAGCTGAGTAAGTAAACATAGTGAGACGTAGCTGTTACATTCTGATGATGACATTTGAAGGACCATGATAAGATGAACATCACAATATTGTTATTAATTAATGTAATCATTGACAAACAAAATCATTTCATCGACAAGAAAATTTGAATATCATATGTAATTTATAAACAAGACATAGATAATTTACATTTTATGAGCATTTGACCGTCATGATAATTTGTTGGACGTGTAAATTTGATAAACACAATTACAGCTACACTGAATGATCATGACTTTTGAGATTAAATTTTATGAACATTTCTGTGTAGGGTAAATTATTGAAGAAAAGTCAACAGTTTGATCTATGTACATTTGGTCAATGCTTACCTTTGATCAATATGCATGTATGCTAGATTTGCATGTAATTTTGTAATCCAAATCAGTTGATGAGTATTCATGATCAATAAGGGTCACCATATATGATGTTCTGGTACATAGCTGATTTACATGTAATTATTGTGCATGATAAGCCCATAAACTCCATATATCCATACAAGTACAGGGACCTGATGACAGATGTTCTGATTTAAATGGTGCTAACAGCTTGTGCACCTTTGTTATTTGGTGCATGCATGATTTCAGCCTGCACTTGATTGGAAACTATATTGGTAATAGTGTGGAATCCAACACAGTTCGAATTAATATTGAATTTTGAGTTTTGTATGTCCAATTTAATTAATACTACATAAAAATTGGTATTCCTGTAGTGTTGGAAGGTATGTAAGATATAAGTTTGTTTATACAGGGTTATTTCGTCCCTTGTTAATTTCCGAAATTAGTTGACTACTGTGAATAATTGTTTAGTTTAATATGAACACTATGTATGTAAAAGCTGGTATTTTAAATGCGTGAACTGAAAAATATTTGAGATTTGCAAGCAACCTTTTCGTTATCTTTGTTTTACTTCACAAGATTTCTCTTATCAATTTTTATTATTTCAAGGATTTTTTATTGGGTAGTTCAATTTGTGTAGGCCATTTATAGCCGCAATTTAAGTAATACATTTACTTTAATTCCATCTGAACAAAATCAAAACCAGTATAAATCACTAGCTGAGCCCCACTATATATGAACTGTCCACAATTTTTCAATAGAGATCACGAGCTTTAAGTGGTCAGCTTGATTTTAATCGGAGAATGATCTTAGTTTATTCGGACCTTTATGGTCAGTGGACCTTTATGGTCAGTAGATCGTTGGATCAAACAGGCAGGAAAGAAATCACTGAACAGGGTGAACAGTGACCAGTATTGTCCGAGTGGTATTTATACTTACACACTGGTCTCCTGAACAATAGTCTGATCATAATGCAGGCCCCTGGTCAATTGTTTTGTTGAACAGGTCACATTAACATAGCCTGAGGAAGTGACTGACCTCTGACCTAGATTAATGAACTAATGGGTGTTTGAAGTGCTCTGATCTGACCTCTAAGTAGGCAGACATATTGATGATTATATACAAACTCAATGGATTTGTAAAAAACTGTGTTTGAATTAGCATCAAAACAGGATTTAGGATTTCAAGGTTTGTAGTATTTGAATTTATAGTCTTCACAGATGAACATGTACTTGGTTTAGTTGATGGGAAGGGAAGGGGGGTGGATGTCCCTAATATTAGGGTTTCATATTGCTTATAAGTAAGGGGGGGGGGGGGGGGGGGGGGGGTTATATTAATATCGCTGTTAAATACAACTCCAGTCATAGGAAACTGGCATTGAACACTTCAGATAGAGGGAGAACATTGGTAGACTATTTACCTGCACACCTTTACTTACATACCTAGATAACATATGTGAAGGTAACAAAGCACTAGATAATGACGAGGGAAGGGGTACATGTAGTGGCATGAAGGCAATGATCCTACAGTCACTTATCTACTATCTTATCAGTAGGGTATTGTCAAGCCTTTCTCCTGCAAAACATCGACACTTCCATCAAAATTCAAAGCCAGGGTAGCTTGTGGTGAGGTTTATTACGCCACCTGTGCCATTTAAAACAGGAAAAAAATCAATGACATCTTAGCTAAAATAGATTTCAGATTAATACTGGAATTTAACAGCAGGTCTAAGCCAAATAAAATATTTCTGAAATTTCTGAAGAGTATTCTTTAGCAAATGAGTGCTTGCTCTTGCTCTCTCTCTCTCTCTCTCTCTCTCTCTCTCTCTCATCATTCTTGTATATTGTTATAGCTGTCCTCCACTGATTCAGGGAGAAGAGTTTTCGCTACATACACCAGTAATTGTAAGGTGAGGGCCACTTTTTACAGAAGCACTTTTATAGTACAGTACCAAGTCATGTTGACTTTGAGAATTCTCATCACCCTTTCACTTCACCTCACCCACCTTTTGTGCACCTAATGGCAAATACATTTCAGTACAAATCTGATGCAGCTCAACAAAAAGAGTTCTGAACATTTGGATATTTTCTTCTATATGATTTGTTTAACCTATTGGCACTGCTGTACTCTCCTTGTTTTTCTTCCAGTTTTATTCTCCCCCTCCCACCACAAAAAAGAAAACACCAACAAATACTGCCAAGAATGACTAAAATTAAAAATTAGCTACTTTACTTTATAAAATCAACACAACTAATGGGCTAAGAAAGATAACTCTTACTGAGTTGAGAGATGAACAGGTGCTTGTCAAATTTCAGGAGCTGAGTGTGAGGAGGTTATCAGATTGGTGTAACATTGCAAGGGTTGTTCCAACATCTCATGTTGCGCGCCATAATAACATGAAAAAAAAAAACCACATGGTGTTTGAAAGCTTTCAGATTTATTGGCAAGATTTTGTAGAACCTTCATTATTTTATGTACAGCTGCATAAAAATGTTTTGCCTTGGTTGAAATATAGCAGGAAGAATTTTAAAAATATTAGACAGATTTTATTTATTTTTGAATTATTTTTTTTAATTTTGAAAATCGCCCTTAGTATGGCAATGAAGATACCAGTATGGATGTAATTGGCATAAATATATGTACATACATGGATCTCTTGGATATTGCGTCGTTCACAATGGGACGTGATTGCTTTTATGGTCGGTTATGACAAGAGTACGACAGGGAAACATGATAAGTCTCATCGGAAATCGATTGCCCCCTCCGCTCTAAATGCAGTTTGGATGTTAGGAACATCCCCCCAAGAGATGAGAATAGTAACTATTGACCCCGAGCTTGTGTGACAGAGAACTACTGTGGTCTCTGTCTGTCTTCGAGATCTGTTGCAAACATTACATTGTCGCAAAAAAATCCTGCATGTAACAGGATACCTTATGAAGAGACTACATTGACTGCCAGTATCAATAGAATGATAGAGTTGTGTCCAATTTTTAATTCATATTTGATGTGAGAGTTAAAGGTTTTACTTACATCATATGAATATAATGATATCAATGGGGAGATTCAAAGATGTTGATGCCTGGCAATTGAGAGATTCATACTTCCTTAGAGTAATGATGCGGATATAAGTAGATGTGTTTTGACGATGAGATGATAGTGGTTTGAAGTGGATTGACACACGAGGGCTCTTTCAAAATAGACTTCATGATGAAGCAAGAGGTTCTGATGTTAATTATAGACTAATTGGTGATGGCATTCAGCAATCAGCTATTTTAAGAATGTGTAATTATGCATATGAGCTTTTCTCGCCTTGCGTAGATTATAACCATTCGCTTTTTTGAGAAACCTCCCCTGAGTGATTGACTGATATTTGGTAACCGATTGCGATGTCGAGGAACCGGAATAAAGCAGCAGTTCTGTTGTGTGTTAATTACAGACTCGACTGGAAGTTTTAGTATCCCAGCGAAGAAGAGGGGAACTAAACAGCTAGGAGTTAAATGACCGAAAACAATTTTTCGGTTGAGTCATCTTAACTTTTTTTCCCTCTGAAGATCAATGGCCAAGAGGGCACTAGATAGAAGGATTACTACTGGCTGAGTTATGAAAACAAAATAATTTTAATGCCTTTAATTTATTTTGGATTGGGCAAGGAACATTATTCTTTCAATTGCCAGAGAACCGTGCAGAGAGCGGGGGAGAATTTTTTTTACCCGGTGCATTAGATATGATTGTTGTGGCAGTGAGGCTACGATGAAGTGTTATCATGAACCTCTAGAAGAATCAAAATGAAGTGTTTGTTAAGGGTCTGCACTGATTACAACAACAATGGCCTAAGTAATGTCCTGAAAGTGGTGTCGAGACTGGCAGCTAATACCATATCCAAGGCGTAAAAACTTCTCCAGGCCAAGAGCTCTCTGACCAAAAAAAAAAGTTCTCTTACTATAGGTGCTGGATTAGATTTCACTTTAGCTCTAATTCACAAGAAAGGAGATTTGTTATTGTGTGGTTCAGCCTTCAGAATGGAGTAAAAGTGTGAAAAGGAATTCTTTTGGATTTGTTGTGTATTTTTCTCCCGACAAAATGTCTAGTCTCTATGTGCAGTGTTTAAAATCGAGGGTCGAAAAAGCATGGAAAGAGGAAATGGCCAACAATCATACGAAAGCTGATCGCCTGCACACAGAGAAGAGGGACCATGTCCCCGTTCATCATCACTACAGAAAAAGGGCATGTCATAATGCGGACTATGTACAGGTAAATGGTAGCGATACCAAATTAATGTTTTTTGTTTTATACAGTTTTGATGATTTTACTCATGTGTACTATCAAGGCAATCTCCCTTATCTTTGAGATTTGACAATAAAGCTTGTTGAGTCTGAATGCTTTGAGAAACCTAGCAGGATGGTGTTTTGGTACATGTGTGAAGTCTAAAAGAATCGGCCTCATGATGCTGAGATTTTCGATGAAACTTATTTTTTTGGAAAAGGTGCAGGAATCAGCAACATGCTCAGAATGCTAATCCAAACATTTGTCGGCCCTAAATCTTTGAGGCAATGTGTGAAGTTGGCATCTTGCAGAGCTGTAGAAGGCATAGAAATTGTGTTTGACGTAATATAAACATTTGGTTCTGTTGACGAGGAAATCGTCATGGTTTGGCAGCACACTCTATCGCGCACACACACACACAGACTGCTCTGACTTTGTGTGTGCCCGATGTCTCCTTGCCAAAATTCCTGAAGCTTTCACAGACTGCCATCATGGCTTGATCACTGGTGGATCAGAGCGACCTCCCTTTTCATCTGTAATCTAGCTGTCGCAATCAGCAACTTATATTCTTTGTGGTACATGTATTTGTATCTCATACGGTGATGTAAAATGGTTATGAAACATTAAAACACAAGCTGTTCCTCTCCTCATCTTGTGATGAGTTTATCTCTCTCTCTTTCTCTCTCTCACCTGTTTTAGTTATATGAAAATAAAGTTAACATGAACCTTGACACATAATATTGTTACAATCCAAACAAGTGGATGACCTCTTTGTATTTATGTTATGATAATAATTGACCACTACAATAAAACAACCCCCTCCTGATATTTTAGAACATTAATTGTCCTTATTTCATCCCCCTCAGTGCCATTCTCCTAAGCAACCATTACATTGTCCATTACCAGTATTGAAAAACACCGCTTTACCCCATTCCTTGTCCTTTGTAGCAGGAAAAACCGATTTTCTATCTTTTCTATTCTCATTAGAGAAGCTAGTGGTTATTGAAGACTATTTGTATATATGCCTCCCTGAAGTGCACTAAAAGAATAGCTGTTTTTCATTTCGATACATGAGCACAATTAATTGTGGTTTTGAATTTGAAAGAATCTCTGTATATAAGATGTCTGGATTGTAGTTAGTTGATAAATTGGTTTACAGTACATTTCTCAATAAAAGTACAAATAAATAAAAGAGAGGTGAATTTACCACCTCCTATAATGGAGTTGACATGTTGTTTCTGCAGAAGACAATTAGTCAACTGTATGGGTCACACGTGATGATAAACAATAGCCTGCAATTAATGGATTTCTAGGAAACTGGAAAGTAGGACAGATATATGGTCATTAATGTGCCAGTAGAAACTTCAAGAGGTCATTGACATAAGGTGTATTGGATTCAGCCACCATGAGGGGCAACTCAAATGAAATAAAAGGGATTTATCGAACAGGCCATGTATCGATATTCTTGTATGGGATGTTACTAAATAATAAGAAAGACAGCTTATGGAGAGAGTGTGTGGAGAGATTATTGACACTAGGGGTCAGTGACCATTTTTTCTCAGGTGTTTGACCCACTCCAGAGAGTAGTGATGCCATTCTTTGCTTTCTCTTGGATTTTGTCCAATTTCACCTTCATCGTCAACAATCAATATAGAGATCTCCCAACAGCCTAGAATAATAGGCTATGATGCAATGTGCCATGTTTTCTCTTTACCTCTGATGACCTCCCCTGGATTTCCACCAATCGTATTGCAGGAAGGTGACTTGTACACAACAAAACAGAGTTTGGGTCATTTATCACCATATCTATATAACAGGGGGTAAATGCAGCGACTTTCCTTTGAATGAACAGGGTCAGAGTTTTGTACATATCTGGGAGTTTAGAGGACATTTTTTTCTATCGGTGGCCATGCTGTTACGGCAACTTTTTACAAAGTGTATTGAGTGTCATTCGAAAAAGGACCAGGCGGAAAGGGGGTCGAAGGCCAGCTCAGCCAGAAGGCCACATGGAAGACGGGGGACCAGGGGAGGGTCGCAGAGGAAAGTAAGATGCTATATTGACTGGCTTAAATCATGGAAGAATAATGGTTAAAACTGGTTTTGAGAATGTTAATGACTCACCAGCTTAATTTGCTTTCATCTTATCATTTCTTTGCCAAATTGTTAATTAATATGCTGATGAAAAAAATATTGATATTGATGTACATGCAGTATTTCATGGTATTAAAATATTTTGAGGATTGTTTTCATTTTACTGATAAGATGTACCATTTATAGGTCTTAATTTCTAAAATGTACCTTTAGATTGTACTTGCATACATATACTTGGTAAAATCTTTTTGTCATACTGGTAGCTATTTTAAAAGTCAGAATTTAGTTCTAATGAAAACAATATAAAACCCACAACTATTTGATTTGATTCCTTGTAGTTACATATGTTTTTATGAGTTTTGAATTTACCTGAAGTCTGACATGTTCTGATCACTTTTTTTTTTTTAAACTTTAAGTAAAACCAATGCAGTGTAGACAGGTAAAGAGGACAGATATATATGTGGAGGCCATAATGTCAGCCACATTATCAATGAATTCATTTCAAAATTTTATAGACGTTCAAGATATCCTATAGAGTGTGCATTTCTTAAAACGGAAATAAATCTGCGCACTTTGATTTATCTTACCCTGAAATAGCATCTTTAAGTGCATGATGTACTTTATAGTCATATATATGCACAAATATTTGCATTGAAACTTTCTATTTATAATTGTAAGTTGAATCTATCAATTGAAATTGTGGTAGCATAATTGAATATGATATGTTTTAGTGGTAAATGTAAAAATTATTCATGCTGGACTTGCTCTTAATAGATTTAAGGTGGTATGGGACATCTGTCGATATTTTTGTGAATTAAAGTACATTATAATTAAAATACTTTCACCGGTTTAGAACTTTTAAATTTTGCAATATTTAATCAAAAAATACGTTGAAAATTTTTTTTGGAAAGTAAAAATTTTAAAATCCCCAGCGGGATTCGAACTCAGGACTTATAGATTTGTAGTGAACCCTCTAACCCACTACGCTACGCTGTTAGGTGACAACTTGGGGGGAAAAAATTATTAATAAAATTACACTTGATTTTATTGTTTATTTCGATAAATAGTACGTCACAACATGGAAGTGTCCCATTCCCATACCACCTTAAATTTAACTTCAGTTTTCTGATTTTAAAAAATTATCATAATTATTGATACTACATGAATGACTCATGAATGTATATTTTCTCTCTCCTCTCTCATTCTTCCACTTCAGTTTCACCTGTGTACATTGAATCACAGTCAACTTTGACAATCGATGATTGTATTTGATTGACACTAATACTAATCACTTCAGCATTCAGTATTTGTTATCCTTCCTTACAGTATGGTTCAAAGCTTACTTTTTTTAAACATGAACAAACTTTTAAGGCAATGGATCACACTGAGCTACTTATTTAGCTTATCAATAAAAAAAAATCTTTGATTTTGAGTCAATATAAGAATAAGAAAATAAGTAATGTGTTCTGATATTTTGATTTTGAATTTGACATATATTGATCCAAAATCATTGACTGGGATGATGTTGCACCACATGCTGTTGATGCGTCACAGGCTTATATGCGGCCAACGTTTGTTGTGTCAGCGACATGATGGCAAAACGATTCAAAACCTCTATATCAGCCAATATTGTCCCCTCCCCCTTTTGGTGTAAAACTAAGAATGCACTTTGTGATGCAATGATTTATATTTGTGGAAGTCAATTTTAGTTGATTATCAATTTTTTAAAAGTTCAGGGTGATGTAATTTTGTGAAATTATTTGTATGTATATATAATCAAGACTATATATTTTAATTCATTGGAGATGTTAATTTGTGGGTGATGAAATGAAAATCCACAGAAATTGAGCCTCCTTGATTTCTAATGATTCCACAGTTATACGGTAAATTAGAGAAAACAGGTATTTTCTGGTTGACGGCTTCAGAAATAGTAAGTGTGCATGGAAGAGAAATGGTTGCCATTATGAAATCCTGGCAAAGAACAGTCTCTGTTAGATCTTAGGAGAATAATGGTATCCAGAGGGGAACGTCCTGTAGGAATCACTTTATCTGTCTGGCTGTCAATGTTACCAGCATTTTCTGATCTGATGCAGAAAAATTCTTAAATTTGGATACATTCACTTATTAAAATAACATTAGATTTTTCAAAAAACTAGGTTCCATATTATTATACAATGATATATATTTTAAAACAAATAGGAAATTACATAAACTGCCATTATTTTTAATGTAAAATTGTTTTTCTTCATAATTTCCCCTGCAAATGTAACTTTGCAATTATTTTAGTAATATCAATGTCCTCTTCTATTTTCAACAAAATTGATTTCTGATGTATGAATTTAAAATAAGGGTTAAAGTTTGTCATATTTGGCACATGAATAAAGATGCAAAATAACACAAATGATAGATATTGGGAAGAATGAATAAATAAAAAGAAATGACCCTGAAAAAATGACTAGATCTCCAAAAATGAAGTAAACTAAAGGTAATAGGATATAATTAAGTCATTGCGAAGCATTCCAACATGTATATACAATATATATGTCTATAGAAACTTTGAATTAATGTTATTAAAGTTGTCTGAAAATGAATTAAAAGAAGAGTAATAAGCGATTACCAATTAAGTCATTGCAAATCAGTCCAACAAGTACAAATATCGTAGATGCTGTTATTTGCCAGTATCATGTCAATAATATATTCACAATCTCCTTTCACTTTGGCTTCAGGACCTTGGAAACTTCGCCATGCCACTGTTGGAACAGGGCGTCAATGACGCCACAAATTGTAACGACCACCCAGAGGGCGATTATCGACCCCGCGCTGGCTCTACCGGATTCAGGGGGTTGTTCAAAACCAAACAACGCAAGCAGTCGGGGGACGACATGAAACACTCCCCCTCCACATCCGCCAAAGTGAAAAGTTTCTTTGCAGAAACTTTCCGACCAAGATCAAAATCGGACCTTTCCGGGGTGAAAAAGCCCGGTAAACGACATCACAGTGCCAAAATGGATCAGTCAATGGACGAGAGCCATTTACGAGATTCTATTTCACCCGGGAAAATGGAACAGTGTAGTCCGCCTGGGGGAGGGTTACCCCCGGGGGTTCCCAACCCTAAGGGGGATCACATGTCCCCGATGGGTCAGTTGTTAGGAGGTCAGTTGGATGACCATAACAAAAACAGGCATTCCTCAGGGCAGGCCGAGTTCATGGACAGGTTTAGAACGCGGTCTAATTCAGATTCTAGGGCCAAACCTCCAAAATGGAAACTTACTCAACAGGTAAGAGATATACATTTACTATGCGAAATCAGAAAATTGAAAGGTTATTAATAAAAGCGTATACATTAATAATGGGAAATCAGAGAATTCAAAGATTAACAAAAGTATATAGGGTAGATAAATGATGCAAGCAGTCGGGGGACGACATGAAACATACAAAAGTATATAGGGTACATTAATGATGGGAATTCAGAAAATTTAAAGGTTTAAAGTATACACATTAGGAATAGAAAATTTTGTGAAACCCCAACCCACCTCTTTCGATTCATTAGAAAGGAAAGTCTTTCTAAAATCACCTTGATAAGCAAAAATATTTTTAACATGAGATCTCCAAGTTATTACTTGCTCTCTGTATTTTGATTAGTCTGTCTATTAGAAATAAAAATGATAATTGTTAAATTCCAAACCTCAATTAAATGTCTTCCAATCAACCAAGAAAATTTTACAGTAGTATTAGAAGTACATCTATTTATCGTTACAAATCCTTGGCCTGATTTTTGAAAATCTCTCATTACGAACAAGTTAGACATTTTTTTCAATTTATGTATGAAACTGAATTAATTGATTTTATATCCAATATTATTTTCCTTGATATTCAAACTTGATTTCACATGGCAATTTTTAAGACTCGTGCACCTGACGTTAAAAATTGTTTTGGGAAATTAATTAACCTATGCCCCGGTTTTATCATGAGACAATACTTAGTATATAATTCCAGGTCTCTGATGATTTATTACTACATGTATATGTTCTTTCGTTTCAGAGAAGCATTAGTCCTACTCAAGAACGTACCTGTAAGTACATTTATTTATTGTTTATGTAAAACGAAAGTTGGGAATTCCCTATGTCTAAATATACATCAATGCACCATCAGCGGATGCTGATGCATTATGGGCGCAGGAAGTTTGGGTTCAGTGCATATGCGACCTTTCTGTGTCAAAGTGGATTGGCGGTTGAAAGTTTTTCGCCAAGATTTATTGATTAGTGAGGGAAGCTTCAGAAACTTACACCCTGGGCGGTGAGATATCTTTTTCAAAGAGGAGAGAGGGGATGGAGGTGAGGTCGAGTCGGCGTCTATCGTCTGGAAGCGGCGGTTGTCCAGTGTCGTCAGGTACAGGCTCTATCGTCCATGTTTGATTATTGATTGGTTTATTATGGTTCTAATGTATAAACATTGCGGTATTATATAGTCCCCATCATCCCTTTTTCTCACGCAATGTCGGCGAGCTGTTTCAGAAACTCTTCAAGTGTACGTGACAGCTTCCATTATGTTATTCAACATTCTTGAAGACTGGGAAAGGTCATTTCAGACTCGGTTTTTTGAAGCAATCTACAAGAATAACAACATTTGATGTAATCAGATTTAATTTTAAAAAAAAACCCACTGATTATAATACGCGTACAGTAAAACATAATCTTGATTAAGAAAATTGTATTGACAATTATATATGTATGTTATTAAGTGCAAACATATCTTAATGCCAAGCCCAGGGGGAAATTGGATGACATCATCATATGCAGATTTCAGTCATATTCATACGTTATTGGACCGAAATAACTACATTTGTATGTTTTGGTTTTTTCTTTAAATGCACTGCTGATTTTAAATTTTGTTCTACACCTGTCAGGTTTTCATTTTTAAAAAATTATGTAATGTAAAAAAAAAAATAAGTGGTTTAAAGTCACAGAAAAGGAAATAGAATATTTAAGTTGAAAAGACTGAACATATACAAATATGAATAAATCTTTTAAAAGGGCATGAAATATCAGCTCTGTGAACCGGACAGTGCAGCATCCCAACTGACTTGCTTCTGTGCTATGGGGAAACGGATGAACATGTTAACTGTAGTTAGTCAGTCACTGTTAGAAATCACAGTAAAAGCTGCGCATGCTGTTTAAACTTGTAACAGGATGGGAGAAATAATGACGGACCATACCGGGATTCAAACCTGGGCCCTCTGAATCTCTGTATAGTCAGGTGGTCTACCAACTGAGCTATCTGGCGCTGGTATTCGAACCGTGGTCTGCCACAAACTGAAAAAAAAGAAAGTTAGGTAGAAGGATTTATTTGTTATAAAGTTGTTAAAAATTAAGAATTGTAAGAATTAGATATAGTCAAAGTTTTACCATGACTGCCTGAATTAATTAAGGGGGACCCACTGTTAATATGAAATAATTTTTATAATTGTAAAGCACATATACAATATATCGGCAAACCTTGGCAGACAAATTTTGCAAACTTTTTGAAACAATGTTATGGAATGATAGTCATTTATTGGTGTGAGAGTTATTTTTCTTAGCAGAGGGTTTGCACCATTTGTGTAATTCATAGAGCTGGTTTCATAGCCCAAAACACATACTGACTGCATGGACATGATATATCAAATTGTTAAAATGAAACAATTGCAATTTAATGTTAGAAATTATATAGAACTGGCAGTAAAATATATGCTGCATTATTTATTTCAAATGCTAAATAAATATTGATCACAACCATTAAATCAAATTCATTATTCTATATAAAAATGCAAACTTTCAAAGAAATTAGTAATACCAATAACTTAGGTCGTTGGAAGAAACATGGTCACTGAAGCGATGCCAAACAGGTCAATTTTTCACCTAATGGCCTGCACATTTTCAAGCTAACTGCTAGCCTAATAGTTGCCTCATTTTTTGCCACAAAAGCTAATGTCACTTGTGATTTTTCACATTTACAGTCAGAATATTGTGCTCATAGCAAATAGCACAGCATGAAGTTGGAGATTAGAAAAAAATCCAATGCACCTGTCAGTGGTTTTGATGCATTAAAGTAACCTTAAATATTGCAAAGCCCTTGGTAATTTTACATTTTATTCTCAATATGAACATTGTATGCATGTCAATGTCCTCTTGATTTAAATCAATTTCAAATTAATTTTTGATGAGCAAACTTCTAGCTATGCTTCCCAGTACTTCCCTGTATTAAACAGTTTCATTTTTGATCTGTTCATTAAATATTTTTTTGCAACAATATTTGGAGTATACAGGAACTAAGTTTGTTGGAAAAAAAAGTATGTCATGGTGAATGTATATATATACTGTACATGTAAAATAAATGGTAAATTAAATGCTTTATTCTATTTTAAAATGTTGATACTACCAGGAAGTTAAGGGAAGTACAAGCAATTTATCGGCATTTTCAAGTGAGTGGAGGAGAAGTAAATTGCTGTAGTTTGATGTCTGGAAAAAATTATAATATTTTATGGCAGTCATTCACAGTAAATCTGAAAAATAATCCATGTGCATGCATGCTGATGTCCTTCCATCTTGGAATAAAAATCAATATCAAGAATTGAAGGTTTAGGGTTTACAGGAGAAAAAATATGACATTTTATCTAAAACTGCTACTTATATATAATGCAAAGAGACCCTATATATAAACGTAAATCAATTTATGGTAATTTATGGTTCAGCGTACCTGAGATTCTGTTGCTTCTTGGTTGGTAGAGATTTACGAATCCTATCCACTTCACTGTAGGAGTGATCTGTGCGAGAGAGAGTATAAAAAAAAAAGTATTAAAGCTGATTTGCGCAGGTATAATTACTGACAGATGCAGGGATTCAGATCATGTGTGTATTCGGTGATCTTGTGACGGAAAATTCAGTAGATCAAAAACAGTGGCTTAGATGTATTAAGTTTTAATTAACCTGGCCTCCTTTGTGTTTTTCCCGTCTCCCCACTGTCACATTTTTATTTACGACAACTCTCCTTCCCAGTGCTTAATGAGACTTAAGGCTAGAGGTAGTCTATTCTGAGGTTTGTTATTGAATGACGAATGTCCTTCAGCTCTATCTCTAGTGGATGTGAATTTATGAAATGGAACAGTTTAACGTAATACTGCTCAGACGAAACTGGAAAAACTTGAGTTAACAAAGTGAGGACAAACTAAGCGGAGAGAAAGAGAGAGAGGAATAAAAAAGTTTGTGTAGACATTTGTTTGACATGAGGAAATTGTGATCATCACACAGGATTGCCCCAGGGTAGTGTTTTGCGTGCGTGGTGAATTAACCAGTGAGGACCCAGAGTCTTGTGTTTTACTTTGTTTTTGTTTAAATCTCGGTCATTAAAACAAAAAACAACACAATACACAATTATGTACTCCAAATTTATGGTGCGGATGCACAGAAAACTGAAGAATGGAGGTGAGAAAAAAACCCAACAATATGTCAACACCTTTAAAAATTCATTGTTTTTTTAATGTTTCAAGAATGATAACTCTGTATTGCTTGCTAATGAAATCAAGGGCATTTAACTCTGTTATTCTTGTCCTCCACTTGAAGTAATTTATTGTCCATAGTAACAAGTTAAATGTAAATTTCAAAATTCGGACCTTTTGTTAAACCAATCCCATTGATGTTCGTCATATGAACTGTGTTGTTAGCGGGAGGAGGGTTGTAATATTTTCATAAGATATCCAATCTTTTGTCTCTTGCAAATGACAGTGTCATTGTCCTAGCCCAGCCACAGTGCCATGTGCTAAAATATGCAATCTGTCATTTTCAAAAAACTCATGATGTAATTCAAGTTGTGAAAAATATAAATTCTATTCAAATTTTTGCCGACGCAAGCAATCCTAATTCTCTTCATGCACGTAGACATATATCGAAATGCCTTATCTTGCTGTCACACATTTAGGGCAAAAGACACCTGCGTCTTCATTATAGTCCTGATACAGATATAGCAGGACATCAGGTGACTTGGAGCCAGTGGAACATTCTGTTCAGGTGTATCAAGTGTACCCATGTACTTTAATATATATATATATAGCTTTCTGGACAAATGTTTGGTCAGGACCAAAATAGGCTTTATAATAGGCTGTAAATTGTAAATTGATCTGTTGATAAAAAGTAACTGGATATATATGCTCTTGATTTATTTATTCATTATTCATCATTTTACCTCATGGCGCCCTTGTGTATTGATTTTGATATGACTGTATAATTCTTGTTGTTTGTGAACTCACCCTTAGTGAAGGTTAAGAAAATATGGGGAGGGGGGGGGGGATTCACTAAAGGGGAAGAATAAACTGGAGACTTGATGAGGCCTTGATATAACTATCAGATGTACCTGTGCTACAAATGAATTAGTTTTTAATCATTTAAATTAAACCAGTTAGACAAGTGAATATGACAATTTGTGAGAGAAAGTGGGTCAAGGACCAAAAGAATGCCCCTTAGCAGTTGTAACTGTGTCGGTGCTGATGTAATCATTCCAGACTAGGTCCTCAGCTCTATATATATATTACCGTAATCAGATAATATAGGCGCCTTAAGTAACATGTACTTTGCATATTAACCTTCTTGCGACACATTTTTTTTTTTTGAAATTTATATACCTTTCTCATATTTAGAGATAAATGATTGAGGCTATTCTTTACATTGTTTTGTTTTTGTGTGTTATTGTGAGTTGATGACCCAATTAATCTTCTTATCTCAGCAAACATGATCTGGTCAGTTTAAGGCAGATGGGGCCTGTTTTACTACATACACATTTATAGTAGGGACTTCACACACAGTAGATTTAACCACCTTGCCGCTTCATGTACAGTGGATCCTTTGTTTTACCTTGACCATCTCATCTTTTTACGCTATTTAATACCGGTAATCTAAAACAGAGCAATACTAAATCTTAACATTGTGATGAATTGCCTTCTTACAATAAGTTTTTTTTTTAAATGTTAGAAATTAATTGGAAGCTGAACAATTCTAGACTATTAGAATGTGTGTTTGGCAGTGTATGCAATTTATGTCAAGTGAGGCCATTAACTTTATTCTTCCTGGAGTCACATTTCACTCCATCTACAGCAAACTATTTCTGAATCATAGCCACTTAAATCAATCTGGGGTAAAACATTACAAGATGTTAAACACCTTCTTTATATATCTTTCTGTAATTTAGAGATAAATTGGTGGGACTATTCTCTACATTGTTTTGTTTTTGTGTGTTATTAATTGCGAGTTGATGACCCAATTAATCTTCTTATCTCAGCAAACATGATCTGGTCATGCAGTTTAAGGCAGATAGGGCCTGTTTTACTACACAATTTACACACAGTAGTTTTAATCGCCTCCATGTACAGTGGATTATTTCTTTTTCCTTGACCATAATAAATATTAATTATACCAAAGGAATACTAAATGTGATGAATTGCCTTCTTATCAAAAGTTTCAGCAAACTATTTCTGAATCATAGCCACTTAAATCAATGGGGGGGGGGGGGGGGGGGGGGGGGA
>WFKH01002636.1:42038167-42068506 GCA_016163765.1 Magallana hongkongensis
GGTGTGTTAGTGACGAGTGGGGGGAGTGAGGGGGGGGGGGTGGGGGCTTGGTGGGGGGGTAAAACATTGCAAGATGTTTTGTATGTTTGTATTGGAAAATATTTTTGGCATTTTCCCTCTATTGTTATACCGTTGTACACTTAAAAAAGAAGGACTTTGGAAGAGTTAATCGTGTCTAACAAGTGCATGTCCTATCTGCTGTAGAAGGGATAATGCTTAGTTTAAGTGGAACACTTGACAATTTGTATACATGTAGCAGGATATTTTGTGTTTCTATTCTAAGTGTTTGAAATTTCTTCATCCTGTTCAATTTATGCTGCAACCAGTATTGAGCTGGTATAACAGTTATTAACAGCTTTTGAGAAAACCCCCTGATAACTTGGAAGCTTGGCAAGGAGGTGTGTATTGACAATATTTTTGTCAGAGGGTCACATGACCCCGCCTCTTTACTCTGATTGGATAAACCAATAACTGGAAGGTGAAGGTCTGTCTTGGTTAATGTTTACAGTTTTTCATGGAGGAAGCCATGTGCCTGCATGCTGCATTGAAAAAGTCAAACTAATTACAAGACAGTAATTTGTGCTAATTGACAGTCATTGCATTTAATTCTCATCTTGACAAGCTGCCCTGTTGTGTAAGGGAGAGTTGTCATTGGGAAGAAGTTTTTGGATTTTGGTGCAATTTTTTAAGGAACTTTTATCTGCAGAGAATTTCTGGCTGCAGGCAGGGTAGATTTATAACTACTGTTGAATTCCCCTTCAGATAGCTGCTCTATCAATTTCAAATCAAGACTTTTGCCACAGGATCCCACTGAAACGACACTGCTCATTGAGGCGTAGAAGCTGAAATTTGAGCAGTTTGTTGTTGTTTGGAAGAGGCGCATTTGTTTATATATTTTTTTATCTATTGTGTGTTTCACCTTAAACCACTACCATGCTGTCTCAAGAGCCAAAATCGCAGGAGGGCAAGAGTGAGATGAGGAAGAAAAGGAAATTGAGTTTGCGTCTTAAAATCAGTAAGTCATAAAACTTGTAATGCCAGGTACATCAAAGGAAAACCTTTGTAACTTGTCGTTCCGTTATTCGTGTCAGCGCTGTTCTATTTAAGCTGTACGATAACTGATGACTGCTCAGGTTGATAAGAAAGTTTTTAAAGTAAAGGCAAACGATGTCTTACAATGGGAGGGGGTATCAATCATTAAACTTTTTACCTGAATTTTGTTTCTATTTTGGGATGAATTTAAGCATAGCATAATCTTTTGTATGCGTATCTTTTAAAAGGGAAAGGGTTTAAACAGTCAGTAGATGAATTGAGCACACTATATTGATCTGGGATCGTTAATCATTTTTAAAGTTTTCTTTTTTCTTTGCAAGGCAGTATTGCTTTATTATCTTGACATTGTGTTTACCTTCAATCTAGGTCATATTAATGGAGCATTTGTGGGTTATGCTGCGAGCGATCATAAGTAGATCTGTTACAAGAGAGTACATGAAGCCCCTGTAATGGTTATGGGGGGAAATTGATGCACTTAAAATTTTTATTATGCAGTGAATCACGGCTGGTGATTTTGGGCTGACTGCATGAAATATATGAATTTTAATGTCCCTTTTTTTCTTCAGAGTAAATGATGAGAATTATGCAATATTTGCTTGGGTTTTGATTTGAATTGCTTTCTTGATCTGTGAAATAGGATGACAATGGTTTGAAATGACAAACTTAATCAAATATCCTTATCGCTTTAAATTTGGTCAAGTAGAATCATTGTGAAAGCTAAATAATTTGTAGGCTTCAAAATTCAGAGGGAGCCCTATACATTTAAGATAGCCTAAATTGCATGTCTGAATTTGTGTCAACATGAGATATCTGAAAAGTAGAAAGTCAACAAAATAGGATATCAGAAGTGTCTACATTTCACCATATCCCTCATTAGCCGGTGATTGTGTTTGCGTGGAGTCTAATGGTTTTATGTCAGAATTTCTGTTTGTTCTATGTCTGGACCACAATTTTTTTGGTGTGATAACATTTGATGAATTTGAAAGAAATTATTTATGTCCTTCTTCATAGAAGTCTCCAACATCAAGGTTCTTTATATAGGGTATTTTACTGTCTTAGTATACCAGATAAGGTTTACTGGACTGTGTCTTCAATCCCAGTATTATGAGTATATGGTATTGACTATTTAGAGTTTTCTCAAAAGAAATTAATTGAAAAAAGTTTAATTATTGGTGAAAAGGATTTTGTAGGAAGTAGATATGAAGTTTGGAGATTAATTAATTAGCTGGAACAAAAAATGCTGATAGAGCATTTTTCAAGCTCAACACAGAATTCAAATGCCCAACCATTGATTTACACAAGTCTGCTTGATTCACTAGTTCTGGGGTGAGTGCAGATTAATCCCGCAAAGTTATAGAGGGATCAATAAATATGTGACTTTATATACTTGGGTTATTATTGACCAGTCACCAAATGGACAAAGCCCATATTGAAATTGAAATAAATCATCTTTAATGGCTGCATATATATATATTTAAGTCTTAATACTTAATTGTTTTCATTCTCTGTAGAATGGATTTAAATGTATCTAATTCAAACTGTAGACAGCTAGGGTTTGACCAGAGATTTATTAAGACCTGGACAAGATAAATGTGCAAGATTCTTTTATTTGATTTTCTGGATGCCAACGGAATGTGGTTAGATTTTTTTTAAAGAATCTGCATCTTATTCAAATTGAAAGAAGAGATGTATTGACTAGTGTATGACACACCTACAAGTGAATGCAGTTTTTGTTTCAGTGCTCAGTAGATGAATGCCAATTTTCCAACACTTAATGTCTGAAAACCTTACAGACACTCTACATCATTAGAATCGAGATGTTCCTAAGTAAACATGCAATTAAAAATGTCAAAGTTCGGCCATTAAATCCCCAACATTGCTCACGATTTTGACATGGGGTTCTTTTCACAATGAAGGTTTTAAGGCACCTGGATAAACACTCTCATGATCATGACAAAACATTCCTTGGGAATTGTAACATTTTCTTAAGAATTGTTAAAATCTTTTTCATTTTCCTATTTTATATTTATAAAAAAAATAAATGTAGCTTTATTAATTATTTTGATGATTTGTTGTTCTAATGGTGTGTAAAAATTCTTTGAAATCAAAGACTAATGGTTTTTAAGTATTTTTGATGAATTTGAGTAAGCGGACAAGAACTATTTAAGATGGCTGGCTGTCTGTCTGTTAAATTTATTCTTGATCAATTAGGTTTACAAGGTTTGCAAGTTTCTTTGTGATTTATGTCTTAATTTTTTTTAGGATTTTTATTTGGTTAATTTGAATAAATTGATTTAAATCTACATGACAAAAGATAGCGTCTAGTTCACGTCATCTCGTTCTGCGTCTCCCTATTTCAAACAAATTTGAAAGTTATCGTCGTAATTTGTTTTTTGTTTTGATTGATCATCATGGTTTTTAGCTGTGTTTGGAATACCGCAGTCATACTTGTATAAGCTTAAGTCAAAAGCCAGCTAGGGGAGTCCTCAATTTACATTTTTATTTTAAGCCTTACTCATTTGAAGATTTGTTGGAAAAAATATAACAACTAAAAGTAATATATATATATTGTACTTTCAACACTGGTTCAGAAGAGCTAAATAATGAATTAGTTGATTTGAAAAAAAGGGGGGGGGGGGTGGTTCAATGCAGAAAAAGCCTGAGGCCCTCCACATTATGGCTGTAAATAATTAAATATATATAGAAGTGATCTTCAAATGGAAATCAAATTGATATTAAATTCCAAGCAATACCTTGATATACAGACTGGAAAGCTATTATAGACAAATTTATAGATTGTCAAGTGTATGATTTGATTGAGTTTTTGTCATTGCACAGTCAATCTCCATTTTGTAAAAGAATTTGGTTAAGAAAGTGCCCATAATCCACTTGAGTTGTTCACTTCCTGTAGCCAAATGCGGCTTGTTGCTGGCCTTGTTCAATATCCTCATCAGCTCAAGTAGGACACTGGGTTAATGCAGTCTCTTTTTCTGTCAACTGAGCCTCAGTAGGTGATAGAAAACTGGAGAGTTATGTAACTGATTAAAAACCAGGGGCACCAGACATTTATAATGAAATCAAGTTATAATCGTGAGATAGGTCTCTTCTTTTTTTCCAATTTGAGAACTTTTTCCGATATGATTTGCAGTACTGTAACATTTATTGCTTTATTGATGTCAGTTTCAATGAAAATTATGGGTCGTGCATGGTAGACAAAGATATGGGTTTTATGAATTGGAGTCTTGTCTCTGCAGAAATGTGATTTTCTTTCTTATGTCGTGTATATTTTTGCCATGTCTAGAAGGTTCAGGTCTTTGGTTACATGATTTCACATGATTTCACAATCAGTCAGATATTTCCTCATTAATGGACTGAAAGAGGATATTGCTGCTAGACATGATTTAATAAAACCCAATTCTTGTTTATCTGGATGATGCATTAGAGGACAAGATGCTTTGAGATGTGGAACATTTCAAGGTTGATAGTTAAGTCCTTGTAACACATATTGCATGTTCCGACTTTATCAAATTATCTTAAGGAAGAGAGAGAATAAGATTAGATCTTTTATAGTCATGATTGATCTACGTATCATGACAAAGAGATGAGATGGTCTTCTTGTACCTTAACTATTAATTAAGGAGGCTGGCTGGTCAACAAATTACCCATCAGATCTACCTTAACTTTTTTTGGATGTTCAACAATCAGATTGGGCAGATCTACCTTAAATTTTTTAAATATGATATTTTTGGCCACAAACTATAATTATTTAGTAAAGGAAAAATCTAAATATTGTAGCTTTTAAGTTTGAATATTTTCCTATTTACTTTACACAGAACTTTTCATTTCAAGGAGATTAATATAGTCTAAAGATGGCCACAACCTGCATGATACAGCCCTCCTAACATCTAGATTGATCCGACGTCTTATTATATGTTTATCCCAAATACATTATCAAATCTATCACTTCTCTTGGTAACTTTGGATACATTTATTTAAATGTTTTGTTTGAGTGTACTATACATTTGCACACGTTTTGACACTGGCTTTCAGTTGCTGATAGTTTGGACTGATACCTATCGTCAGTGGTTTGCAGGAGATTTTGGTGGTATCTATAAACGAGTATAATTTATTGTCAGAATCGTGCAAACATCTTTCATAAGACATACGCTGTATATATATCAACATGAAATTCACATATATGAGATACATGGCAGTGATAAGCTTGATTTATTGGATGATAGAAGGCTCTTGGACCTTGCCCAAGTGATGTAGGCTGGAAAAGTAGAATCAATATGAATCAGTAATATATACAAGCTGTTATAAATTATTAATGAATTTTGAAATATCTCATTGGACGACCACTTGTATATATAGGGTGTTGCTAAAACGCGGAACGGAAAACGGAACGGAAAGCGGAACGGAACGGAAACGGAAAATAAAATATCAAGTAAATCCACTGAAAAATTGTGGAAATTGAACGAGAAAGTGTTTATTTGATGTGAATTTTGTAAACTTTCCAAATTGTGTTGTTAATTTAACAATTTGAATAAATCTCCCTAACTTTAGCATATTGCAAATTGTTTGCATATAAGCACAGATCGGGGGAAAACTAAATGTACTTTCTATAATGTACATTGCAATGACTTTAACTTTAAAAGTCAACTATAATATAAAATGCTGAAGTTTGTCATTCAAGACAGTAAAAATGAAGTACTAAAATATAAAATTGTTATCTCTAATCGTGTCTTTGTCCTTTTTAAAAAATCTTTTTGGAATTATCCTGCATCATGCGATTGTTAACTATATTGCCGAAAAATGTTTTAAATACATGTATCACTTGATTGAATCAACGATGCTGTAGTTTGATATATCGGCAATCCTTGTCGATTATACTGACACTTTCTAGTATTTAGTCTTATATTTTCACTTTTGCCAAAGCAATTATAATATCGTGCTATACGATACGAGTAACTGTAAAAGTTGTCCCGTTTGAATCAACGCATATATTACAGACAGTTAAGTCTCAGAATATCATACACATTTCTCAATAATCCGTTCAAAATTAAATCCTTGTGAAGATTAAATATATTTCTATAAAAGTATATCGATTCTTGCTTGTTTTAACCATAAACAGTTCGAAAAGATGATATAAGATTTTCCGTTTTTCATTCCGTTCCGCTTTCCGTTCCGTTTTCCGTTCCGCGTTTTAGCAACACCCGTATATATAGGTGCAAGGTTTTTTTTTTATTATAATGCGTCACGTAACATTATCTGGCTTAAAACTTGACAGTTGTATATGTTTTCTTAAATACGGTGTTAATTGTAATGCAAAAGACAGTGAAGGGAAAAAAATGGTCTTCATTAACATTGTCAGAACTTCATGACTAAGCTCATAGGTTTGGAAAGGGCAAATATTTGGACTGAAAAGCTAGAATGTCTGTTTTTTCAGTTGTCTTTATAATCTGAGAAGACTATTCTGAGTATTTCAGGTCATAGATAAAAAGTCATATATCTACAACATTTTACAGTGAAACTTTATTTTGATTATGATTCATGTATTTGTCGCTGTCAATTTAAGACGATGTAAGCCACTGTATACAATACGTTCTACTAAAAATGGAAAGGAAAGTTGCATTTTCATGTGGATTTAGGAAAGCGAAGCTCTTATCATAATACAAACCTCTGTGTTTTGAGTTTTCTAAATATTCATTGTAACACCCCACTGTATACAAATGCAGTAATTGATGGTGGTGTATTTGAATTTCAGATTTACGCAAATGAATGACGGCTTTCGTAAACATTCAATGCATTCACATGAACTTGAGACGCACGACATTGCATGTCATGTAGAGCGGTGTTTTTTGTTTGTTTCTCTGTTATTTTCCTTTTTTCGTTTTTTGGGTTTTGTTTTTTTTTTTTTGTCAACAAATCGATCTTCAAGCTCTGACCTAACCTTGACCTCCCCCTCACCAAAGAAAAAAATTGAATCAAAACAAGCACTTGCTTTGAAGGTCGAATTGTCTCTGCATTGTCAAGTAGTTCTACTCATGAGACTGCAGGATCGATAAAGTTTTTATCTTGGGCACAATTTGCAATTGGCTTCATTTAGCGAGTTTGCATTTATCTCATTTGCAAGGCTGCCTAAAAATTTACTTCCTCTTGGCTGATGATGATGTGCATGCCATTACTACACCTGAGGTTGTTTTCAAGACTTAAAAATTTCTTGATGTATATAACAATAACGGCTTAAGACATCTGATGTATTTGCCTCCCTTGGGGTAGGTCAACCATTGAGGTAGAAAGTTCACAAGATTTTCCTCTTCACCAATTTATTGTATTTCTTCTGACCTTGCTTCTTCAGTATGAAATTGGATGGAGAGGATTAAGAGGAGAAGGATTGAATTTCACAGAATGGACTTGGATCAGGTCTTAATCAGTTGATATAGATTAAAAATTAAAATCTAGAAGCAAGTTCAATTGCGTTGTAACAGAATACGACTATATTATGCATAAAATCTAGAAGCAACTTCAATTGCCTTGTAACGGAATATGACTGTATTATGCACTCAGCTTTCAACTTGCTGTGTGTGAATTTACATGCTCCAATTATTTTGGTGGTGTTGGAAAGGGGGAGGGATTTTTCAAACCAAGCGATCAAGGTCATGCTTGTTTCAGGGTTTGTTTTTCGGATGGCAGTGAAAACAAAGAATGAAATCTTTGCCACCACCCACAGATTTAACCTTGACCTTGCCAGAAATCGGTCAGTGGTTAATGGTGACTCAGATAAGAGTTGGTTTACTGATAAAACAGGCCTACCAAACTGTTGAAACATGCAGAAAGCATTCATTAAGGAATTTTATACAAAGGAGAGGAAACTCTGTTTATATACTCCTATTGAGGGCAGAAATGAATTAATTAAATGGTATATTGAATCAGATGTAGCTTAGTTAATTAGGTATTATCGAGTGATCAAATTGAGTGCGGATTGGTCATTTGTTTGTTGTGGAGACCCTTTTTATGACTTTTGACCTTGGACATTGATCCAGCTGTTAAACAAAGGCATACTATAATATACATGTACAGTAATGCTAAATGTGGTGTGTGCCTTTTATTAATATCCTTGTGTCACAGCTGGGAATGATTTTTACATTAAAAAAAAGATTTGACACTGTGATTCACTCTGAATCACCCTCAGCAGTTGGGGTCCATCTGGTTGTTTCCAGGTTCATGGCTTCTGTACATTATGGAGACAGTAGCCTGAGCAGGCAATTATTTGTATGTACTGTTGTCAAGTACTGACTTCTGCAGCCGTAGAAAGGGATCTGAACTCAAATATTTGCACACTATATTGGAACAGTGTTTACTTTTTCCCTACTAAGGCAAATGAAGCACTTCTTGCTGCCAGGGTGGTCAAACTAGTAGTCATAATTCCCGTAATGAAACTCAGTGGGATCAATAACTGTTTTTAGTGTGGAATGGGGTTTTTTGTGGTGTTAATCTAGTAGATATTGTCTTAGAAGGTGAAAAAATCAATGCCCAATGAAGGGAAGTGCAGGCTATAAATAGTGATATAGAAAGGTCGCATGTGCTGTTCAGTGTTCTGAAATACTGAATCCAGATAATGTTGACGTTGCATATCTGATCTAGAATTATCAACCCCAGACTGAATTCAAGTCTGTACTGATATTTATCTGTTAGTTTGATCATAATAATAGTTGTTTACTGCTATAGAATATTAATTGCCACACATAGAGAATGCTTACTGGTAATTAAAGCCATGCATACTGAATATATAAGATGTATCAAAGATACTTGTATATATATTAATCTGGATATATGAAGAAAAAAATGATGGTTGATTGATGGGGTGGTTATTAGTCACTGGTTCCTATAGTTGACACATCATAAATGGGTAAAGCGTAAGGTGAACGGTGATTATCACTGTAATTACGGGAAACGTTTTGAAGGCTGAACGGTCTCTCCTGTTAGTTAACAACAGTCTTTCCTGATGACAGAAACAGCTGTGTAGTTTGACTTGTTGCCTACATCCTGTTGTACAGGGTTCACAGGTTGGCTTGTTGGTGTGAATTCTGTGTATATTTATAAATATTTCTTTTTCTTATTGTTAGATTTGTATGTTGGGTTGTTGGTTTGATTTCTCGGTGTAAATATTTATAAATATTATCTCCTATTTTCTCTATTATCTCTCTATTTTCTTGCAGTTAGATATGTATGTTGGCTTGTTTGTGTGAATTTTTTGGCGTATATTTATAAATATATTTGTTTCTCTTTTCTTGCAGTATCTCCTAGAAAGACGTCCAATGCCAATGAACCAAAATCAGCTCCGCCCAACATGAAGGGTTCATCGTTCCTTAACCATGATCACACTCATGCAATCATCTACAAATCGGACCCCCCAGTGCGGGTAAGTTCTCTGCATGTTAGGGGATATTTTGAAGCAAGGTGGGGCAATTTTTTTAAAAAATGGTGTCATCATAAAACATTTGCACATAATATCAAATGTGTTAATACATATCATTTAAAAATGAAACCAAGTGCCCCACCCTGCTTCAAAATACTGTGTATTGTTTAAAATGATAAGCCTTTTTTGGGGGGGGGGGGGTAATCCTGCCTTAAATCGCCAAATCTTTTATTATAATAAAATATTTCCTCACACTTTCTGTTCTAAAAACCGTGGAAAATTTGTCAGTTGGTTTGCAGCCTCCTTGTTTATATTCATATGGGGTTACCAGATTATCACTTGTGCAGCAGAATAATGCATAATTATATATCTGTGTGACTCATTGCTCTGTGATGTAGTTTTATTTTAATCATTCTTAACAATGAACTATGATTTGTACATGATCATTGTCACCTTTTCTATGCCCCATACAATTTTTTTTGTAGTCTTAAAATTATATTTCGGCTTAGAATTAGATACCTGTAGTCAGTATTCTTTTATAAATATTATCGAGTTAGCAAATCATTAACTTTACAATTTTTATGTACAGACATATTTATCTTCAGTTTGGTTTCTCCGTTTTCTTGCAGTTCAATCTGGATGGAGATCTACCTGAAATATCAAACATGGAGATCGAGGATTTAGGTACGTATCAGCCACAGAGATTTTAATTGCTATAAACCAGGATTATTAATCTGTTAATTGAAGGAATTTGGAAGGAGCAATTTCATATCCCATGCTATCAGCAGCAACGTCAGCTTAGCTGGAAGCTAATTTTGATTACACTCATAAAGCTTTAATAAATAAGCTGGATGAACATTTGCACCCTTGTTAGAAAAAAAATTTGAAAATGAACGCATTGTTCTCAGTATGAGGAAGCTAAGGCCACTTTCAAATATTCGTTTATTTGCCTTCTCCCAACTGACTGACAAAAAAGTTGATGTATCATGATGTTTTTATTAACATTATAACCTTATTTTTTTATTTTTTTTAAATGAAGCATGTTATGTAGTTTGCAAATGAATTTTTAATGTTTTATTTGGAAGATATGAAATTAAGTTGAACTGTTTGGCATATATACCAAACAGATCTCACCTACAGACCTAAGTTTGAATAGTTAGAAGGCAAACAGAGAATTTTTTGAAGGTGGCCTAACCCAAAAAATTGTCAAATTTGTTTTAGTGCTTAACATATTAACATTTTTATGTTGAGAACAAGTCGTGACTTCAAAACATGAACTGCCCTAAAGAAAAGTTTAAGTTTCTTTTTGCAACGATATGGTTTTAACTTGTGTTGTATATTTGTTATGGCTTCCTAAACCATGTAGGAATTTTCATGAATGCGTGTTGATATTTAATTGATATGTTTTTATTTTGTAGATGAAAACATTGACCAAGCATTTGCAAAATTTATGCGAGCACACAAGTGCTATGACTTAATTCCAACCAGTGCCAAATTAGTCATATTTGACACACAATTGAATGTAAGTATTGAAAGCATATTAAGGAGGCTTTGTAGATGTATTTGTCTTTCTATATTTTTGTACCTCCACAATAAGAAGAGTTACATTAGGATAGGACTACCTTAGCTTTAAGACCTTGTGTCCATGTTTGTTAAATACCTGGTGCAAATCGGTAACTGACACATATATTTGCATGCAAGCATATGATTTGGAAGAGTTTCTTTTTACAGTGTATGTGTAACCAGGTGTTTGTTCAATTATAAAAGTTGGCATAACAGAAGAATAAGCTGAAATAAGTATTATTAGTTTGAATAGAATTTAGAGTGTTTTGTGTGCAGTTGCCTTTAATTGGCAATCTATACATGGAAAAAAGGAGGTCCTTTTCATTAGAAATACAGACCGATGACAAATTGAATTTTAAATTAATTCCAAACTTTTTAAAATGAATTTTTAAATGACTTGTGAGATAATAATTTATTATCTGATAATAAAAGTCTGTTTGGGTTGGTTGGGGGTGTTTTTATAGTAAATATAAACATGTTTTGGAGTTAATTAGGCACATTATGCTGTCTTGATTTTTAAAATTCATGGAAATGAGCTTGTTTAATTTGCCTGTGGAATCACTGATGTCTTGTGGAGTGCGTGGTGCACTCCTGAACAATGGCCCTTATGTCCTACCTGTCGCCGTCGCTCGTCTTCACGGAGAAGATGTCGTAATCAATGGCACTATTATGTGAAATTAGATAATGCACTCTTAGACTACTGATGAATTCAGATCATTACGGCCCTCGATGCCTGTGCTGTTTGGTGTGCAAGAAATTGAGGCATATCATGTATACCTGACTGTTGTCAGATTTTGAAAGGGGGTAAAGGAAAGGGGGGGGGGGTGAAAACATTGAGCTATTGCAATTTTATCATTTAAATGCTGTTATTGTAAACAGCTGGACTATATCAAGCCTACATGACAACATGCATGAAGGAAAACATTGTCTGTAACATTTTTAAATGATGGACATTTAATAGGTAGTTTAGCTTCTATTATGTCGTTATAAATAGTCATGTCCTTGAACAAAAAAATAAAAAATGACACGGATTTTGCTTTTCTGGATCGAGTGAATTGTTATTCATGATATGAATCTGTGAATCGTGGTCTTTTGTGTGTTTTGCTGGTAGAGGCCTGGATCTTGGCCAACCAATTACATCTTAAACAAGATGGAAAAGGGTAAAATAAAGTTCAGTGAGCAAACCTGATTGTTAATTCCAATCACTGCTGAAGGAAAAATGATTTATTCCTCTAAAGTCTTGTACCAGTTACTTGGATTTCAATGATCAAAAATGTTGGTTAATTAGTTTACCTATTTGGATATAGACATGTCAGACGCGTGTACTATTGAATATACTTTTGGTAGATAAAATGTAAACAAGGAGAATTTTAATGGGCCTATGTACTTTTGGTATATAGTGTTATTCAATTGCAATTGGCTTGTAAATCTACAGTTGGTGAAGTTGGTGTCCTAGCTAGTTTTGGAGCATCCATCTTCCACAGTTATAGAAATATTTCCACAGTTGTAGGTGGTCCAAATCCAGAATACAAGTAATAAAAGCTGTCAGCACAGATTTTTGGAATGCCTAGAATCTATTGATTTTGCTCATTAAGCTAGGACTGACGGTTAATTGAGATTCACTAACTACCTGAATGCTAGCATTCTGTTCCATCAGTTCAGTGCTTGCAGGAAAGAGGTTTGGGTTCAGGGTGTATGTTTTTTTTCAGTAATGGAGAAAAGTGACATTAAATTTAGGAGCAACAGAGAAAGAGGGAACTTTGGTTTCATTAGTACATGTATTTGATGTACACCAATTGTTTCTATCCACAGAAATTGATGCTAATGCAAGAATATTGATGAAATCACAGAATGTAATATATTGTACACCTATAAGAGACTGAGTTGATTGCAAAATTGTTAATAGAAATTATTTAACACAGTATGATATTTTGTATGTATTTTTAAGTAATGTAGGCAGTAGTATTTATTGAATTTTTTGACACAGTATATTATTCACCTTCTCTAGTGTTGTAGCAAAAGACAGTGTTAATTGAATTTCCTTGACTGATCTCCCCAGGTGAAGAAGGCTTTCTTTGCGTTGGTGTACAATGGTGTGCGGGCGGCCCCTCTCTGGGACACCTCCAAACAGGACTATGTGGGCATGCTGACCATCACCGACTTCATCAACATCCTACACAAGTACTACAAGTCCCCCCTCATCAAGATGGATGAGTTGGAGAACCACAAGATCCAGACGTGGCGGGAGGAGCTGAAGGACAAACAGCGACCGTTTGTGTGTATCGAGCCGGACGCTAACCTGTACCAGGCCATCAAGACCCTCATAACCTCCAAGGTTCACCGCCTGCCGGTGGTAGACCGGGTCTCTGGCAACGCCCTTTACGTCCTCACCCACAAACGAATCCTCAGGTTCCTCTACATCTATGTAAGTTTATGTCCTCTACATCTATGTAAGTTTTATGTCCTCAGATTCCATATGTAAGTTTGTGTCATCACGTTCTTTACACCTACCGGGTATGTATGTTAAAAATAGTTCATGTCCACACAAACAAATTGTCAGATTTAAGTTGTCATTTTTAAAGTTATTACAAACCACATTTAGGGAGATGGATCTTATGGGTAATTATTTTTTGTGTGAATTTTATACTGTGGTCTGGAGTTGAATTGATGATGGTAAGTTGTGATAAGGGAGACAACTCTATTTGGTTTTTTTTCTTCTATATACCTTGTGAAGAATTTTAATGACGTTGAAATGATTTCAGATCAATGAGTTGCCAAAGCCTGGATACATGCGACAGAGTTTGGAGGAGCTGTCCATAGGCACTTATGAAAACCTGGTCAAAGTAAGACCGCCATACTTGCATTTCTTTATAAATGTAATAGAATGATTAATAATGTTGAGTAACGTAAACATTTATAATTTTGTTGTTATATTGTTCTTTCCATTTTAATCTGCTACTAATTAGAGTAGATTCAAAATTTGTACATGGCCACTGTCCAAAAAATCTTTTAAAAAGCAAAAAAAAAAAAAAAATTTAGAATGTTGATTTCTGTTAGAAAACAATATACTGCTCAGAGCCTGTAATGATAATTTTCTCCTTAAGCATAAGATAGGACAGTGAAGCTGCGTGGGTGTCTGATTGATATTGTATACTGTAAATTCCTAATTAAACGCGAGGAATTAATATCTGCGTAAAATCGTGAGAAGCACATCTCGCAGATTTTAAAATCTCGCTTTTATTTTTTAGAAATAAACTAAATGAAACTATGATAAAAATTTGATGCAAAATGGTGGAATCGTGGAATTAAGTACTCGCTTAAAATAAGAAATGTACAGTATCTAGGCATTAGTGGACTTCTATAGGTACAAATTGTTGTATGTTTTGGTATCTAGGCATTAGTGGACTTCTATATGTACAAATTGTTGTATGTTTTGGCAGGCCACTCCTAAGACACCAATCATCAAGGCCCTGAACATGTTTGTGGATCACCACATCTCCGCCCTGCCAATCTGTGATGCTGACGGTCGCGTCATCAACATCTACGCCAAATTTGATGTCATTGTAAGTTTGACATGAAATATTTTGTTCCATAACAGGGAAACCTTAGGGATTATAGGTTTCTTTTCTTTTATTGCTATTTCTTTATGCTCTAGGGCATTGATTTAAAACTTGCTTGATAGCTCCCTACTAAAAATAATGACACAAGCTTTACTTTTGTCACTTGTACAAAATTGACTCAGTTCTAAACATTTATGCTTACAATGGAGTTTGCAATTCAGTTAACCAATTATTACTTGAGGTGCAATTATATTCTTAAATACTTAATGTTTGGGTAAATTCTGTTTTAATAAAATAAATTATTTGATGGGAATAACCAAAATTTGAAAGGTCTCGAAGAGCGAAGAGAGAGAGAGAGAGAGGGGAGAGAGATTTACATGTAGGTTATCTATAGGTGATAGTACGGTCAACATGTATGGATTGATTTACTAGTTTGTGAAGTACCTACTGTGTACAGTTCAAAATAATTTCCCAGATAAGATGAAGTAAGGACCCTTACATGACATTCTGCCTGTGATTTACAACAGCCTTTGTGTTTGTGTTTTTCAGAACTTGGCTGCAGAGAAGACATACAATGACCTTGACATTACAATAGAGCAGGCTTTGCAGCACAAGACCCAGGTAAAACATCCGAGGGGTTGTTGCTCTTATTCGTCTCCAACCTCCGACAGTGGTCATAACTGTTGTCAATCGAACACAACAACCAGAAGAAGCTCAATTTGTATAGACTAATAGTTAGCATCAGATATGTGTTATATATATAGTAGAAATTGGTTAAATTCTTGAAAATTTGTGGCTAAAACACCAAGTAGTCATTAGTGTTTTGTATTATAAGGAATGAACTTGTACTTAAATATTAGAGAACATTTACTTATAGCAAATCGTCCTTGTTTTGTCACACAGTATTACGGCTTATCTCTGAATAAATTCAAAAATGAGAAAAACAGGTTGTTGTGAGCAAAAGCCAGTCTTTCCTTTAGCCTTGTTCTGTATGCAGTATTTCACATTTTTTAGCATGCATGTGAAATTTTTTTGTTGTTTCAGGAGAGCTGGTTTGAGGGGGTCGTGACCTGTAAAAAGAACGATACCCTGGAAGTGGTGATAGAAAAGATTGTCAAAGCAGAGGTAATCTATTCAATTCAGTTAAGGTGGTATGGGACATCTGTCGACATTAATGTGAATTAAAGTACATTATAATTAAAGTACTTTCCCTGGTTTAGAATTTTCAAATTTTACCATATTTAACCAAAAAATACATTTAAAAAATTTTTTGAGAGGTAAAAACTTTAAAATCCTCAGCGGGATTCAAACTCATGACTTACAGATTTGTAGTGACTCCTCTAACCCACTGTGATATGCTGTTAGGTGACAACTATTGGAAAGAGACTATTTATAAAATTACACTTGATTTTATTTTTTATTTCGATAAATAGTACATCACAACATGGAAGTGTCCCATACCACCTTAAACAAATTCTCATCTCTGTTAATAATAAGGGAAGGGGGGTGCTTTTCAATTTAAAGTTCTCGATAAACCTTTAAAGACAACTTGATAAAACTCAAATTTTTAATGATTTTTAACAGCATCTTTAAAAAAGTAAAAAACAAGGGCAGTTATTCTATATATAGTTTGTGATTTTGTCTTGTTTTTTTTATCAGGTCCATCGTCTGATTGTGGTTGACGATGAACAGAAGATGTTTGGTGTTGTGTCTCTGTCAGACATCTTGAATTATCTAATATTAAAACCATTTGGTAAGTATCCTTTATGTGCTTTCCATGAATGCACTTTCATTGTATAATTTTGCAAATTGAATATACAATTTAAAACTGAAGACATTGAATGCTTCGTTTATTGTAATTGAATAATGTAGGTGTTGAAATTGGTTCACAGATAGATGACCAATAATGTACACGAATGTGCGATAATTTACAAAAAGTTCTTTACTATTTCAGGTGATTTTGTGTCAAAAAAATCCTGATTAAAATGAAGGAAATTGTTTGAAGGAAGAAAACATTACATGTAACCAGTGATGCCAATAACAACTGGGTGATGGCCATGGCTCCCCAATATCTCTATCAAATAGAGGCCAGTCACTTGGATTATATGACCCCCCCTTTAAGGGTTTACCCCATTCAGATGGAGCAGTGATCAGGCAGGGGGTGGGAGGGGTATCATCTGAAAAATTTATCATCTAAAGGCTCGGGCCAAGAGAGAACGGCATCATTTATTTATCAGGCATTACAGGAAGTTGAAGGACCGTGTTTTCTGTTCCCACCGTTACTTGGATTTTATAACAAGTGACCAGACACCATCACCAAGGAACAGAAATGTCTGTGATTTGATTGGCAGTTGACATGGCAACTCTTCATTCATTTAAATTAAAAATGTATACTCACCAAAAAAACCCCATATTTTTATTCACAAGAAAATTAGATAGATGTGCATTTGAGCATATTGTTATTACTTTATTGCATTTAAAATATCTTCAAATTAGAAAAAGGTTTTTTATTTCCAAATTAAGACCGTTTTGTGTAAAACGAGAAATGTGTTTGTATATTGGGCATTTTATTTAGTAATTAAGCCTGGTATGTGCATCTTCTACCTCTTTTAAATATAGAGAGATTTGGATGAGGAAAAAATATGAATGTGTCTGATTATTAAATCAGCATATAGTTTGCTTGTACTATTCATATTTTGTTGTTTATAATTATTCCAGTTGAAATCATCTGTTCAAAGTTTGTTCATTTGTAAAGTGTTTCATACCAAGAGAGAATGTAGCCATACCATTGTTTGTTGATGAATGTTTTGTTCTTTTTGGCTTACAAACAAGACTGTCAGACAGATCTTGTTACAGTGTATTTGATTGGATGAATGTGATTGGTTAGCCTTATTTTGATTGAATGACACATAATATGCAGTCTGATTGGCTGTTTCACATGTGACAAGTGCTGTGATATAATTTACAACAGTAGCATCATTTAGATAGTTGTAAACATTGTAAAGAAATTATATAGCTCAATTGATTGAATTGACCTGCTGAAGACTTGAGTAAAACCTTACACATCTGAGTACTCTGTATATATACATGTCAAGTGCTTCATCACCTCAGGTCATGGTTTTCATGGTTTTCGGGTTTCAAGGAAATGGGTAAATTTCCCAAACAAGGTTGTGTGACTGTTCCAAAAAAAACTCACTTTAAAACAAAATTAAGATTTCTCGTGTTTAATTTTTTTCCAAACAAAAAGCAAATATTATTTCTATTATATAAAATGTTTGATTTAGTTTTTAAGCAACATTTTTTCTTTTAGTTGATTTTGTCGTGGTATTGTATAAATACTGCCTTGAAATTGAACATTGAAAAAAAAAGTGTGGAATTTTCTTTAAAACTGTACAACTAGCAGCGATTAAGAATAAATTGATACATTGTAACAGTGCTACTGTCATATTAAGGAATCTTCCCTTACGCGCAATTTAATTTTGTTTTTAGGAAAAAATGTGTATAAAATGATCTCAGTATTTTTTCACTTATTTTGTAAATTTAAAATGCGAGTGTATATCATTATTTATGGGATATTAATTTTTTTTTTTGTATAAACTTGCCAGTAACTTTTAAAGGGTCATAATTGTAACATTTGAAATGAAAAAAGAAAAGCTTTCTTGTTGATTTTGACCGAAGTAATGCTGATTTAAAGAATTTCTGTTTGAAAAGCTTTATATAAAACTATCATATATTAGATATTTCATTTGGGAAGGGGGGAGGGTGAAGGTCAATCAAGGGTGAAACTATGCAACCCTCACATGTATTTGATTTGTAAATAGCACAGTAAGTTTGTGAGTCTACTCTTCTTTTCCTTTAATGTTTCATTTAAATGACGACTGTGGCACAATTTTCTTGTAATATTGTTGTTGCTGCTGGGTATGTTCAAAGACTTTCACTTCTTCTATTTTTAGAATAATTACATTGTTATGTTTTCATCAAATGTTCATTATTTTTTCCTTGCACTAAGACCTACATTTATTAAGTAACACAATTTGAAATTAAAAAATTAATTTTATTGTTTTGTAATAAGGTTTTTAGAAAATGTTCGTAAATAAAATTTGACAGATCTATCTAAAGCTAGGAAAATTCAGACATTTCTTCATTCATTTGAACTTCATTCACAATTTGTATACAAAGAAATTCGGTTCTTATGCAAGACAGAGAGGGAACGAAAGTCACAAATGGGGATTTGACAATTATTACTCAAGATTAAAATGTTGTAATGAAAGAAAATGACAATAAAATGTTGAGAACTCTTTCTTTATTGTTTTCATGCTAAGTGTTGAAAATTTAGGTTCGATGGTTAACCCAATATGTATTCAGTAATTGGTATATATACATGTACATTACAGCAACAATGCATAAAGGATTGAAAAACAAGCTAAAAGGCTTATGTTAATCTCGCTCTCGTCATTTTACAAATGAGAGGTGAATGAAGTGTTCAACAGGTTGGGACCAATCGCCAAATGGGATATAATAGCCCGTTTGGGATATAATAGCCCAAATGGGATATAAATAGCCCGTTTGGGATATAATAACCCAAATGGGATATAAATTTAAAGTGCAAAAAATTAAAAAAATTTGATTTTAAAATTTTTGATATAAATCCGCATTAATGTGTATCAAATGCAACAACTTTTGGTTAAGAAGTTTTTCTATATGTCTATAGTCTGTAAGATTGATCCCCAAGAAGTTTTGGATATACTGAGGGATCAATCTCCGTAATAGTACGGTTACAGAAAAAGTTGTTGCATTTCATTAGCTCCCATATCAGTAGTAAATTGCATGAAGAATTTAATGGTTCTAAATGTTTTCACAGAATTTGCGTATAAATAAGGTTAATCAGTCCAAAACTAGCGCACGTTTTTCTGCGCAATAAATACACAATTTTTTCAATGGGTGGCCCTGTAGCTCCCAGGTCGTCCATCCAAATTTTTTCAGACCGGGAGCTACAGACCTGCAGCTAGCATTTCATCTATTCTAATGCGGATTTATATCAAAAATTTCAAAATCATTTTTTTTTTATTTTTTTGCACTTTATATTTATACCCCATTTGGGCTATTATTTCCCATTTGGGCTATTATATCCCATTTGGGCGATTGGTCCCAACCTGTTCAAGATTTATGGTACAAATAAAAAAAATCTTGATAATTTAGAGTTATCGAACATTGCTGAGGATCGGAGATCGTTAAGGTAGTAAAAGGACTCTTTCAATGGGGATAAAAATACATTATTTTCAAAATGTCATCACTGTTTTCAAGTTTTCTAATTGTAAATCTTTTGGCCATAAAAATCATTTGCGAACTTCTTAAAGGTGAAAAATTTAAAAATTCAACTAAAATTGAGAATATGCCAAAGGCGCTTGTTTTTATAATAAAAGTTCACCCTATTTTATAATAATAACGCATATTGTTGTTATCATTCTATGGGGTAAACTTTATCACAAAAACAAGTGCCTGCTGTGGACAGTACTACAATCTGTGGTACAATACTGGACAAGAATTTTTTGGATGGAAAAATCTCAAGTTATTGTTATAGTTATGATGTTTATTTCGTAAGAAAGTACGTCACAATATTGAGGTGCTTCGTACCTCCTTAAGACTACAGGCAATACAGGCAGTTCTACCATATCTATCATATCAAGTGCAGAACTCATATGTATTTTTGATGATTTGAAATAATCTAAACAAGGGAATAATTTTCAAATGAAGGGTAGATGATTTATTACAGCACTTCTATACTATTATATGTGTATGGCTCAAATATAACCTTTTGAAAATGCATTTTCTTATTAAAATCCTATCGACTTAATTACCTTATGAACATTGAAAACCTGTTTTACTAAACTTGCTTGCTTGTCCCAATTGATAGGATTCAGCAATTAATTGGTGAATTATTTTGAATTAGCAAGGTTGCTATAAGTTTCAATCTTTTCACATAGTTTTGGTTAACAAATCAATTCTAACATTGTAGTTAAGGTATAAGCAGTATGTAATACCTATAATAGTAAATTGGTTCTTTTGACCTCTGGGAGAAAATTCAAAATCAGATCTCTAACAAAATTGTCTCTTGTTTTGCTTAAAAAATTTAGAATACATTTTAAACTGTGCACTCACACCTCTCCCTTCCATCAACTTTTGAGTTCAGAGTTTTAATAAAGATTTTATTCAATGAGAAGCAAACATTAGATTTTAATGTGGTCCATGGATATCTTGTTATTAGGGCCTTCCTCTGCGGGCGCCCAATTGTGATGAGTCCGTCCATCCATCTGTCCGTCCAAGATTACTTGTTCTGTGCATATTTTCTTTTTTCTTGGCCTAATCTGGCTCATACTTTACCCAAAAATTGCCTTCTAGCTTTAAGGTTAAAGGGGCATGGTCACAATTTTGGTCAAATTCCATTTTTCTGTTTTTATTATTTACAATTTACAATGCTTTAGGAATGCGTTTCTAATGATTAAAGGAAATTTGAGAGTCAGCTATATAAGCAAGATACAGGGCTCCTTCTTTGTCATGTAAACAAAACTCGCGCCCTGTTTTTGTTTACATTGGTTCAATATACCAGTAAAAATTCTTTTTCATGCTGATTTGTCGATCTTCTTATTCATTTTAAGCATAAATAAACAGTTTCTAACGTTTAACACATTCATTTTAGGTCTAAAACTGGAATTTTCACTTCAACATTCAAAATGTAAACAAAAGCTTTGTTTACATAGCAAAGAATTGTAAGCTCTGTAACTCGCTTATAACTCAACGAATGACGCTAAAATTTTCGTTGCCTATTAAAAATGCCTTACTGAAGCATTGTAAACATTAAAATCGGAAAAACAATATTTGACCAAAATCGTGACCATGCCCCTTTAAGGTCATAACAGAATTATATGAAACATTCTTGTCCAAATCATATATTCTCTCCCCAGGTCCGATCTGATTCATACTTCACCCAAAGACTGCCTTTCATCTTAGGGTGTGCAGTGACCTTAAACAAAGTTTCTAAGTTAAGAGTCAAGGTCATATATCAGACTGTGAAAAAATATATTGCCAGAGCAGATATTCCTTCCCCGTAGCTAAATCAGGTTCATATTATCAGGTTCATATTTCACATAAACAGAGCTTTTAGGTAAGGGATGTGCAATGACCTTAAACCACATTTCGAGGTCAAATGTGAAGGTCATAGCTGATATCTTTAAAATCCATTTTTGGACCATAATTTTTTTTCCCATTGGCTTATCCTTGCTTAGATTAAGGGGGATGTGCGGCCATCTTGTACATTTGAGGATCAAATTGTAAACATTTCTTGAACTGGCTTGTTTCTTCTCAAAACTGACCAAACTGTTGTCAAAAGATAAAAAAGCAATACATATGAGCTTTTACATGTTGTTTTGTATGCATAATATGCATACAAGCCTTTTTAATCACTTAGAGCAGTGCAGCTACCGGCCGACTTAAACTCAAGATTTAAAAATCTGAAAGAATATGAAAGAGGTCATTAGTGTTCACTCTACAACCATTTTTTGAGAAAAAAGGTCCAATCTTGCTTATTTAAGTTGTAACTTTGTCTCAAAATAGGGTACCACATTCTAAAAATGGGTCTCAGCCGGCACGAGATATATTTGTCTGCGTCTGTTTAGGTACATTGAAGTTATATTTTCATTGAAGGGTATTTGTATATTTTTTATTTAAGACAATTTTTTTACCCCTATCCCACTTCTAAAAAGAATGTACTTTAATTTATACTTAATAGATCTGAAAAAACAAACCGGTTTTGGACTTGTATAGAGATGTCTGTCACATTTCAACACAGACTGTTTTGAATTGACATATATTTTTTCTATGAAAATAAAACGTCGATGTGCCTCCATAGACACAGGAGTTCTAAGTATAGACTCAACAAATGGTTGTAGATAGGATACCAATGAATCTCTTTCATATTTTTTTTCAGATTTTTAAATCTTCAAAATAAGTCTGCAGCTGCGCAGTTCTACAGACTTTAAGTGATTAAAAAAGGCATAGTTCTGTTCTTGTATGCGTAATTGCATACAAGACAACATGTAAAATCTCACACTTATTGCTTTTTCATCTTTTGACAACAGTTTTGGTCAGCTTTGGGCAGAAACAAGCCAGTTCAAGAAATGTTGACTTTTTGATCATCAAATGTACAAGCTCTATGGCCGCACATCCTCCTTAAATTAAAAGAATGCCTGTACAGTAGATAAGGGGTTTGCAATGATCTTCAATTAAAATTCTATGCCAACTGGAAAACTTTTTACTCATTGTTTAAGGTCAAAGTAATGTCCTCTGAAATACTTTTCATCCTAATGTCCATTATTAAGCTGGGCTTTTTGACGATGGTCACAATCTCAACAATGTCGTTTCTTTTTGAAAAGAGGGATTACTCATAAGTATTTTATTGGGGTTTTCCTCTTTTTTGATATTGTCAAACATTATTTTTTTCTGATCATGTTAATTTAATTTTGAAGCAAGTTAATTTAAAGATGTTTCAAGTTTTTTTAAAGCTTTTATCTCTAGACGTTTCAATTCTACACATCTCAGGTAAGTAAGGTGACATATCTGCGATTTGTGTACAAAAATGTTCAACATATTCATATAAGTGCAGGTTGGAAATAATAAAAGAATAAAGTGTTACAAATAGATATAATTAAAACAATGCATTGATGGAGGTCTTTAATGATGAAAATATTTCTCTTTTTATTAAGGAATTATGGTACATGCAGTTCCAAATATATTCTTTTACCTTGATGTTGTATATCATTTTTCTGACCTTGACGGCAACTATTAGGTTAATTTAGTCATCTGAAACTGCAGGATCCAAGATCTTTCATGTGGGGGTTCGAATTCTGATTTTATCATCATGATCAAATCAACTTATTATTTATAAATTATTGCAAAGAATATAGTATTGTTGCTCAGACACTTAATAATTCAAACATTTGCTATAAATATATTAAATATAAGTAATATGTACATATATTGTATAAAGAAAAGACCTCCACGCACATTATTGGTACCCAGTATGTACATTGTACATTGTAATATACATTGTAACAACTGTGGTAAATTCAATTTGGTGACATTTCTTATTTATAAATAAACTTGATCAATATTTCCTTGATTAACACTATTTCATTCCACAGACATGTATAATTGATTGTTTAGATTCAATGAATAAAAAGAGTTTATCAACATTTATCGACATATTCTTAGTAATTATTAAAATAACTAAATGAATAAGTATTATACAAATAGATATCAACAATGTTTTGGTCGACGTCCCTGGACTTTAATGACGAAAAAATATCAATTTTGAAAATTCTTTTTTGATAAAACGTTCCATACGTTCTGTTATCTTGATGTTGTCTATCATTTTTCTGACATTAAAGGCTATAAACTATTGAGTTAATTTAGTCATCTGAAACTGCAGGATCCAAGATCTTTCATGTAGAGGTTTGAATTTAACATCAATTAATGACATGATCAAATCAACTCATTACTTATAAATAATTGGATACAGTACAGTAACTAGTATTGTTGCTTAGACGCTTTTAAATAATTCAAACAGTTGCTATAAATATATTTAATATACGCAATATGTTTACATATAACGAATAAAAAAAACCCGCATGCACTTAAATTATTGGTATTTATATTGTAATTTATGTAACAACCGTGGTAAATTCAATTTTTTGGCATTTCTAATATATAAACAATCTTAATCAACATTACGTTAATAAACACAAAACTCAATGTGTGCAAATGAAATGTTCACATTTAATGAATAAAAACATTTTTACATTCATAACATATACATAAGCCAATCATATAAGCAATATGTAAACACAGTCAGTTTGTTAACATGAAAAACATGAATACATTTAACAAAACATGAATACATGTAACAATTCAGTTAAATTGATATACATATTCTCACAGCCACTATGTTGACACGCGACATTTACACAAATCGTTTATGCGTAATATAGTATTTTCATCACATTACCTGTTATAAACTCGGCCACAAAGAGGTTGTTTCTGGTGTCCATGGAGTCTGTAGATCACATATAATTAACACTGATTATTTACTGATTGTTCATACTGGATTTTCTTCACTTTACCATTGTTTAACTCAGTTACAAAGAGATTGTCTGTGGTGTCCACACATAAACTCCATGGAACCTTTAGATCACAGTTGTCAATGTAGCGGAGGAACTGTCCGTCCTGATCTAGGATGTGGATACAGTGGTTGTTACGGTGGTACATGAAACCGTCTGCTATCAGGATCCGACCCTGGTTGTCTGTAGTGATGCCGTGAGGAAAGAATGATCCCTGGGTAGTAGAGGGACGACCAGTGTAGGTAAACCGGAGTTTCCCAACCTGATTGACCACCACTACTGCACGGGCTCTATTGTCTGACACACATATATCTAGGTTCCTGTTCTCATTGATGTATTTTGCATTTGATAATCCACCAGATGAATAGAGGGGCTGACCTTTGTCATTAAACTGAATACTTTGTTTCTCTGTGGAGCCAGAGTATCGCACAACTTTTGTTTGTTCATTATCATCACTGTCCATGACAACAAAAAGGTCACCAGAGGAGGTACTGCAGACATTGATAGGTCTCCACCCCTGTAGTCTGATCACTGTCTGTATCACTGTGTTCTTCACTATGTTTACAGTTCTATCTTTGAAGTCGGTATAAACTAGATCCCCATTCCTTGTCACCCCTATGTCCTCTGGCCTGTTCCCTGACTTGGTTTTGACTGACCTCACTAGTTCGCCCTGCAGGTTGTAGAGTCTCATCATTTTGTCATTACCACATGTCCAAATGTCATCATCACTCTGACAGGACACACTGCGTAATGGTTTGAACTCGGTTTTTATATATGTGATGATCCGTGGTACATCAATAAGCAATCTGACCCGAGGAGAGACCACAGCACTTGGAGAATCCATTGTATGTCCATGTTCCTCTGTTTTAATAGATAACACCAACAGAGAACCAAACTGTTGATAAAGCTGTTCTTTGTTTATTTTCTCAGGGGTAAAGTTTGGTAAGGTAGTCGTGAGTTTAGGAGGCAATCTTCTAAATTCAGCATTCCTTGATTTGTAGGCTTCGACTCGGCTGACATCATTTGAGCTTAGTAACCTCTTCAGATCAGCAATTCTCTGTTTGATTTCAGAAATGGTCCGTTTGATTTCATTTTCCTGTTTATTTAGTAAAGCAAGGTGTTTGGAGTCCATTTCATCAAGATCTGATTTCAGTTTTTTGATAATGGCGTCTATTTCTCTGCGCAAGTCTTCTCCATGCTTATCAATAGCTCTGGTCAGTTTTTTTGAGTTTTCATTCAGATCAGCTCTCTGAACTGGGATAATAGATGCAATCTCCTGATATTTAGGATAAATGGATTTTTCTAGTTCCTGTAAATCTTTGAGTATGATTTCTTTTTGGATATCTAGTGTTTCTACCATGTCAATAAATTCATGACCTTTGTGTTCTTTTGAAGCACACTGCACACATACAGGAACGCCGCATTGTTCACAGTAAAGTTCGCATATTTTGGAGGAATGCTTTTGACATTGAGTGGTTGATCCCCGCTTTTCGAATGGTAACACTTTGTGTTCTTTAGATAGATCTGAGATATGTACCCCCACACAGGCTTTACACAGATAGTTGTCACAAATGTCACAGTACATACACTCTGTAGGGAGGACTGGGGTCTCACAGGGATCACACCGTAACACATCCTGGGCACTTCGCCGGGGATCCATGCTCAAACACCTTGATCATGCGATTTTTAATTGGTATAATTCTGAAAGATAATTTTATGCAATTAGTTGCGGTTGTCTAACGTTAATAAGTCACGGTAAAATTATGAAATCTTCAAAGTAACTTAATCTTGCAAGTAAATCAGTTCACGTTCTAGAATATGACCAAAGAAACCTTTGTACGTTTGGGCTTATTCTGATTTTCTTATCGTTTATGGACCAAGCAGCAGTTTCCTGCGATAGATCAAATACAAATACTTACTACATTTTGTGTCCTACTTCTTCGTGAACAAATTACAGATCTGTACAAATCAACAATTCGATCCATGTATTTTTACTTCCTGGTCTAACGTTACCATCACGTGATTGAGTTGACGCCCCCTTTAGAATCAAAGTACTGAAAGTACTGGAAAGCGTTAAGCAAGCTCGTTGGAAAAAAAAGTAAGGTATATATATATAATAGTGTTCATAATCAAAAATATAAGAAAAAAATCATTTAATGTAAGACTATCCAATAGATTCTCTATCTGTAGTATCAGAGTGTCAAAATGATTTTAAAATTAGCACTTTGATAGTCACGCTTCGAGTTCATCCGAGTTCATATTTTTCTTTTGTCAATTCATTGCTAGGATGTATATGTAAAATTTAATGCAGGTTTTTAAATTTTGAACTAACATTGTCCCGATTATATCATTACTTGTATATCCATTTAGGGTATCCCGAACACCTATTTTTTACATCTTGGTTGCAAAATATTATTGATGTATAACATGTTTACTTTGATTGATTGGTATCAACAGAAAGGAGGTTATTTCAGGCAGAACATACATAAGAATAGAAGTCAGATTTTCCTGACATTAACTTCCAGACGAAATCCACTTCAACGAGACTAGAACGATCCTCTTCCTGATGACAATAAGCAAGACAGTCAAGAGTCAATGCTTGGAGTAGACAATAAACGACGTATCATTTTAAGGGCTATTTAATTATTCGAAAAGATGCTTCAATACATCATACATAGAAACGTGTAGGCTTACTTATTAATTTCAACGAAATGTTAAATAAATAATAAAATACGCCACAACTATAACTAAAACACATTTTTTATAGGTATTACATATTTTTTACTCACTGAACATTTCAGTAGATAGATCGGTAGATTGATATAAATAATAAAATGATTATATGGCAATGAATTGCTTCAACATTGCAGACAAAATATTATTTAAAACAAACATGCAAAATTTTCAGCGGCATTCAACAAATCTACATAAATCGTTCAAAATTCTTAATATAAATTCTGTAAAAATTAAAAGTTTAAACATGCACTTGTGCATAAACGGTAGTATACAGAAAATTTATATTTTTAGCGTATGGGCGGTTTTAATAAGGAAAAGTGTAAAGGGGGTATATTTTGACTATTTTGAGAGTTAATTCTTTCATGACCTTTTCATGCGTGTACTCATTGGCCGGTAGAAAAGAAACTGACGGCGGGTGATGATACATATAATTTTATTTTTTTCAATTTTTCAGGAACATTAATAACATGCTTAGAGTTTTTTCTTGAAAATAAAGTACATTATATGTTAATGCAATAGGACTTTTAATCTCCTCAGGGCTATTGAAAGATCATTACAGTTACACGAAATGTAGAATATCAAATTGGGGCTATCAATTTAGACGGTGAGCTAATCTATTGTGTATTCGTAATGCACTTAGATGGACGAAATTTAAACATTGCATAGTTCTGCCAATTGATCCTATTTTTTTACATTCAAAGCTTGCTATCTCTTCAGAGCTGAATGCTGTTATCAGGTAGATAAAAGTAAGTCGATCATCACTTTATAATTATAATTTTAGACATTAAGTGTATTTAAACAATTCTTACCAAAAAAAAAAAGTAAAGCTTCAAAGGGTTCGAACTCATGACTTACAATAGGTTACCGACTTGCAGTCAAGCTTTTATATATCAATTCGCTAGTGTATCAAAGAGAGTGTATCAAAGTGTGTATTTTTTTAAATATAACTTTTAAAGATTTTTATGAAAATATAAATATCACATTAATATACATTTTACATTTTCTTTTTATAATAAGTGTTTTTGGAAATTTTAATGTACCTATACAAGTATTTAAATAAATTTTAAATCGCAATTATATTTTAAATCACAAATATCTTGGAAATTATTAAAGCAGACGGAAAATACTTCTAAGCAAGATAGCAGCAATTGTTACAGCATGTTATACTTTTCTCTCTTTCTTTTAAAAAAAATATTTTTATATGTTCATGTTCAAAAAGACTATAATATCATTAACACACGTTTTGCCATAAAGTCTCGATTCTCATTTAACAAAAGAATGAGTCAATTGTTGGATAGTTCTGTAAAGTTTTAATAATGATATATTCAATCGTGAACAATGTTTTGGTTGTATTTTTCAGACTAACCAGAGCTGACCATGAAAAATCCTCTCGTCGTGTTTGTACCTTTATTTTTATCAATACAATGCCTGTAAATTCATCGTCTTTTAATTTCACTAGTCTAATGATTCATCATTTAACATTGTGCGGACAAGAATCTTTTTGTAACATTACTCAGTTCAGCTTTATAAATCTAGATTTTAATTTTCCAAGGAATCACAAACTGTTCTCTGATTGCTTCTGTGGCAATTTCTGTTTAGGGAGAGGAGATTGCTGTCCAGACAAATACTTCGCCTTTAGTGGTCTAGTCTTTGATAATGTGACCTCTGTTAACGCCAAACGAGATGGAAGTCCAGATCAGATATCATCGTTTCTTGTGGTTAATCAAAGTACCGAAGAACTGACGGGAGTTGATTTTATCGATGTTTATTTATTTTATAATCAACGATATGTTATTTTGCATGACAAGTACATGTAGTAATTACGCACATTTTAATAATATGAATTCTCGGACTTTTTCGACAAGAATTTTGAGTAAACCCCATATGAATCATGTTAAGTAATAGTTAAAGATAGAATTAATTCAATCAAACTATGTATCAGTAATAGAATAATTTCTGGAAAATTGTATGGATTCAAGCAATATTGAACTCTAGTCTCGTTCAACAAGACGTTCGGTTGTCGCCGTTAATCTCCGACAAGCAAGAGAGACTCTCTGTTTGTCGGAGATTTACGGAGACAGCCAAGCGTCGAGTTGAACGAGACATAATTGAACTCTAGCGTAGGAATACATACTACTTCAAAAATATCTCAATTGTTCGTACCATTTAAAATCTGACTTTTTCAAGGTATTAATACATAAATCTATTTGAAAATCAATGCTTTAGCATACATTTCATCGAATTTATCGATTATTTTCAAGAACGTAGTCTTGCCAGCGGCGATGATTTGTGCTTAGGTCCAAACACTGTTTCACTTTCGGTTTGCGAGAGTAACTGCATAGGAGAGTTGATTAAAATCAACTCCCAAAAAGTGTCCTCCCGGAAGAGAACGCGACATAACGGAAAACTGTGAAAATGAGTATAACGGTGTCAACCAACTAAAACATCCACCAGTTACTAGCGATATTACTGATCTATCTTAATCAAATAAATTCTGTGCGAAGGGCAATGGTGACATATCATATCAGTTCTGGAACTGAGATGTTTCTTGTCGAGTATTTTTAGATGTAAATTTTTTATCTTCTTTTAAAGAAGTGGTCGACAATGGACTAATAAATAAATGTGTCATACAATTTGTACCACATGAGGACAAGACTGCATACAACTGCTTCCTACTACAGAAGTGTCACTTTGATTCTTGTAACAAGACAGGATTCTGGAAAACAAGAGACGATGATGTCTTGATTGCATGCGAATCGATCTATGTAAATAAAGATTTGTTATTTAAGGTATCACACCGGTAATTGTTTTCGCTATATAATTCTATGTACGA
>WFKH01002636.1:42068516-42096530 GCA_016163765.1 Magallana hongkongensis
AATTGACTAAGTTCATTTTCATTGGTGGATTACCGGTGTGATACCTTAAGAACCCGTTTTGCAGAATGTGCAATCCAACTTTTTGGAAGAAGTAATAACACAATGTAATGTTACAGAACTGTGGAATTTATTTAATAAAAATATCAAACAAGCCTGCCCCCGTTTTGAATTAAATGAGGGCACTTTGTCATTCAAAAACATATTTTGATGAATTTGCGATGCTCCTGAAAACATGCGATACAGTTTTGTAGATGCATCTGCTGATGTAAGCACAAACGTTAGTCATACTTTAAATAAAATCAAATACTATTTTCATATACAAACTAAACAATTTTTCGAAGATTATTTCAATGTTATGAACGACACTTTTCCAAACTCAGAGTTACAGATGAAGCAAAGAACACCAAGTGTGATACTTAACGTAACTGAATTAATTTACAAATCATTTTCACTAAAGGAATCTACTGGAATATGCAAAAATCATAACATTTCAAAAAGGCTCTCAAGTCTTTATTCCATGTACCTGTGAACCCTCTTGCTTTCAGCATAGTGATTGTTGTGAAAATTTTGTATTACAATATCCAACAGAATGTATTCATTCTAAGCAGCTAGCTGGAGAAGATTTCAAAAGAACTGAACCTAATGCTGAATACGTGGTTACGAATGGCTGTTACATGCACTTTCAATATGCAATGTATGGAGAAATTATGCCAAAAGGGATCACAAGGAGATGACAAATTTTCTTTTTACCCAGTACGTGAATACTGGCATGCCATACCTCAATATGTACTGCTATCTATGTAATACATCGCCATATCGACCTGTATTTGATTTTGGCAAACCTTGGGATATTAAGGTGTACTGTAAAAAATACACTGAGCATAGAAACTTTATAATGCTAACACAAATAGTTAATGCGATCACGGAAACCAACTGTTATGATACATACTTACCAAATTCGAAAGGAACTGATCAGCAAACTATTCCACTTTGTAATATGGGCAAAACAAGATATGATGGAATATGTAACTGGTTTGTTAAGGATCCAGATATACAATACGCTTGCGAAAATGTTTCGTCGGGGGCATTGAACTTATATTCTCCAGAGTTCGATGACTGTAAATATTTTTGTAAGAATTCGTATTGTGCAGTGTGTAATCCGGAAGTGATGTGATTAAGATTATCACAGTTAGTGAGAGCAATGTCACCGGAAACAATACTACTATGAACGTACTGAAATTGGTTGTAGGTTTTCCCACAAATAAACTTTCATTCACCATTTAAGAACTCATTTTGTAAAAAATGCAATACTGTGAGTCGTGAAAGTTCTTGTCTACCTCCTGTGAGTCATTTATCTGATTTATTTTTGCCCAAACTTCTCAAATGGACCCCCAATATATCGGAATTTATTTTTGTACTCTGAACATAAAAATGATTTTTCTGACAACTTATCTACTAAATGTAAACCAGCAGAAACATACATGTCAAAAGTGGTGAGTTTTTGTTTTATTTCTTTTAAAGAGACAGTACAGCTGAAAACACATGTGTGAAGAACTTCAGATTTACCCATTGTATTGTTAGGAAATAAGAATTAACGTTGATTGTAACAGTTGAAGTACATAAAAATCCCTTTCACATACCTAATTAATGTAATTATGAGCTTCCGGAATTTAAGGGTCGTACAAACCAGAATAATCTTATATCGTTTATTTGTACCACGTGGATTTTGATTGACAGTAATTGACACGTCGTGCTGAAAACTACAAGATCTTCGCCCGACTACGGTCATCATGGTTTACGAGGTAAAAGGGACTCTCTAAACGGAACACATGATCACTTTTTCGATAATTTATTAACGGTTTACCAATTTCAGTTCATTTTAAAATAAACAGACATAATTGTGTCAAATAACCCCTCAAGGGGCCTCACTTACAAAAATGAATTAAGGTTGTAGCAACTCCTATGATAAACACGCAAAATACATGCTTACAAAATAATAATTGTGGTTATTTTAAAAACTTTGAACAATTATTACCTGGGAGAAGTAGAAAAGACATATTTCTATCAACAAACATGTCCAGGAGAATATTCACGAGCCCTGCATGTGTTTTGTTTAAAGTAAATACGCATGCGTAATAGTATAGAAGGCTGAACCCCGTAACACGTTACAATGTAAATATTTATGGGTTATTCGTAATTATTAATTTTAATGAAATAATTAGATTTATTTTATTCAGAAATTTGTAATTTTCTGAAAGTTTATACATTTATGAGTAGTACAAGAATACCGAACCCGGTCGGAAATTTTTTTAAGTCGGTTTTTTAAGAAGATGCGCCGTACTGTCTCTTTAATGATATACTTGCACAATTTTTCTTAAATTGTATGAACCAGTGCAGAAATTTGATCTGTTATCCTGGGAAGTATCTACGTAAAGGAACAATGTCATGTCAAGCACGTTTTACCGTTACGAAAAACTTGGGATATTTTCTGACATCAAACTTTCGAGGAAATGTGTCTTCTCTGTTACCTGCTCACGATCTATTAGTCGTCATATCGGCAGAAATCAAACAAACAATGATGTCTTAATTTCAGATAAAATCAGATTCGATTGAATATTTGTTTGTCCAAATAGACCAACTTTGCTTTAACAAGAATAAATCTTATTGTCACACTTCTTTTCAAGGAGTATTGGGTGGGTATATTTATTAATCAGGCTGTATATAGAATTGATATAGAAAATCAGTTAATTGGTATAACAATCAAAATGGAAATATCAAGTAACAACACTTTCAATGTTCATTTATTTTTCACTATGGGAATGGAACACTCATATCTAAACCGATATAAAATATTTCTCGCCAAATATTTCTCAAAATGTAGTTTACCAGAAATTGTAAAATATGAAAAAGTATCAAATAGACATAAATATAGAACTGTTCGAATATCAAAATCATTAACATGTATTCAGGTTCCACTAGCGTTTAACGAATATAGTTTTAATAAACAATCGGGAAAAGTTTAGATATTGGGTATGAAAACACTTTATGATTATGACTTGTCTGATAATAGTCTGATGGATCTGGAAGGGTTTGTGCTGCCTACTTCAACGTTGGAAACAAGACAGTGACACGAAACCAAGACTCTAAATACCTTCTTTCAAAATTAATGGTTATCCTAAATTGCATTTCCATATGTTTAATGATAACATTTTTTATTTATGTGTTAAAGAAAAAAATGAAATCCATGCTAGAGAAAATGAACATGATTCTGATATTCTCGCTGTTTCTTACACTGATTGTTATTCAATTAGCTAAATTTGGATCATTAGAAAAATGGGGATGTATTGGGATTGGAGTAGCTGTTCATTATTTTTGGTTGATCTTGTTTTCATCAATGACGGCGTGCTCATTTCATATGTACAGAATATTCCGGTTTCCACAGATATATAATAACAGTCATTTAAACGGTCTTCTGAAAGTGTACATAATATTTGTCACTACTCTTCCGTGTCTTGTAGTAGTAGCTTTGAATATCATAATATCCTGGATCTTACCTGGCAAAGAAGATGTTGGGTATGGAAATAAAAATGGCTTTATAGATAATAAATTTTTGAGATTAGCAACATTTACGATGCCTGTCGGTTTAATGTGCTCGTTAAATTTTTTTTTTTTTTTTTTGTGTTAACCATTATATCCACCAGAAGAGTTCCTAGTGTTTCTAAAAACAAATCTATTAGAAGCGAATTTAGAATTTTTAGTCGCTTATTCACAATAACTGGTATACCACGGGTACTTCAGATTATTGACGGTTATCTTCCCTTTTCGACTTTTTCGTATGTGACGTCCATCATAAACAGTCTTCAAGGGACTGCAATATTCACAGCTTTTGTCTTGAACAAAAGAGTAATAAGACTTTTGTGGGAAAATTGTAATTTTTTAGTAAATGGAAACAAATACAGATGGTACCAAATTATGATTTTCTTTCCTTATCTTTGTTTTATTATGTAAATGTTTACTACGTGAATTGTTTCCATTGAAAAAAAAGTTTCAAAGTTGCTTAAAAATTATTATTTTAATAAATTACTTGAAGAGTATAGATATGGAGAATTTAAATAGATAGAAATAAAATCACATAAACGTAAGGAATTCAATTAATCTCTATGACTGTTAACTCATACAATTAGTAATTATCTAAATAATTCTTTCCTCATACGTTGAAACATACTTTGGATCTCATTCTTCTAAATACTTCATTTCTTTGCTGTTGTTTTGGCAAAAAGGTTGACATTGTACGACACATTGTTTAGCTGTATACATGTGTCATTCAATAGACATATATTACATTCTTACATAATACATTGGTACACATTACAATATTGATTCAAAATGTCATTAACTACACATGACGTCCTTGTTTACTTTTAAATTTTCTAAAACTGTAGACTGATCGAATGATTGATTAAAGATCAAAAACATCGTGACTTAGCATTTACATTAGTTTTCCTTATACATGTAATAAGGGTTTCCCAGTCTTTACCTTATTATGTTGCATTATAGTATCTATTGTTCTTGTGTTCATTTTATTGACCCCCTGTATATGATTTAAACATTGCGTATTTGTTCTTGGATGTTTTGCTTTATTTTGTTGAAATAAAATGTAGATTCAAAGTGGCGAAAAAATACTCTTTATTAGTATTTCATAATAAATAAAATATCAAATTAGGGCAATGAAGTTGAAATATAGGATCTCTCATGGTTTGCTATGGTATATGATTTTTATCCAATGAGTTGTGTGTTTTCTATCCCCGAGCCTTGGCGAGGGGATAGAAAACACATAACGAGTAGGATAAAAATCATATACCATCGCAAATCACGAGAGATTCCTTTTTATCACATGTTTTATCACATATTATGTTAATCTCAATTTTCTCTGTAAAAATTATAATGTGAGCCGCACAACACATTAACTACAAGACATCAACAATTTTACACATGGAAAAAAAGTTTCTTGAAGTTTAACAGACAAACATTCTATTTTCGAACAAATTTTAATGAATTCATGAAAAATAAATAAAACAGCATTTAATGCTTCACATTTACAACTCAACACTTTTCAACTGAATTACTTTTTTACTTTTTCATTCTACGTCAATCAACTGTCTAAACCTACGTAATGTTTAATTATGACATCACGTGGCGTAAGAACACACAGTATAATATCAAAAATTTATCCCATGAGTGGTATCCACCGCATATTGAGATATCATGTGATAAAAGAAATTAATCCTCTGTATATCCGTACATTCATAAATTGACTTTATTTCCCAAAATATAAACATTGCAGTGTCGTATTAATCGATATGGGGGTTTATTCTGCTAATTAAATTTATAATTTTAATAAAGAGTTTTCATAAATATCATTTTGCAATTAAGTAAACAATCATAATTATCTTAATTGGTACTGATCCTTTTAGTTAAAAAGCTTGCTTTTTTCACAAATTAAGGACATTTTCTGATCAAAAGAGAAAGATATGTTACTCGTTTATTACACAAAATTTCTCTTTTGCTTGTGTACATATATCACATATCTAACAGATGTAGAAATTCACGATGCCAATTTTCGTGAAGAGTCATTTTGTAAATGATGTAATAATTTTGAATTCTTAGTAAAGGTTACGAAAAAAAGTACTTGTATAGTTCGTTTCATTACCGACCTATCACAGCAAAATAAATATCATATATTTCTTCACATATGAGTGCACAATCATACTCTATATCAATAGATGACTAACAATTCCTAGGATTAAAGCTTGCACTGGGAATCATTGCTTAGATTAATCCAAAGTCATGGGAAATCCTACCATGGTGTGCTTTTCACATTACCGGTGATCAAATGATCAAATTACCGGTACTTCGTTGTCCTATCCTTATAACAAAATGAACCAGTTACGTATTTCTGTTTCACTTAGCAGAAATTGGAATATTATTAATATCATTTAAAATCTATGTAGAATTCAATTTGTGTCCTTTGGCGTTGGCTGAAAAAAATGGAATAGTTTCTAATAAATGGAAGTATATCTGTAAAGCTTACATATACATTTTTCCTTAACATGACCAATTTTAAAAAATTCTATAAATATTGAATACAATTTTCAGATTCTATGTCTCCCTTCTTAGGCACGTGACCAACTTCATCGAAAGTCATTTATAATCAATTTATATTGGTTCAAGTGATTATGACCTTTTTTTTTAAAAAAAATATTTCATTCCACATTTCAACAATTTATTTTACTAAATCTTCGATAATTTCAAAACAGCTTTAAAATAATTAAATATCTGCAGATATATGATTAAGAAATATACAAGGTTAAATTATACCAAACAAGGCCTGAATAATTTTCCTAAATAAGTTTGATTCAATAACCTTCATATTTTTTTCTATGTAACATACAATCCCTGAAATCACTGTGATTCTGCATACATGTCAAGGTCTGTTTCCTAGACGTTTTGCAGTTCAGCTTATTTAAGTCTATCTACCACTCAATATTTTATATAAAATTTTCAAATTCCTGTGACAAAGTCAAAATGGTTTTTTCAAAGTCATCAGTTACATGAGCTATCAAACAATAATATTTATCTTTGTAAACGCTAATACTATAAAACACCAGATTGTAATGTCAAATACCTCCACTGTGAATTAAGCATTGATGGTATTTTGTTTGTCTATTTCACTTTTACTTCTTAAATTAATATTTGAATAATTTATTTTCATGTTAAATTTCATTCAGAGGCAAATAACCATGGATAAAGCATAAAAGTTGGATTTATTTTATAACATGGTCCATGAACTTGCCCAAAATACCTGAAGGATTTTCTTTACCATGTTTACTACCACAAAACAATTACTCACTAAGACACCAAGATGATTTTTAATTCATTTTACCTCAGATAAAAAACAACTGTTTTTATGAACATTTTTTTACTTTCAAACATAAAATTATGGAATGAATTACCTCTTCAAATTAGAGTTTTATCGACTGTGTCTTCATTTATAAAAGCCTTAAAAACATATTTTTTAGAAAGCAAAACAAACGTTTTTACTTTGGAAACAGAAAAGAAAATACTATACATTGTCAGTTAAGAAATAATGCAAGCAATTTAAATGCTGACCTATTCAACCATTTTTTGCCTGAAAATTGCATGTGTGATATGTGTGGTTATGTATCTGAATATGTTTATCATTAATTAAAGTTTTTATACAGTCAATAAGCAACTTGCATTTAAATATCCCCATTTTTCCTGGACTTATTGTCTTTTGGGGAGTGGAGTTTGTCTTATAACAAAAATGTTGCTATATTTAAGATTGTACATGACTACATATAAGCTACCAAAAGATTGAAGTTTTAATATATTATTAACAGTGTCAAACAGCTGGACTATTTCACTACAACAATCATTGGTTTGTACATAATAAATAATATCCGGTACCAAACTATTGATTCCATTTATTTTTCTTTTGTTTTTTCTCACTTATATTTTCTTATTACGTTGTACAATCACTGTTTGCCAAATTGACTGTTTAAGGAGATGGATCAAATAGGCAATTTGCCTGCTTCCCAATCCTTATTATGTAATATTTTTAACAAAATAAAATATTGTTTTAATGAAATAATAGTTGGATGTACGTTATACTGAAAAATGCGTTATTTGATATTTGAAATTTGATAAAATTAAAACAGAAATTAGTTGAATCCATCATTTCAAAGATATATCGTAAATCGAAAGTATTTTGATACTGCCTTTTCCAATTTATCCCAACACATTCCTCTATGGCCCAGCCAGGTGATTGTAGCAGGTAAATTATGGTTACTTTCCCACAGGTCTTTGGGTTGCAGGGTGATGGCTTGCCCAAAAGGAGGTTGAAGATCCCACAATCCAAATGATAGGGCTTTTTTACAAAAACTTTGAAATGGATACTTTATGTTTTTGTTTAGTTCAAAATGGGCTATTGATGCATTCTTATGTAACTCAAATAAGATGCTGATCACTATCTTCCCTTGGTCTTAATTTAAGACTCTGACAAGCCTAGTTAAGCTAACTCTGTTTCCATCTCTATTCTAAAGCTGTGGGACCTAAAATGACCTGGAATCCCAATGTTAGTCCAAAGAATTTTCGAACACAGCTTGGAACTTGTATTTTGTACGTAGCTTAGTTTTAAAATTTGTTAATGAAATAAGAGTTTGGTATAAGTTTCCTCTAAGGCATAGATGACTATAAATAATTTCATTTGGACTAATAGAGAACGTGGGGTGTGGAGTTATGTCCACAACAGAGAAAAAACTCATTTGGTCTTTTTTTTTTTTTTGGACTTTTGGATGGTGATTTGGCAGAGTGTGATAGTCCTTACATTGAATGGCCACTGTTTCTCTGATTCTTAAAGCAAAATATGTGGGATAAATGCTGCCGAAAATAAGGACGACTCATACCCCAAATATATATGTGGGGTAAAGTAACAAACCTATCATAAGTCATAATAGACACATTACGTTGACGACTATATCTACATAGCGGGAATGTTCCGTATGTAAGCAGAATACACAAACATTGTACACGCATTTCTATCGGCAACCACATTTGATTTTCATAAATACAATTAAGAAGATGACCATATATTCTGTATTTTGGTGTTAACATATATTAATTTGATTTCTACTGTCCAGAGTGTTGAAAATATCATTCTTTGGAGCTAAATGAATGAATCTGATTCTGGCCCTTCAAAACCGTCAGAGTTGTAATTACAATCATCATATGTTTTATAGCATGTAGATGAACGGATAGTCGAGATGAAAAGGTGGAACAAATTTATCCGTATATATTTTCTTACCTATTGCTTCATCGCCGATTCATACTTATTTTTATGATTTTTTTTTGCTTTTAACAACCTGTTAATGTATCTTTGAAAGCGGCTTACCCGGTTTTTTCATAAAATAAGGGGGGGGGGGGGGTGGCAACTTTCTTCATTGATGTGTACGTTGTTTTGAAATCCCTTGTTCAGGAGAAAACGTTTATAAGTTTATAACGGGGACTTCACACAGTAGTGCTGAAAAACAAATTAAGCACGCATGGATAGTTAATACTACATTGAAAAGCGTTAATATAACTTTTGTCTGACATTCATGAACCATCTATACACATAACCTTTTCATGCAATGAAAAAATAATGTATAAAAGAAAGGAACTGCAACACCCTCTTTTTGCGGCTTTGTTTTGTATATCCTCAATAATTACCATGAATTAATCATTCAACGCAAACTTCTATGTCCTTTATTAGTAAATTTAATTAAAGCCATAGAACATTGTTAGTTAGGCATATTGTTTGCACTACTGTATACTGCTGTTGTTTGTCCTTCAACAAGAAGAGAAACTTTAAATATGTTATTCGATCTGTTTTGATTTAATATCTGTTTGTCGATTCTATTTTGTCGAGGCAATAGAATAACTGCTTTTGTTACCACTTCCGTAATCTAGTCAGCGAAAGGTAGGAGTTTTTCAACCAAAATGGAAAACAGCAAAATAATATAAAAATATATTTCTTTCAATAGATACTGATTGAAAATAAATTGTTGTAATATTATCTCTCTCATAACAAATTCAGGCGTGAATCATGTTGTTCATATAAATCAATTTAACGCCTGGTCCAATGTAAAGAAGAATAATGAACTACATATAATATATTATAGAATATATTTTTTTCATTACTGTCAATAAAAATTCTCTGGCCAAACTTAAACAAGTGAAATTTCTGACTCTTTGTCTGTTTGTTGAGTTAATGCCTTACATTATTTTTAAGTAACTGCATGAGAACTATGTTATACATCATCGATCAGCTGATTTGAACTGAGAGCCGTTGTCTGGGACTATATAACTATATCACCTGGCGTTCCATGATGTCCAAATTGTTGGGTTAAATTTTTGATAATTGCGGCTATCGACATTTCTGAGAGATCGTCGAGCGAAAAGAAAATCCGAAGAGTAGTAAAATGGGCTAGGTAATTGTCTGCTTCCATGACATGTAAACATGAGCTTTTTATTCCTCGCTAGTAATTGGACAACTGAAATTCAAACATTGGTTGACCGTTCGAAGTACTTTAATAAAGCTTTGTTATATTAACTTTAAAATGGGAATGTAATTTTATAAAATTTTAACTGCAACTGTGATTATCTGTAACTCATGGTCTCGCCTCTTTTAGTATTATAAAGATGGACAGGGAATATTTCAACTTTCTATTGATTTTTTTTTTTAACATATTATAAAAAAAATTGAAAAATTCATTATGTTTAGCAAAAACATTATTAGTCTTAGCATTGATTGATGTATATTATATGGGTATTCACAAATTGTTCACACCAGAGATAAAGAAGCAACAAACATATTATTCTCATATATAATATAAAGGTAGGAATTTTTTAAACTATCACTTGACTGTAATGGAAATGTTAATGCTTAAATTACATTTATTATGATTTTTTTCACCTCATAAACTATAAAGTTAACGTCGTTTATTGATAAATAAGATTATGCATAAAATGTATTAGAATTTACTTTACCGAGTTACTCTATATATTTTTTTATTGATTGTCAATATCTTGGTTAACACTGATGCCGAATGAATTCTTACTAAACTGATTGTAAAAATCATACACTAACTTTCTTTTTTTTCATTGATTCTGACTCGTAACTGGATAAAGGTGCTTTTAGTTTTTGTCATGATTATTTGAATTTCCTAACTATTTCAATTTTTGTAATAAGCGAAACTATCAAAATAGGGCGTTAATAATAAATGGAGAACGCTCCATGGTTACAATTATTGATGCCAATTGGTTTAAACATTTTCAATTGTATATCTCATATACTGTGAGTTTAAACACAGGAACTAACAACGCACGATAAAATAATCTGAAATTTTTTTCACCAAATGGATTAGGTGATATTGAGAAAAAGGTATGCAATCAGTTTAAGAATAACCTTAACTTAAACGATAAATGATAACACTGAAATTTTTCGCAAGTCTAAAAACGGAAACCCTACATATAGTTTAGTTATTTTGCCTTTGTTTATTGGATATTAAAAGCTATTTTAGTTAATATTATTTTGTGCGGAAACGGAAACCCTACATATAGTTTAGTTATTTTGCCTTTGTTTATTGGATATTAAAAGCTATTTTAGTTAATATTATTTTGTGCAAGACATGGACTTTGATAACAATATGATCAATAATGTGTAAGTATTAAAACAAAAATCAGTGGGCACTCGTTGTCACTGATTTTCTAAAGACTGTACAATTTGATAGCCTTTAAAAATTAAAAAAGTAAGATACTTTTTTCATTGTTGATTTTGCCAGGTGGCACTGTTGCCATTATATTCAAAGCTCAAGAAAATGACCATTAAAAACTTATGAGAAGAACCATTGTTATTAATATATCTTTTGAAACAAAAATGTCAATTTTCAAATAACAGAGAAAAAATGTGGAGAAAGGATCCCTTTCAAAGTGTTACCATGGATATGGTTACTATATGATATGAGTCAAGTTTATATTTCTAAATACGACATTATGACATGATTTCATTAAGTTGGACGTTTATTATGATATACTTTTAAAAAATTTCGACTTGTATGTCTAGAGGTTTTTTGTTCTTATTCTTAGCTAGGCTTTGCTGAAAATGTCCGGACTGCATGCAAATTTTTCGAAAACTTTATAATTTTCGACGTGAATTATATAACAGGACGAATTGTTGCTACATGTAAATTACATAACGTGTTAAGATCTTCCTACGGGAATATAGGATAAAAGACGATTTAATACAATTGTCATACCAATTATCATGAAATTTAACGCGATATTCCCATGAATAGTTGCGAATATATATGGTGTGAAAATTTTAAGAATGATAATTGAATGTCAAATGTTTTAATATTTATTACATATTTCAAAATTTATTTATGACATTCCATTTCAACTCTTATCCGTGGATTTACCGTTCATAATTCAAAGTAGTTAGCATTTAATCATAATAAAGATATATAATTGACTGGTTTTAACAATTCAGATATAATTCATATTTTACATTTTCTGGGTCAAAATGTAATATTTCCATTATTTATCAGCAAATTAGAATAAACAAAAGTTACTCTCATCAAGAAATGGTAACTATAAGATATGCCAGAATAAAGTGAGTAAATATTAGAAAGTATAAAAACCATCCACAATGTTCAGTTTGATAGAAAAATATCAGTCAATATCAGTGTTAATAAATAATGAAATTTCAAAATAGGTAAATATCAGGAACTATAATTGTTGAATTCGTGATTTTTGAGCAGCAGAAAAATCACTGATCCCTTCTTCATTAATAAGAAAAAACTATTCCCCATTTCTCATTCTATGTCGATGGTTTAATGACCTGCATGTATAATGCGAGATTTCACAAATAATTTACAGTGCATTTCAGGTTTCATTTGGTGTCAATACAAAAAAATTGCGCAGATACTTTTGTTGTCAAAACGTTCAAAATAATTCGGTTTTTCGCATAAATAACAAGGTAGGAATTATACTGTTGCTGCCCATATTTACCTGAACTTTTCTTCATTTTGATGTAGTTTTATGTCAGGACCAGAATTTTTCGCCTTTTAAAGTAGGCACAAATATATTCATTTTTTAAAATTAATAAGAGTTTTAAAGGTTAAATAATTAGTTAAACCGTTGCGTATGTAAACCTGTACTTAAAATATTGATTGATGTTTTAATTTCAGACTCACTGAGAGCAAAATGAAGTATATTGCCATACTGATCTGCTTACCTCTTTTCAACATAACAAATTCATTTTCCTTCAATCTTACAAACCTTATGATGCATCAACTAACCATGTGTGGACCGTTGGGCTTTTGCAATATAACTCAATTCAACTTTAAAGATCTAAATATACTTAAGATGCAAAAGAGTCACAAACTGTGTCCAAACTGTTTTTGTGACAATTTGTGTTTTGGTAGAGGAGACTGCTGTCCAGACAAATTCTTTGCTTTCACTGGCTTAGTCTGTGACAATGTGACCTTTGTTAATGCCACACAAGATAAGAGTCGAGATCAGAGATCATCTTTTCTTGCCATTAAAAATTGTCCTTACGGGACTGAACAAGCCAAGGCAAAAAAGTGTGAACATGAGTATGAAGATTCGAATAAACTAAAGTATCCACCAGTGACCAGCCAAAAATCTAATATAACGTATGCTAATCGATTTTGTGCACAATGCCATGATGAAACATCTTATCAATTATGGAATATGGACATTTATTGTAAAGAATTTCTGGATATCAACTTTTTTTCGTCATCCAAAGAAGTAATCGATAGTGGAATCGAAAATAGGTGTGTCATGCAGTTTGTACCACATCAAGACAAACCTGCGTTTAACTGCCTTCATTTAAAACATAATCACTTTGATTCATGTAACAAGACCGGATTCTGGAAAACAAGAGATGATGATGTTTTGAATGCTTGCGAATCAATTTACGTCAATAACGATACCTTATTTAAAAACTCATTCTGTAAAATGTGCAATCCAACTTTCTACAAAGGAAGAGTAATTACAGAGTGCAATGTTACTGGACTGTGGGACTTCTTTGATAAAAGCATCAAGCAAGCTTGCTCCAGATTTGAATTGAATGAGGGCACACTGCCATTCAAAAACATATTTTGTCGAATTTGCAATGCTCCCGAAAACATGAGGGACAGTTACGTAGACGCTTCTGCAGAAGTCAAGATTGAAGTTCTATTAAATATGAAAAAAACTAACGTCTACTACACAACTATAAAAATGAACAAATTTCTCAAAGGTTATTTTGAATTTGTGAAAAACGAAATTACTGAATCCGAACAAAAGATGAAGGAAAAAAATCAGACTCTCAACATGACAAAATTAGTATATAAATTGTTTTCAATGAAAAAATTTGTCAGAGTATGCAGAAATTATGGCATACCTAAAAATCTTTCAAGTCTTATTCTTCCATGTAGCTGTGAACCTTCGTGTTTTCAGCATGGAGGTTGTTGTGAAGATTTTGCATTACAATATCCAACAGGATGCATTCATTCACAAGCTTTGGCTGGAATGGACTTCAAAAGGAGGTATCCTAACATTTTATACCTTGTAACTAACGGATGTTTCATGCAATCTCAGTACCATATGTATTTGGAGAAATTTTGTCGACAAGGAGGAAACGACAATATACTTACTTCTCATCCAGTATTTGATGAAAACACAGGAATGTCGTATCTCAATATCTTTTGTTATATGTGTAATAAACCGCCCAATCAGCCTGACTTTGAATTAGGAAAACCATGGGACATTGAAATATATTGTGATAAATATATTGAACACAGAAACTTTTTAACGGTAAATCATTTAATCAAAACCATCATTGAAACCAACTGTGATGTGACGTATACACCGAGTTTATATATGGAAGGAAAAAATACCCATAAAACAGCGGTGTGTCATTCAAACGATCCAAGAATAATAAATAGATGTAATTACAATGGAAAATGGCAAGATGAAGATCCTGATATAAAATATGCTTGTGAAAACGTTTTGCCTATGGCATCCGATAAATTCCACGCAGAATCTGATACTGAAAGTTGTGAAAATACTTATAAAAATGTATTTTGTGCAATATGCAATCCAAAAGTCACTAAAGATATAATAACTATTTCTGAGTGTTTGTATACCGAGGGGCATTCTTTGTACGATGAACAAAATGTAATCGGTTGTGAGTTTTTCCCGCAAGTTCATTTTAATTCGCCTTTTAAGAATGAATTTTGTAAACGTTGCAACGGTGCTTATAATAGTTCTGTGTTATTTGGTGATGCTGGTGATTCTACGTGTCCTTATTATGATCCCTCGGATGATTTCCGTGAACCGCTTTTTTCAATAAGTCTGGATTGGTATCCTATCTACAGAAATTTATTTGTGTTTTCTGATTATGATGAGGTTCTTCTCGAAATTGAATCACCTACATGTAAATCAACACAAGCATATATCTCAACACTGGTGAGTTTTTTATTCATTCGCTGTAATATCATACATTGTTGTTATTTATTGTCATGCGTGCATGCACATGCATATATCTTTTATATATCCTTTGTTCTTTTACAGAAGCAGTGCAGAAACTTGACCTGTTATCCTGGCAAATTTCTTCATAATGGGTCATGCCGAGCACTTTTCACCGTAACGAAAAACTTGGGATATTATATAGCATTGAACTACCGAGGAAATGTGTCTTCACTGTTACCTGTTCAGGATCTATTAGTCATCATATCAAAAGAAATCAAACAAACAATAATGTCCGATCTTCAGATAGGTTCAGATTCAATAGAGTATTTGTTTATTTTAATAGACCAGCCTTGTTTTAAAAAAAATCAACAGTTTTCAGTGACCATTGCTGTAGGTATTTTTATCAAACAGGCTGTAGGGAGAGTTGATATTGAGAAGCGGTTAATTGCTATTACAACCAAGATGCTGATATCTAGAAATGAAACTTTTTATCTTCAATTGTCTTTATCTTCAAAACGAACAAACCACTTACATTTTAAATCACATAAAATATTTCTAGCTGAAAATTCCTCACGATGTACTCTAAAAGAATATTTTAAAAATAAGGTAGTAGCAAATAGACAAAAATATAGAACTGTCCGAATATCCAAACTATTGACTTGCGTTCAAGTTTCGCTTGATTTTGATGAATATCATATAGATCAACAGTCGGGAAAATTAACGGTATATGGCATGGACAAAGTCTTTGATTCCGATTTGTTTGATAATCTTCCCAATGGTTCAGCAAGGATTTGCGCTGAAGACTTCAGCGCTAAAACTGACACAGTCACATTTTCTTCACATAAACGAAACCAAGATTTCCTTCTTTCAAAAATTACGCTTATCCTTAATGTTATTTCCATTCTGTGTTTAATGATTTCATTTCTAATTTATGTTTTTAAAAAAGATTTGAGGACAATGCCAGGGAAAATTAATATGGTCCTAATACTCTCGCTGGTTCTTACACTTACAGTTTTTCAGTTAAGTAAATTTGGAACATCACAAAAAGTGGCATGTGCTGGGTTTGGAGTAGCTGCTCATTATTTTTGGTTGATGTCGTTTTCATCAATGACGGTGAGCTCGTTTCATATGTACAGAATTTTTAAATTTTCAAACATAAATTCAAGCAATGATTTTAATGATATCCTTAGAGTATATGTTGTTTTTATCACTATTTTTCCATGCTTGGTAGTCCTTTTAAACATTATGGTATCGTGGCAGGTTTCTGGCATTGGTAATATTGGGTATGGAAATGATAGGATGTGCTTTATCGACAATCCTTATTCACGATTAGCCTCATTCATTATACCTCTTGGTGTGATGTGTATCTGTAGTTTTTTTTTCTTTGTTAGTACCATTATTTCCATTAAACGTGTTCCCAATGTTCCGGGAAATCAATCTATTAGGAATGAATTTGGAATATTTTGTCGCTTATTTACAATAACTGGAATATCATGGGCTCTTCAGATTATCGACGGTTTTCTCCCTTTTTCAACGTTCTCGTATATCTCCTCAATAATAAACAGTTTGCAAGGAACTGCAATTTTTATAGCTTTTATCTTAAACAAACGAGTCATGAATTGTAAATGCACTGCCCGGAATGACTCGCACAACAAAACACTAGCTAAAAGAGAGTTAACAGAGAACTCCAATATGGATGTTACCAGATTATGATATTATTTTTAAAAGTTTTGCTCTCTTGTGTAGACGAATAAAATAGTTTTACGTGCAAAATAATTACAATTTTTGCTTTTTCAAAATGATATAACTGCAAGTTGTATAAATATTCAGAATAATTTTCAATTAGATTTTTCAATAGATGCGAGCAATCAATAAACGCGTAATATACGAAAACAGTCACCCGCTAATTAAAGTTCTTGCTTATTTTTTGCTTTAATTTTGTTTTTATTTGTAAATTAGTTAGCGTTAGCGGGTTATGTAAATTTTTTCTGCAATGATCGCTACCTTCATAACCCGCATGAATCACCAAAGATAGCATTTTATTGTTTAAATAATACAATATATTATAATATAATACTGAGGAGACCTATTTGATGTTTCTTCCAAAGCTGAATATCAATTCAGTGAGTTATTTCTGTGCATACTGTATAAAAGATGGAAAGGTTTTTAGAGAAATGGGCGATTAACTATTTAATCGAAGATAATATAGGATTCTAGCAGTAGTTTTTATAAAACTGAGATATTTTGCCTTTATTTGATATGTTTATTGTTTTGTGAAAACCGTGGTGTAGTGTTATTATATTAAGGAATATATGTAAGCTATTTATTGGAAAGTAATAAGTTTTTGGTCCAATTCAAAACAGTCATTTAATATTTACGATTTTGTATAAAACAGTCAAAATAACACGCTAATTTCCTGGCATATTTCAAAAAGAATTCTTGTCAGGTTTTAGTTTTTAAAAAAACTGTTTAAATGAAAAAAGAACCACCTGATTTGCCTTTACAATACCCCGGTTTGTTCCCGTTTTGCACACATTTGAAAATTAGGTATCGAAAAAATATGTGCGAAACAGGAATTTGACCAGCTGAGATAATTGCTTAATTGCAATAGTCTGTATCACAGTTCTTGTGAAGGGTTTTAACAATAAAATAAATAAAACATGTATACTCGCAATTGTGTTGATATTTATATTTTGCAGAATTTAACACAGTTGTATACTGGATGTTGTTTATACTTCAAAATATAGTCACAAAAAATAAATAATAATGAAAATTTACATTTGGATGGACACTCTGTACAGGATAATATGTCAAGCTTGGATGAGGATAATCTTCAATGAGATACAGTTTTGAATCGCATCGCGTTTCGTGCTTTCGGACATTTTAAGTGTTGCTATGCAATGTACAAAAACATTAACAGATGAACTACCCTACAGTCATAAGTTATCTGTTCTAAGTTTGAAGAGAAAATATCATACGTTAATATTTAATAAATGTTTTGCTGACATTAATGGAGGAAACTTGTCTAGTGAAAACGCTGTTAAATATTTTTCATATATGCTGTAGCTTGAATAATCGAAGAAATTGACAAATTGCATGATGATAAATCGGCAATTTTATATGCTTCAAGAACTGTAAGATATTTTTTTCACAAAACCTACCAAATATAGACCTAATTACTGCATTTTCAAAACATTAACAGATGAAACTACTGTCATACAGTCTTATTAGGCTGTCCAAAGTTAATTCTACGTTTAACGTAGTCCGTACGCGTAGGTTTATAGGAGACATTGTGCTTTGAAAAAACCCCAAAAAACCCTATTTGAATTTGATTTTTACCAGTTTGATTATACTAAAATACTGTAATCTGAAGAAATTCGAAATGTTTAGAGCACATTATGTACTATAAATCAGATACTCAACAGGATTATCAGGAAAAAAATCACTATTAAAACGATAACCTATATGTAGTTTGAATATTCACTGTAATTGTATTAATGTAAATGAATAAACTTCATTTGTTTAAAAATTTTGTTTGTTTTAATTTTATCGCCCTCTCTCGTAGGTTTGGTATTAAATTCTAAAAATTCGCCGAACTTGTTCATAATGTGAACAATGCAACAAAATGTCAAATGCTATTGTTTTGAATTTTTCTATTCGAAATATCCTGTTCATTGAAATATCAACCAGGTACACCCGGAAAATGTCCGTGTCTAACTCATGTTTTTACACGGTCACTAGTCACGTGGAAAACAATAACATCCCATCACATGACAGAAAAAATGGCTGCCACGCGGAGGTGGATTTTCCTGTCCTGTTGTATAGTTTGTTTACTGTCGGCATGTCAATTATCTCAGGTAATGCACGTACGCACAAGTTTTATTTTCGATTCAGAAATGTGTTTGAATTAAAAGAAAAAATAAATAAAACATTTGTAACACCTCAAAATTTTAAAAGAAATACGCAAGCACAGACGCTTGTTTGATAACAATTGGTTTATTAGTAAATGAGTGTACACAGAGCTATATGAACCAAGTGCGTGTACGCAAGGCCTACCGAAACAGTGTTATGATCCCGACATGGCATTATGATGTTGTCAAGTATTTTTTTTTGAAAGCTTGAAATTGTTTGAAATGTCTCGAGGATGAACAATGAAGGGATCAAGTTTCTGATTGACAAACTTGATAACTATTACTTTCATCAAATGCCACAGGTTTATATGTAAACGGTGTGATTGTTGGACTGACTGCAGATTTGTTGCATTTAAACAGAGACAGTACGGTTTCCTTTTTGTAAAAGAGAGAACAAAATTCATTTAAAACGTACTGTACAGGGCTTAATTTGGATGTGCCTTAATCACCTCTGCATACTCAAATCATTAGCCAAAGTTAAACTAAATGTCGCATGCTCAGTCTACAATTATGATGTCATAGCAAGTTTTGTCTGCAGAAATATCCGAGCCAAGGAAAGGTGACAGAGAGAATTTTCAATTTCTTCTTTCAGTACATTTTAATTTCATGTGTTTATGAATTGAAAATTCACTACTTTATTCAGTAGCTACTTTATTCAGTAGCTTATTCAGTAGCTAAAAGATCAGTTCCTTAGATGTTAATTTTTTTTCACCAGTTAATAATTTGATAAGACATAAGTGAAACAAGTTGTATCTCCTGATGAAAGTACTGTTGAAACTTATCTGGTTTGCATAGTCAATTATTTACATTTAAATTACTTTTGATTGAAACCTTGGAACATTTTTAATCGAGTTGAGGGGCAATAAACATTGATAAGCTCCAGCCATTTCATGATCGAGTTAATTTTGTCAAACAAAATGGCGGCCAATATGGCGGCGCCCATATATGAGCTGGAAGAAAATTTATTTTAGCTGTTAGTAGTTAGTACCGCTAATTCAACTCACTTTTCATTGATTTTTCTTATATATATGTTTACCATTAAGCCTCGCTTCACAAGGCAGGCTTTGCGCTCGGTATTAATACACAACTTATTGGTTAATGGCAGGGAGTCTTATTCTTTATCATGGAAAAAGCTGGCATCTTTTATCCAATATATATTTACAAAACATTTTACACAATTTTTTCAACATTGATCATCTGCCAGCTTTTATCACATTTCAAATGCAAAGTACCTGTGAATTTTTTTCTATAACTTTCAGTCGGTCAAAATAAAGAGGGAGGTTTAATACAGAATTTTTACACTTAGTTCATTTTTATAGTTTAGACAGAAGGGTATGCATAAAAATATTCAAGAAAAGATTGCAGTAAGAATAAACTGGGACAGAGTATTTTCAATAATAATAAAGATCTTGTAAAATAGATTTTCAATGGGGATATCATAGTGACTCATGATGCATTGAATCAACACCTTGCTGTAACATCTTTAACATAAATTTGCTTCTTGCACAAATAGGCACAGAACAGAACATTTGAGATAGACTACCTGGGGAACACATTTGTGAAAGATGGTAAGGCTTTCCGCTATGTGTCAGGAAGCATCCATTACATGAGAGTTCCGAAGGAATACTGGCGAGATCGACTCGAGAAGATGTATGCCGCAGGATTAGATGCTATTCAGTTGTGAGTCTTTGAAATTATATTGTGTTGCCCTCAGTTTAACAACAGGTCCTACAAGTTTATTAGCACCCATAATAGTGATTTTTATTTTCATCAGAAAATGATTTGCTGTAATGAGTTGACAATTACATACAAATTTTTTTATGTACCATTATATACTATTCACTACTCTTGCTCACCCAACCACCTCTCTCTCTCTCTCTCTCTCTCTCTCTCTCTCTCTCTCTCTCTCATTTTTCTGTTTTTTAAAACAGCTACATCCCCTGGAACTACCATGAACCAGAGATAGGCCAGTACAACTTTGAAGGCCAAAGAGACTTTGTACAGTTTATCAAGCTAGCGCAGGAAGTGGGTTTACTGGTTCTAATTCGAGCTGGCCCCTATATCTGCGGAGAATGGGAATTTGTAAGAATCTCCAGATGAATCTCTCAAATAGAAAAACTGTACTGTTTTCTTGCTGTAGTTTCTATTTTGATACAGAAACATCATGTCATCAATTATTTTTTGAAAATATTCAAGAAGTTTTTGCACATACCATGATTATTCATTATTAAGCAAAAATTTTACAAAAGGTTAAGAATAGATTTGTGAGCAAATTTTGAAATATGAACAGTACATGTTCTACATTGTACATCCGACTTGTGGAATCCTTTGACAAATATGTGCAACAAAAGCTTGATTTTGACTGTTAAACTATATCCCAATTCAAAACATTTAAAAATGATATGTAAAAAACCATGAATGCATTAATGTTATTACATTATCAGTGTTACAAATTTTTTGTAACAAGTATTAAAAATGATTTTAGCAAGCTTTAAAGTGATTTTGAAAATTGATTATCCATGACTAGATTTACATATTTTACCATTTCATAGCATTTTTGTATTGTTATTGTATTGCTATTGTATTGTTATTGTATTGTTTTTGCAGGGAGGGTTCCCAGCCTGGTTATTGAAGGAAAATCCCAAGATGGTGCTCAGGAAAATGGATCCAAGTACATATTAAATAAATTTATACTCTTTCTTTTTTAAAATTGTTTAGAGTAGACTGTTTCAATCTCTAAATAAATGTTTCTGCTTAAGGATGAAGTCTCAATTTTAATAAACTCGAATTGACCAAGAATTCCATATACCAAAACAAGATACATATATATTAGGACCGCGGAACATTAACTGGCAAGATTGAAAATATACAGCTTACGTCAGTTTCACCTGTTACAGTCAAGACATTTGAAATGGGCGGGGACAAATTGACAAGGACATCTGAGAAAACATTGGATTGAAACTGTAGTAACTGTTATAGGAAGTGTATTTTCAATCCACCTCAGCGTTTCTTACTTGCTATATAAGTTAAAGCGATCGAAAAAACATTTTATTTAGTATCAGCAAAGCGATTGAAAAACATTTTATTTCATCAATAAGTATAAAATCAGCAAATACGAGGAGATCCCAATTCGGGCGAGATTATACACAAGGCAAAGCATTGTCCGATGACTTCAGAGAATCAATCGACACAAGTTAGTGTATAGTTAGTGTATAGCTAGATAAACAATGAAGGTGCATACAATACCGATCAGACTCAACCTAACAGAAAGTAAACCCCAACTAAACCCTGGGTTTACTTTCTGGGTTTACTCTGGGTTTACTCCAAGTCTACTAGAGTGGACCCAGAGTAAACCCAATGTAAACCCAGAGTGGACACAGAGAGTAAACCCCGATCAGAAGTACACCTCTGAAAGCAGACGCTACATGTGTATTCGGAATATACAAGGGGCAGCAATTACAGGCAGTAAGATGGTAAGATAAAAGACGGGTCTGCTTCACACTTCAGTGTGTACAATTGACCCCAAAAGCAATTCCCGAGTAAACCCAAAGTAAACCCAAAGTAAACCCAGAGTGGACTCAAATTTTCAAAAAGCAAACCCAGAGTAAACCCCAAGTAAACCCCAAAAGTAAACCCGGGGTTTAGTTGGGGTTTACTCTGGTGTTAGGTTGGGTCTGATCGGTACTGTATCTATTAACTTTAAAATTTTTATCTGGGTATAATTTTGATTTATTCAATCGGAATTTGATTTATTCTCCTCTGGGAATAAACCCCGTTTCAACAATGGCCCCACTTGATTTCAGACTTGTGACGACTGATTCTCTGAAGTCATCGGACGCTTTGCTGATACTAAATAAAATGTTTTTCGATCGCTTTAACTTATATAGCAAGTTAGAAACGCTGAGGTGGATTGAAAATACACTTCCTTTAACTACAGTTTCAATCCAATGTTTTCTCAGACATCCACGTCAATTTGTCCCCACCCATTTCAAATGTTTTGACTGTAACAGGTGAAATTGATGTAAGCTGTATATTTCCAATCTTGCCAGTTAATGTTCTGTGGTCTTATACTGGTGACTGATTTTCACAAACACTGTATCCTTCTTTCATGTCTTTGTTGTTATTTACAGCATACATTAAGTATGTGGACACTTGGATGGACAAGCTATTGCCGATGTTAACTCCACTCATGTATGAAAATGGGGGCCCAGTTCTAATGGTTCAGGTGAGGCAACACTTTCTGTACATAATGACTGTAGCATCTCTCCGACAATTTCTCCCACATTTTTTTTTATTATGATCAGCATCAATGTCCCATGATGCAGGTATTATGTTAACTGAATGGGGGAGGGGGTGTTTTCAAAGGAATTAAAATGACCTAAGGCCAAAATAAAATTATTGTTTGTTTGGAATTGCCTCCCGCCTCATTGAAATACCCCCGCTGATAAAATTTTGTTAGCAAAAAATAAAGAACTTTTTTTATATGGAGATTTTTTTTTTTTAGCAATTTTTTAATAGTTAAACTTCAAATTTGAAAAATAAAAAAAAATTTCCCTCCCTCCCTCCTGGGAGTAGAAACCCCCAGGCCGCAATTCCAAACAAACATTTTTTTTAAGGATGGCCTAATTTTTATAAAATGAATACATGTATAAATAATCAAAATATCATTAAGTCAAATACAAACTCGCGAGAGAAATTGTTCTTGCATCCCATATATGTCTGATTAGGCTCCCAATTAAAAAAAAATGTTCTGTTTTGTTCAGTATTACATTGTTAAAGTAGTCACCACTTTTATTACTGTTTTGCATTGTATTAAATTCCCTAAAAATTGGGTGATTTGTAAATATTTAACCTTAAATCAATTCCAAATATCCACAAATGTTTCCCTGCACTTCACTATGCAAAAATCTGAAGTTTCATTTGATACATGTTCAATTTCAAATCCTTTTAAATCTGACAAAGAATTTCAAAAATTGTTGTTTGTGTAATCCAGTAACTTGTTAACATTATCCTAAACATATTCTTCAATCTAACCATTCTCTGATTTTTTTTTCATTTTCTGTCTTAATCTTTAAGTTAATTCCTATTGTGTCTCTTAGACTAGTAACATTCATGTTTTTGGTTGTCATGGCAGATTGAGAACGAGTATGGTAGTTATTTTGCCTGTGACCATGACTACATGGCCCATCTATTTATCAAAGCGAGGCAAATCCTGGGGCCCAGGTCTATAATTTACACCACGGATGGTGACCTGCAGTCCAACTTTCAGTGTGGCCCCACCCCTGGGGCCTATGCAACAACAGATTTTGGGGTCACCCTTTTCTGTGAGAATGATTGATTGTTGCACATAGTGTTTTTTCCTTAATCTCTTCTCTGACCATTAGTTATTGTGACAGTTCCTTTGCTAGCATGCACAGCTGAGAGTTTTGTTTTACTTTATATTAGGCATGTAGATCTGCTTTTTATTAAATTCTCAGCTCTATTTTTCATACACTAGCTGGTTTAGGTCTTCTGATACCAGTTACTGTAGTTTAAATACATGTACTAAACATCTTGATGGCATATATAGCGAGTTGGTGAGCATTGCTTCTGAATTATTCCAGAGCTTTAATGTTAAAAGGTGTTCTCTTTTCATAAGGCTATCTTACTAAACTTAACAGATTCATTGCTGCATACAAAATCAGTAGTGTTCGCTACCTTCATGTACCAGTATATAGATTTGAGTCTTGGTAAATTTTGTATCCATTAATTGTACCTTTTAGCATAATTCTGTGTCAGGTCAATCAAAATCCTGTCACGCACACTGGGGCATAGTGTTTGCATACAAACTGAAAGAACAGTGATCAAAATTGATGGATCTTTAGAGTGACATAAGTTTCAGTTATACCAGATACATTGTCTTGGGATTAAAAAAACCTTAAAATCCCTCCCCCTCCCCACTTTCAGTATTATTACAGACCTCATGGTCCAAAATCAAAAGTGACAGAGCAATTGCTTTTATCCATTTGATTACAGTCATTCATTAGATGAATAACCTTTGACCTTGATTACGTGACCTTGACCTTGATGTATACTTACAGATTGAGAATGAATATGGCAGTTTCTATACTTGCGACCATGACTACATGGCCCATCTAAGAGACAAGGCTCGAGAACATCTGGGGCCCCGTGCCTTGCTTTACACCACTGACGGGGGCGCGGATGGGTTCCTTAAATGTGGCACTGTGCCGGGGGCATATGCCACCGTGGACTTTGGCAATTCCTGTAAGCTTTAATTGCCCAAAATATGACTAAAATCAGGGATTTTCATAGTATCTGAATTTGTGTTGTTTTATACATATATTTTTGTTTATTTATAGAGAAATTTGAGGTTTTTTAAAACAAATTCATAGTTCTTTCTACCTTTCTCAATACATAATGAGAGTAAAGACATGTAGAGGTGTATATTATAGATATACTTGTAATACCTGTTTATGCCTGTTCTTGTTTCCAAAAACAATTCTACTAGAACAAGAACTACTGTAACAGCAGAAGTTTAAGACTCCATTTTACTTATAAATACTTAATACTTAATCCTCACTGTGCTGTTCAGCACGTTAGACTATCACCAGAGTCTTCCATCGGGCTGTCTTGTGTTAATTTTATTGATATACAGTTATCAAGTTTATGAGAACAAGTTTTACAATCATGCAACAATTTCTGAGTGGGTTGATTGGGATCGAGTCACTGATAGAGGGGGATAGGTAGAACCTACTGATTTATGTATGACTGCAAAGGATATTTAAATTCTTCTTTGTTATTAGGATCTATGAATTACAATATAAACTGTATGTGCTGTAAACTGTATGTGCTGTGTAATTTTGAAATCTTTTCTCATAATTCAGTTTTTCACCTACCTTTACAACATACGTGTAGTTTTGCACTTACTCAAATAATCATCATTCTCAATTTCAATTTTGCATTTACATGTATTAACACTATTTATGATCTTACACAACTAAATATTCTATACAAAGTTTTTAAACCACAGAAAGAAAATTAATGTAACTTTTAAGCTTGATTTCTTTAATCTGTCAGAATCTTAGAATATTTACATGTATGTGGTTAATCATAGGTATTTGTATTTTAAAACTGCTCAATAAATGTTCATAATTTGTCAGAGAAATTAAGTTGCTAAAGAAAACGTATTCCATAATTACCATGTGTTATACATCTGCACTTATTAGTTGCCAACTACTGACTGGGGCATATTTTCCTGTTTTTAGTCAATCCACAGAAGTCTTTCCAGCCTCAAAGAGACTATGAGCCATTCGGACCTCTGGTAAGTTTGTTGATCCAACATTTAAATTAAAAAATAAATCGTCAATGGCAGACACATACTATGCAGCTATTAAAATTGATCCATGTATTTGTATATATCTTGGTTAATATCCTCTATATGTCCTCTACCCTTATTTACAAAGAGTGTAGCCATGTTGCAGAGTAGTCTGCATTACATACATGTGATAAGTTTAAGACTACAAAACTGTACACAAAACTGGAATTTGGGTGAAAAAACTGTACACTGCCCATCAAAAAACGGTACAAAAAACGGTACAAAATATCGCTTAAATTCTTTTGATAAAGCACCTTATTTCTAAACCAACATTGTATATTGTCGCAAATGCCTTATTTTAAATGTTTTAATAAAGTTTTCTATGCTTTAAAATTTCATAATGTGTTTTATAATCACAATTTTTTTCACGAATCATATGAATTGAGCAAGTATAGATGATAGTTTGTTCACAAACTTTATATAGTACAACGTGAGAGTCGATGTCTCCAATTTACATCTTGTTCATGAATGTATTACTGATATATACACCAGCAATGTAAATAACAGCAGCAAATGCAACCTTACTTAAATTTCTGCACATAAAAAATCCTTTATTACAGCGTAAGCATGATAATAAACACGTTTATTCATCGTATACATTACGCACGGAGAGCTGGTTCAGATTCATGTATGTTTCTAAAGTTGGCTAAAAGTTTTTCGATCAAGTTACGAAATATTTTAAAACAGTTATAATTAAATACCCCTTTAAAAACAAAGCTGCCTAAAAGAGCATTTTGATACGGATGATTATCCCAATTGGCAGTTCACACCTTCACACGCGACGGTTTGTGTACACTACACAAGTATCGGTAGGTCACGTGTCAAACACAAGTGTCTCACGAGCGAGAATGAGAGGAAAATGGCGGCATTTAGCGAGAAATTCAAAAAACTGTACAAATTTTCATATTCCGTGAATTTTGGTGTCCCGCCGGTACACCGTGAATGGGTTCGATAAAACGGTACATTTGGCGTACCGCCGGTACATATCACATGTATGGCATTAGTGCATGACTTAATGAAATAAAGACCTTCAACAAAAACTTTTTTCAATAAAGATTTGACGTCAAGTGGTTTCTCTGATGAAAGTTTGATTAAAAGTTTAATTTAACAAAAATCAATTTGATATGATCATACTCCTAGGTGAACTCCGAATTCTACCCCGGGTGGCTGGACCACTGGGGCTACCCCCATTCCACAGTCAACCTAGACGTCTTCTCCAAGGCACTGGACCTGCTGCTGGACTATGGGGCCAATGTCAACATGTGAGTTCATAGGTGTATGAATGGTCAGTTGGGGGCAAAGGTTTGGGGGGGGGGGGGGGGGGGGGGGGGGGGGGGGTAATGTTGTTGGAGGAATGGAAAACTTAAATTGAAAGAAGAGTGGATTGTCAGTTAGTGGCAAATTTGAAGGTGTGTGTGAGTGTTTGGGGAGGGGGTAGTGTTATGTTGTGGGAGGGATGGAACACTTAAATGGATAGGAGATTGAATGGTTAGTTAGGGGCAAAGGTGCATGTGGGAGGGAAGAGGAGGGATGTTGTAGGAAGGAAGGAAAACATAGTTGGATAGAAGAGTGGATTGTCAGTTGGAAGCAAAAGTGGTAGTAGTGGTGGTGGTGGTGGTGGTGGTGGTG